>JAQMYF010000003.1:6987988-7005720 GCA_030014195.1 Neosilurus mollespiculum | reverse complement strand
GGTTGTTTTTTTTTTTTGGTCTCAAAACATAGCTAAGATATCAGGCTTTGAGGTTTTGGGAAAAAATCATATTCAAATACTTGCAATATTCTGCTTGGGCAACTTTTCTTTGTGGTAAAATATTTGGACAGATTGTCAAAAATTATAAAAATCTTTCTCCTCTGAACACCTATTGTTCCTTCTTCATGAAACTAACATGGTGTTAGGCAATTGAGAGAACCCCACTACAGTCCTTCTCGTTCTCCCTCTGCTCTCCCCACCCTCCTTGTCTCTGGATCCAGGAGAGGCTTGTAACAAAGGAACAGCACACAGAATGAGTACCAGGTTCATTTATTAGAAGCCATCTGTCTGTGCATGGGTGTAACAGTCTTTTATAAATCAGGATGGCATGGAAGCCTTGGATCAGTGAAAATAGTTCCTCTAACAAAGGAAACAATTCCATATATGGTATATGACCTTTAACAAAAAGGGAAACAAGGAACAGGTGGTCATCTGAAACATCGCTAGACTCAGCAGTTGCATGATAAGAGACAGAATAACAACGCCACACAAGGAATCTTGTCTATCACATATGTCAAGAACATTTAGATTAACAGACGTGCTGTGTTGCACGTACAAAACAGGATAACAAAAAGTACATTCACTCAAGACACAAAAACAGCCTTTAATCAATCTAGGTCATAAGACACATAAGTTCGTCTACTAAATACTCATTACTAATGTCAAGCTAAATAAGTGGTCTTATAATTCTGTATTAGTATATTTTTCCCTTTACAACTGAGTTTTGTTATCCTCCCCTAGAGGGCAGCAGCTCAGCTCAGCAGTTTTTACTTTTTTTAAAAATTCTCAATGTTTCAACTTACCTGTTCTATCTAACCTCGGTCTTCCCTATCTTGCTACCTAGGTAACCCTCTCACATAAAAAACCTTTGGGTGAAACTGTGAGCAGCGTCAAGCTAGTTCCTACAGTAGGTCCATGAAAGCTTATATCATCTTATATTATTTTAGATTACTTTAGCTTATTATATTATATTTTTATAAATAGAGTATATTAGCATAATTTTAATTTCACAGCAAGTATAGAATGGAGACTCTTGTGCGTCATGAAGTGGGAAGAGTTGAGCATATAAAAATATACACTCACAGGAAATGCCAATTGTTGTATCCTTGCTGATTGGGCCGCTGCAATGCTCCTAAATATCCACGCAGGACTTTTCTGGAAATTCAACGTTTCAAACTGCCTATTACCATATTCCATCATATCATACAATCATTTATCCCATGCCACATTTCCTGGGTTACCAAACAACAAAAGTTGAAAGTTTTTAAGAAAAAATAAGACTCCAAATTTATCATAAATATGATAAATAGGATAACAAATAACAAATAAATAAACATGGAACCCAATAAAACCAATAAAAAAAAAAAAAAGAAAATGTGTAAATTTTATAATAAATAAACACTACATCCTATGTAAGGTTTAATCCAGAAAACAAAACAACAAAAGTTACAAGAATATAATGATCTTTATTGAGAAGCAAAGTAAGGAAAATGAAATCATGTGAGGTTTTCACTTTTATGATCTGGCAAACAATCAAAGTCCAACGTATAATATTCTTTTTGTGACTTTTTCTCCTGCTAAAATGATGTTCCTAAACATCTCTACTGTGTTATAGGCCCAGTAAATATTTTACTGTTTTAACTTGGGTGACACAGTGTGCATTACTGTTTCATTAGTTAGAGACTCAGTGTTATTTTTTTCATGAAAATTTACCTTTTTTAGCAGGCTTCTCTTGTGGTCATAGAGCAGTCGCCTTTACTATATAGTGAATATAGTCTGCTGTGTAAAATTCAGAGTAACCTGAAACAGGGGGTAACCCAGGATGACTAGGCAGCTACAGCAGTTGTGGAGAGGAAGAAAGCTAGGAAGACATTTGGGGTGACATCTGGTCAAAAAAAGGAGGAGAAAGAGACTTCATATTGGAATGAGGACATTCAGCAATGCATCAGGTTAAAAAAGGGACATATGGAGAACTGAAAAAGTAGACAGGAGAAAAAAAGAGATGCAGCACAAGTTGAAGAGAGAGGTGGCAAAAGCCAAGGAAGATGCATATAATAAGTTCTATAAAAAGCTGAACACAAAGCAAGGAAAAAAGGATTCATTCTGTGTGGCCAGGCAGAAGGATCGGGCAGGGAAAGATGTAATGCAAGCTAGGGTGATAAAGGATGCACATGGTAGTTTACTGACAAGTGAGAAGAGTGTGATGGGAAGGTGGAAAGAGCATTTTACATTATGTTCACACTGGAAGTCAAGTGGCCTGAATCCATTTTTTTTTTTTTTTTTTTTTTTTTTTTGTCAGATCCGATTTTTTTTGAGTGGCTGTTCACATTATTTTAGAGATGTGACCTATAACAGACTGCAGTGTGAACAGTTTAAGGCCCCAATGTGGCAAGCATGCGCAATAGAAACACATGAGTCTGACGTAGCACGGTGTTTACGGAAGTGAAAATACACAGAAGTCGATGGCATATGTGGAGTTGAGAGATGTCAGTGCTGACAGATTTGTTTTAAAGTTATTATGCAGTAGAGGCAGAAAAATGTGTCAGCAGATGACGAGGAGGAGAAGAATGAAAAGAAAGAGAGCCAAAACTCTGGCTGTGGCTTTTGGAGAAATAGCTGCTACCTGTGTAGAGAAGTCTGTATATATGTATTCTTTTTGACTTCGGGGTCTCCTGCCATCACATAATTATGACAAATGCCGACCAAGAGTGATGTGATCTGCCATATTTTCTTTGAGAATGTTGATGGAGAAGTACAGTGAGGGTCACAAGTTGTTGAACATGTTTGTGGACTTGGAGAAAGCATACAACAGAGCCAAGAGATATGTTTTGGTACTGTATGAGGAAGTCAGGAGTGACTGAAAAATATTTGAAGGTGGTACAGGATATGTATGAAGACAGATATGAGAGTTACAGCGGACGATACACAGTAGCTGAGTGCTTAGAACGATCTCTTCACAGTGAAAAGTTTTGGGGTTTAAAGCTTGGCTGAGGGTGTTTCTGTGTGGAATATGCATGTTCCTCCTGTGCTTGCATGAGTTTCCTGCACATTCTCTGGTTCCCTTTCACAGTTTAAAGATAGGTCAGCTACTACTCTAAATTGCCCATAGGTCTGAATAGTAGTAGTTATTTATGTCTAAGTTAGCTCTGCAATTGATTTGGTAACTTGTTCATGGTGTACCTGGCACTTCATCAAAAGTCAGCTGGGATTGGCTCAGCTTCCCCTGTGAACTTGAAAAACAAGCTATTTAGACAATGGCTAAAAGCATTGAATTTATGGATGGATATGGTTTTGTGCAAGTGAATAGCCACCTGTGTTTTTGTTAAAAAAATCTTTTTCCTGACAGGATTATATTATCTGCTGCCAAAGCCCTAATCTAAGCAGCAGATCTCACACATAACGTCATGCCAGCATTAAGTGTCCCATTTCATACCAAAGGGATGAAGGTAAATCGTACACTTTTAGACATGACCCATGTGCTATATAAGGATTGCATTGTCAATTTACACAATTAGTAAAAAACAAATTGCAAAGTGTGTATGTATGTATGTATGTGTATATATATATATTCTTTTGTTTTTTTCTTGTTCTTCTATAGTGCACTTCAAAAATATCCGCATCTTACATCAGAGCTTTAATACTGGAACCTCTCTGTTACAGGTTTAGGACCTTCCAATGTGGTGTTGTAGGGGTGCACACAAACTGTGTCGAGTAGGTCAGAGCTTTTGCATCACTACAAGACAAAGCATACACATTTTGGAAGTACTTTGCATTTTCCATGTACGCACCAGCACTGTCCATGCACATTTAGTATGCCCTTATTGTCCACCAAAGTAAAATCCACTCCACAGGGGTCACTCACAAAGAGAAGGCAATATTTAGTTGCCACCTTTGTCCTTGTAGTGATTTAGCATCGGAGAGAGATTATTTTTCTCATATAAATGCACATCTCAGAAGAAATGAGACAGTCACTTGAATGTTTTGTTTGTCAGCAACTTTAAAACAAACATCTATTGTACATTTAAATCACACAAAAACCGAAAACACTGCCATTAGCTGATTTTAAACCAAGAGTAGTTGTAGCTACAATAGAATCTTCAAACGAATTGGAGGCTGATAGTCTTGAATGTGTAGATTCGGACTTAGATATTCTTGTTCCTTTAAACAGTCACTGTCATTCTGAAGATTTGCAGAAGGTTATAGAGCAGAAGTTTGTGGCTGCTTTACTAAAGATGGAGCATTTGGTTCATGTTCCAAGCAAAGCTGCGGATGAATTCTTAGAGGAGCTTCATCATTTGCTTTGTTTTGCGCCTGCGCCTTTATCTTTTGACATACTCAGTAGCATTGTTATTGAAAGGGACCACCTTGTTAATGAAACTGTAATTAGAGAAATTGTAAAAGCACTTTTTTCTGCCAGTCCTGTGCAAACCTCCATGGAAAAAGGTGGTCCTTTAAGCACTGCATATCTGCGTAAGAAATATTACAAGGAGAACTTCAGAATTTTAGAGCCAGTTGAATATTGTCTCGATGCTAAAAACAAAGGCAGTTTTCCATATATCCCAATATTATTATCTTTAGAGCAGCTCTTTAGTAGAAAGGATATTGTTGATCAAGTTGTTAAGGATTATCCAAAACAGCAGTTAACACATTCTAGATTGTTGGATAAGTACAAGTCCTCAAGAGATGGTCTTGCCGCCCCCTTGGTACTTCAAGAAAGAAACATAAGCTTCGTGCTGTTTATTGGGTATTAGCTAACTTGCCTCCGGGGTGCAATTCTTCGTTATCGTCTATCTATTTGTCAATTTTGTGCAAGAGTGATGATGTTAAAAGTTATGGTTATGAAAAAATATTTTAGCCTCTTCTTCATGATCTCTTCTTAGTCTTCATAAAAACTCTAGAGGAACTAGGTATTTTTGTTCCACTGATAGGTGAGTCAGTCCAAGGTACAGTTTTTAATGTAGTTGCTGACAATCTGGGAGCGCAAAGTGTTGCAGGATTTCTCATGAAAATTGGAGCTTGCTCCGGTTCTTACCCTTTTGGGTTGGATCAAGGGTACCTGAAGGTGAGCCTGCTTGGTTTGTTCTGTTGGATCTGAAGAACATCGCAGTTTATTGTAGCCCCTGTACATAGTGATGAGTCTTTGACATTTTTAGAAAGTAAAATCACAGAGCACAGGATGCGATACAAAGAGCTGTTTCCTGACATCAAGCTGCTACCAAAACCCCATTATTTGGAACCCTATGATTAGGTTTTTTGGTCCATTTGTCAGTCACTGGAAAAATGTGATTTGAACCTAAGTGTAGCTTTTTCAAAACACACAAGTTGCTTAAAAAATGTGCCCCTCTCCTTAGCCTCAAAGGATCAAATGTTGATTGCTTACTATCTGAGCTCACCATGTCTGAACAAATCTGACTTAGAAGTCTCTTAAAAGTTCTCTGACACATCAGAAGTTCACCTTGTACAGTGTGACATCGAATGGCATTACCTATAGGAAGGGAATGATGCTAGCTCATAGAGTAACAGGGGGTTTGTCTGAATTATGTGAAATTGACCAAATCTTTTGTGAAATATTGTGAAAAAGCTATGAGGTTGGTATCTAGAGCATTATAGAGCCTTTGAAGTCAGCTCATCACCCACAAGAGCATTCATGCTTGTGATGCTCAATGAAATTAATGATATTTATCCACTAGTTGCCTACAAGATCGGATCATCCCGCATGGTGACTTTGAAAAGGTGTGCTGGTAACTGGGGAAATTGGTGATGTTCAATTATTTGTCTTTTTTTTAATCAACAGTAATTAAAAGAAAATGCTGTATCATGTACCTCAAGTGTACAACAGAGTATTAGGGCCACATTAAGAAAATTTACGAGAATAAAGTCGTAATTTTACGAGAATAAAGTCGTACATTTATGAAAATTAAGTTGTAAACCTGTTTTAAAAGAGGAAAGTTGCTAAAATGAGAGTGATGGAGCATTTCGTGAAGTATTACTTTAACATAGGTTTCACAAACCAGGAGATACTTAATCTTTTGGCACATCAGCACCACATTACGACTTTATTCTCGTAAATTTACGACTTTATTCTCATAAATTTATGCCTTTATTCTCGTAATATTACGACTTTATTCTCATAATAATATGACTTTATTCTCGTAATATTATGACTTTATTCTCGTAATATTATGACTTTTTTCTCTTAATATTACGACTTTATTCTCGAAGACTGTGAAAAAATTTTTCTTAATGTGGCCCTAATACTCCATCTTACAAATGTCATACATTGCTTGGCCCTCAAAAAAAAAAACATCAGATATTTATTGGATTACCTAAATTTTTTATTATGGCTCACATTAGCAATCTGGAAAAACCTATGTAATTTTACCGGGTTGCATTACATAACATATCTGAACCTAGACCTGACCAACTGAAGCAACCCCAGTTAATTTAACTTAAATACAGTTGATTTTTTTTTTTTTTTTTTTTTTTTTTTGTACCAGGCGATGTATGAACAACTTAATGATCTTTTCATAATAGCCAAGTACAAGAATTTTATAAATGTCGGTTCTACAGTCATTCAAATGTCTCAGATCTGGCTGTTTTCCTATTTGTTTTCCATGTCTGTGTGTAGAGTAAATGGCTCTGAGGAAAGGTACCCCTGTGATTCTCAAGATCATCTTGACTGACGGCAGTGCTCAGAGGTTGACTCTCCCATATGGACTCCCTGAATCTATTGATGACCTTATGGATGAAGTGAAGAGACAATGTGGGCTTCAGGGCATTTTCAGACTTCAGTTCATGGATTCCTTGTTTGGAAGGGAGTTCCTTAATCTTACCTGTATCTCAGAAGTTGAGGACAGAGGTACTCCTAAGGTCACTGATATGTCAAGGCCCACTTCAGCAATATATAGGGAGATGCATTCTGTTTGCAATCCATTCCAGACACCCCAAGCACTCAATCCTTCCTCTGTGCATGACTCGTCACTTTCAAGTGAAGCTGTGGATATAGATGTACTGTCATCAAGTGAATCAAGTGAATCTACAAGCGCTTGATCCTCTTGGCCTGACTTTTTATGTACCAAAGTTTTCCTATGATGCTGAACTGAAACTTCATCAGGCAAATTTGGCTAACGTTACAAATGGTACAACACTTATTCCAGACCCCAAGTTGAAATCTGCCATCCTTGATTCTTTGGTGCAGGAAATTGTACAGTATAAACTAAAGTCTATGTGAGAGATAAGGAGATGGAACAGTTAACCCAGAGTCTTATTACAAAACATCCATATTTAACTGAGAAGGGGTCTAGCACTGGATGTGGTGAATGAAAAACTAGTTTGAAGTATAAACTAGCAAACTACCCCACACACCTGAAAAAACATGGGCTGCCTCAGAGGTGATGGTGAATTTTTGTCCTACCTACCCAGCAACAGAAACTGAGGAGAGTCTGGAGGCCATGCGGAAAGCTCTTTTGCTGGATGTAAAGAAGAAGAACAACAGAGAAGTTGTGAAATGCAGGATTGAGAGGACTTTTGCCCACAGACGAGATGAAGTTGTTCGAGATGCACCAATGGAGAAGAATTCATGGCTAGGTGGCCTGCTCTATTTGAAGTCAGTTAGGTAAGATTAATATCATACTTTCTTTTGTTGTTGTTGTCCTGCTTTGATGAATTATTGAAATTTAAAGTACACTGGTAACATTATGCATGAATAAGTTTATTAAAACTTTTTACGCCTTTGGGAGTGTGCTGTGATTATCACTTTCTCCCTAGTTTTAAATTGAATTTGTGCTTTATTTGTTTTCAGATTAATGCTGAATTCAAAAGAATTACTACTGTCTCACTTCAGTCCAAATTCCTGTCTCAGCTCGACCTCCGTTGAGACAAACTGATGTAGCTCTTCCAAAAGAGAGGTGGAAAGTTTGGTGAACAGCTCAAAACAGTTGTTGCACAAATTGCCGAGGTAAGTTGTCAGAGTTTTAGGAAAACAAAAACCATACATTTTTAAATATATTTTATTATTGTTTTTTTCTGGTTTTTTTTGTATTTGTCTGTTTGTTTACATTTACAGTTTTGGTCAGATCTTGGTGCAGAATCTCTTGAAATGAATGAACCAATTCAGTAAAATTATGTTTAAGTACAAAGTTGGCAACCATAAAAACACAAATGCAAAATTAAGCTTGGCCCAGAGGTAACATCATCTTAACTAAGAAATTTATCATTTTACTTTTTAATCCCTCAGTCAGTTATGGCTGGAGGGATATTGTCATTGGCTTGACGGGCAAGTGGCTTGACAATAACTTTGTCTCAGCCAATGCTTGGCTCATGCACAGGCCAGCTTTCTGAAATTTTGCATAGGCACTCCTTATGACTTGAACCTGTGTGTGGGGTGGCTAATTTGCATATGTGACCTTTGACCTTAGCACAGTGACCTTGAACATAAAACCTTGTATGATAGCTTTCTGAAATTTAGCATATCCACTCCCTATGACCTAAACCTGTGCGTACGGTGGCTAATAAAATGTTGATTGTCTGAAACTGTTTGTATGGGGAATGGCTTTTGTCCTCAGTGCGCTTGAGGCGTCCTGGCTGAGGGGTTACAACGTTCTATGGAATGGCTATTTTTACTCTAACAAGAGGCCAGCGGAAGCTCAAGTTATCTGAAAGAATTTTTAACATGGCTTTTTCTGTTGGGGATTTCTCACAATCAGCAGTGTTATGTAAATCACTGCTTATGCTTCATAAAAAAGGTTTCATTTTATTACTCTGTGTTGTGTGTTTTACAGTGGATGGACAGAGATGCCATGAACAAGGCCACAGAAGACACCACTGTTGGGATTTATGTTCTTAAAGAACATGCTTCAAGTGATGGACCAGAGGACATTGGTATCATTCTTGAAGGTATCAAGGTTCTGGAGCATCTTGATAATGTAGCATTAGCTGTTGTTATGCTATTTAGATTGATGTATGCGCTGAACCTCAGCTACCCTGCTGACCTCCGCTACACCTTTGAGGTAATCCAGAAGATTTTCATGGAACTGGAAGCAACTAAACTTTTAAACAAATCACTCGCTCTGAAAAACAAACTGTTTGACTGAACAAGTCAGAATACTGCCATTGAATGGAAAAATAGAAACACTACAGAAGAATGACTGAACTGCCCTTGAAGTCACCTGCTATTTCCTTTTTTTAAACACATTTTTATTTTTTTGACTGATTTTTTTTATTTTATTTTTTTGTGAATCCACAGGTTTATATTATCTCATTCCTTCTTCCCCTCTTTTGTATCATTTTTTGTTTTGAAGTTGACTATAAATTATATTTGTTTCCTTGTTGTCAATAGCTCTAAGATTTGTATATGTGGTGAAAAGTGTGTTAAGCTGACAGAATTTTTATTTGTTTGTTTGTTTCTTTCTTTCTTTCCTGTTCCAGGCAACACACATACACACACACAACCATTCACACTCACATCCACACCTACGAGCAATTTGGAACAGTCAATAACTTAGAATTGTGGGAGGTAACCACGGTACCTGGAGGAAACTCATGCAAGAAAGAGGAGAACATGTAAACTTCACACAGGAACACCCAAGCCTGGAACTTGAGCCCAGGACCTTCTTGTGAGGTGAACATGCTAACCACTATGCCACCATACCAACCTATTCATATATTGCACATAATAAATTTATAATATATTGATCTGTCTCAAGAAGGAACTCTGACTCCAGCCTTAATGCAGAGCGCAGCTTCACATAAACCATTTGACAATTATCAAATGGCCTTGTTCTTAGAACTGTTAAATCCAGATTATATCAGAATGAACTGTGAATTCTTTATAAACAAGTATGTTTCTGATGATTAACAAAAGGAATGAACTTCGATTAAAAAAAGGACATGCACATTAATTTCCTAGAGTGTCAGTTGTGTTCATATTGGATTGACCTTACATAACAGTGTAATGGAAGAAGAATTATGAGTACATCTAGTGGTAGTTAATGGAGTTAAAGTGAATTAGGTAATTCAGTACCAATAAATCAGAGCAGGCCAAAGTGTCACATCGTGGGCATTTTTAAACTCATGCATAGAGGTCAATTTTGCAGAATTCACTCCTAAAATTGATGTCCTATGTTGCTTAGGTTTGCCTACATAAAAAAACTTTATTTGTGATTCTATTATGTTTATTGTTGTTCCTTATCGGCCTCGAGCCTACGTGGATTAACAAAAAATCTCTCCATAACGAGTGCACTAATTCATTACCTGCTGCCTTTGCCTGACTCTTCTACACCTGCAGACAGTGTCTAATCATGCCCTTACTGCCACACAGACATCAAATACTGCTTTGCTGATTCTTGCTCTCATATTGGCATCTGATCCACCCTGTTCATTAGCCATGTACTTCCGGAAAGACGTTTACAGATCACACATTATATTAAATTACCCTGTCCTGAAAATAAACAGCTTCCAGTTAAGAGAGGATGTCATCCTGTTTCTGGTCTACAAAACATTATAGGAGCAATTGACTGCACACATGTTCGTATTAAGTCCAAATAAGACTGAATAAAACTGTTAAGAATTTAACATTTGTAAAATTACACCTTAATTACATTCATGGTATTAGAACTTTACAATAAGCATTTCAACTCACTTCAAAAGAAACCGTTGTCAGTGCATGTTTTATTTTAAATGTTTTATTTGATTAAGTGTATCTAAATTGTGCCCAGTGTTGCTGTTATTTGAATTAATGTTTAAACGATTCATTCTTGGTTGTCCAAGACTGACTCAGAGATCAGACAAGGTGAACAGGACCTGGGGGCATGAGTGGAAGGCCTGTTGCCAGTTTCTGAATATGAGGTCCCAAGTTCTGCTTCAATAAATGTTGGCCCAGGCAAGCAATCTGTAAATAAATTGTAACGATTTGAAACCATCCTTGTGATCCTTTGTTTCTGATGTTTTACATATTTACATAAAAACTTGAGAAAATTTAGATCAAACCTGAATTAAGTAAAGTAATACCTTATAATTTTCTGTCAGGACATAACTTTGACTCCGCAGGCACAGGAAACAAGTCAGTATCGATGTATCAGACTCTAGCAACTCAGGGCCAGCCAACCCACCTTCAGTGGCCAGTATCTCACACCTGTGTTTGGGAATGTTTTTCTTGGCCTCTGATTTCAGGTCAAACCACTTTTTTTTATTCTGTGGTACCCTCATAGGCTTCACTCTCTTCTGCAGCCTTTTATCCACTATTCACTCTAGTGAATTTTTCATTTGAAATTGATTTCCTACAGCAATATTTTTATTTCAGAAGTAAAAATCAACCTTCTCTTAAATTTCAGCACATCTGTCATCATGCATATTTGTGTTTGTACATGCCCCATGTCCTTTTTACAAATTTAGGGAGTGTTTACCTGTGCTAATTAAGTAAATTGTGAAACAGAAGAGCCAAGTCATCCACATAACTAAAGTCATCTATCTGCATCCATATCATCCACTGGATTCCATTTCACTTCTCTGCTTTATACTTTTGTTTGTTTTTTAGTTTCGTCCCACAATCAGGCACATTATGCTAATTTGCTGTTCCAAATTGCCTCTCGCTGTGGATGTGAGTGTGAATGGCCTTGGAATGGTCTGCCGAGATGTTCAGGGTGTACCCCCCATTTGATTAGTGTCCTCGCCACCCCAAAAGTGGTTCAGCAAATCAATGAATAAGAGTAATTTTTCGATTGTTATTATATGTATATATTTGAAACCAAAAATCTTTTTAATTTGACTTGACATATATTTATTACCTTCAAGTTTTAATAGTTGTATCACACCCACACTTAAGAGACATTACTTTTTTTCAATTTGTTTGGACAAATCCCTTTTATAGCCTTATGTATTTCATTCTTCCTTCTCTATTTCTCTTCATTTTTTTTCCTTTTTTTGACTGTTTCTTCTTTTTTTTTCACTTCTCATAACAAGTTACAAGTTCAGTGATAGAGTACATGAATAAATTAAAGGGATAATTAAAGAAAATGTCAACAGTGAACTGGATAGTCTGTTATTAATGATGCCTGAGTTGTGCCAAAGTAGCTCAAGGTGCACTGAACATGATTAATATGCATTTAGAGGGGAAGAATATGCCAGCAGCTTTAATAAAGAGGGCTTATTTCACCAAGGTCTGTGTTTGAAATTGACCTAATCTCAACACCCTGAGGAGCGAGGTTCAACCTTTAGGAAGGTCTAATCTTCAATATTCATAAAGAGATTTATTATTAACAACATTTCATATGGTAACTAGGGAATAAAGAAAACCTCAGAAAGTGTAAGGTAGACCAGTCATTAATTTTATATACTTATCAACCAAAACATTAAAATCACCTTCCGATGTGTGTCACCAAAATGGCTATAACTCATCAAGGTATGAGCTACACCTCTGAGGGTGTGCTGTGGTATTTGGCACCAAGCAGTTCACAGTACATCCTTTATTTCCTGTAAGCTGCAAGGTGGAGCCTCCATGGTTTGCAGACAAAGGAGTACTGACCCAGTCATCTAGCCATGATCATTTGGCCTATTTTCCCTTCTTCCAGCACATCAACATCAAAAACTGACTCTTCACATGCTGCTTAATATACTGCCATGGAAATGAGCACCATTCAACCTCTGCAACTATTTCAGACTGCCTCAGCATTTTTTCTCCAACACCCCATTTCCATGCTCCCTCCACTGGCTTCCTGTAGGTACCTGGGTCAGATTTAAATGATGAGCAAAGTCTCAAAAAGTACTTTATTTTTTTTTTCACACCATAGAATAGTGTATATAAATTAATTAACTTGCAAACTTCTGTGTTAAAAATCAAACACACATATGCGTCACACTTTTTGCACTGTTAAAAAAAGCTGTTTGCTATCTAGGACCATCACCAAGTATGTTGGTCTTTCTGGAGTGACATCACTTCAGGAGAACTCGCTGAAGCAGACGGTAATTGCAAACAAAAGAAAATGCATTATCATTCTCCTTTCACAATAATTGTCTCATTTGAAAATGTTATCGAGTGCAGTGTGACTCAGTGTCATAATTTCTATACACTGATTTCCAAAATAAAAAGAATTACAAAAAAATTAAAAAGCAGTGTGGGCCAGTAGGAAACATGTCCACACACAACAAGTGAAATTCCATCCAAGTGACTTCTGTTTTGTGACAAACAGAATTTGTTTCCCTTTTCTCTGTCTGCCATCATTCCACATGGAATGATAACATCAACAACAACCATGAAATGAAAAAGACACCGTGCTTTGTACAGTATTTGCTTCATGTTTCCACTCTACATAAGGCACCATGCATTATGGCTGCGGAGCTTCTGATTACACCTCTTGGTCATATGTCATGATTTGGATGTCGATTTAGATGATTGACCCGTAGAATTGTTAGAACCATTAGAAAGACAGCCTGGGAATCTATGACATCAACATTAGTGGTCACCCGAAAGGTAACAACTACATGTGAGCCAAAAAAGAAAAATATAAACAAAACTCCTCACATGGTGAGGATTACAGAGTGACATTGGATTAATCACTGCTGGGAAGTTTCTGACACAAAATCTCAAAGGTTAAAAAATAGTGTATGGCTGTGGTTGTATAAAATGAAGTTTATTTTTGCTCCTCTCTCCTGGTTAAATGAGTTATGGTCCTAGAGAGGTAAAATCTCTGTAAAGGTCATAATATGGTTGGTTGTATGCAAATGTATTTTACTGTAATATCGGACAACATTTTGAAACATTTATTAATATTGATGATGTTTTTAGAAGTTTACAAATAATGTTATTACAACTTTTGTGTAAAGTTGTAGCAATACAGCTAAAACATAAATTGTTAGCCCGGTACACAATTGCACTGTGTACCAAGTGGGCAAAAATAATATTAATTTAATATAAACATTATGTCAACTGTTAATCTCAACTGAGCATTCACCAATGTGTATAGAACACAGTTGTATTGATATCAATGACAAACATCTTATTAATATTCTTTATTCTTTTTTTCAACATCACATGATGACAGTGATTTGATATCATTGTCAAATGGCAGTTTGATGTCTGCCATTGACATCAGTATAATTTTGCACCTTAGGAGTTGGGTGGATAGTCAGTTGATGTCCATGGCTATCATCATTTTGATATTTGATTGATATTCATTGTCCAACATCATTTCAAAATCACATGCTAACATTGATTAGATGTCATTAGCAAATGTCAGATTGATGTCTGCATTTAATAGCAATAATCTCCCAGAATTAACAACTATGACACATATCACCTTCAGACTCTACAGAGCTTGATCAGGCAAATGAATGCTTTGAGTCATGTTTGCACTGAACATGTAACTCCTCTTATAAGAAAAAATATTGGAGAGAAAAAAGAGCAGCCTGGTATAATGATGATGCGCACACCCTTAAACAGACTACTTTGAAATATGTACATAAATGCCATAAAATAAATGAATACTATTACAATTTGTATGAAAGGAAACTCTCCTTAATATTACCAAGAACTCTTTGTGAGGAACATATTCCTCAAATTCAATAGAAGACAATAATCTATGTAAACCTGATACTTATTTAATATTGTCACAAAATTTAACTAGGAATAAGACCATTAGCAAAACATGCACACCATCAAGCCTTAGTAGTGACGACTTTATGAACCTTTTCTATTCTAAAATTGAAAATATCAGGGGAAAAATATTTGTCTTATCTCAAAGTAAGACATTTTGATAATTAACCTGGTAAAAACCAATATAACTTTAAATCAGTGACAATAATGTTTTAACCCCCCTCCCCCAACCCAAGTCCAAACTTATTTCATTACATTTCTTATTAAACATCATCACCCTGTGAAGCCACATTGCCAGAAATAATTAATACTTTACTATATGTAATTAATTATGAGCAATAGTTATGTACCTAAAACCTTTACACTAGCAATTATTAAACCTCTTATTTAAAAATCTGACCTTGACCCTGTCAACTCTACATCTATAGGCCAATTTCAAGCATCCCCTTTATCTTCAAGATCTTAGATAGCAGATATTCTCATATCGATGTAGGAATAACATTAATGAAATGTATTATTCTGGATTTAGGCCTCATCATAGCACAGAGACAGTTCTCATTAAAGTGAAAAATGATATACTAATGGCCTCTGGGTTGTCTCTGCTTGCATGTGTTACCTGACTATTGTGCAGCTTTTGACACCATTGAACATACCATTCTCATCGATAGCTTATAAAAAATTGTTAAGGGAGTTAAGGGAACATCCTTAACTCAGACTCTCCTTGGTCAGGTCTTATTTACTCTCACTCACTCATTTGCCGAACCTCTTCATTTTACTAAGGTTGCAGGGAGGCTGGAGCCTATCTCAGCTGTCATTGAACCAAGGCGAGGTACACCCTGAACAGCTCGCCAGACCATCACAGGGCACAGGTTTTCACAGGGCAATTTGGAACAGCCAATCAGCCTAATGTGCATGCCTGTGGGAGGAAATCAGCGTACCCAAAAGAAGCCCATGCAATCACAGGGAGAACATGCAACATGGGCAGAAGCTCAACTGGGGATGTTGTCGGGAGGTGGAAGGAATACTTCGAGGACCTCCTCAATCCCATCAACATGCCCTCTGTGGAAGAGGAAGAGCCTGGGGTTCAGAGGGGTGGTCTGCCTATCACTGGGGCTGAGGTCACCGAGGTAGTTAAAAAGCTCCTCGGTGGCCAGGCTCCGGGGGTGGATGAGTTCCTCTCTGAATACCTTAAGGCTCTGGATGTAGTAGGGCTGTCCTGGTTGACACGTCTCTACAACATTGCGTGATCATTAGGGGCCGTACCTCTGGATTGGCAAACCGCGGTGGTAGTTCCCCTTTTTAAGAAAGGGGACCGAAGGGTGTGTTCCAACTATCGTGGAATCACACTCCTCATCCTACCCGGAAAAGTCTATTCAGGAGTACTGGAGAAGAGGATCCGGCTGACAGTTGGACCTCGGATTCAGGAGGAACAATATGGTTTTCGTCCTGGCCGCAGCACTCTTGACCAGCTCTACACATTCTACAGGATCCTGAAGGGGGCATGGGAGTTTGCCCAACCTGTCCACATGTGCTTTGTGGACTTGGAGAAGGCTTTCGACCATGTCCCTTGGGCTATCTTGTGGGGTGTGCTCCGGGAATATGGAATACTGGACCCGTTGCTACAGGCCGTTCGGTCTCTGCATTGCCAGAGCCAGAGCTTGGTCCGCATTGGTAACAACATGGCGAATTCGTTTTCAGTGGGGGTTGGATTCCGCCAAGACTGCCCTTTGTCACCGGTTCTGTTCATAATTTTTATGGATGGAATTCCTAGGCACAGTCAAGGTGTTGAGGGGTTCTGGTTTGGTGGCCATTGGATCTTATCTCTGCTTTTTGCAGATGACGTTGTCCTTTTGGCTTCATCGAGTAAGGACCTTCAGCTCTCACTGGAGCGATTCGCAGCTGAGTGTGAAGCAATTGGGATGAGAATCAGCACCTCCAAATCCGAGGCCATGGTTCTCAGTTGGAAAAGGGTGGAATGCATGCTCTGGGTCTGGAATGAGGTCTTGCCCCAAGTGGAGGAGTTCAAGTATCTCGGGATCTTGTTCACGAGTGAGGGAAGGATGGAGCGGGAGATTGACAGGCGGATCGGTGCAGCCTCTGATGTAAAGCAGAGCTTGTACCGGTCTGTCATGGTGAGGTGCGAGCTGAGAGACAAGGCAAAGCTCTCAATTTACCAGTCGATTTATGTTCCTACCCTCACCTAAGGTCACGAGCTTTGGGTAGTGACCGAAAGAACAAGATCGTGAATATGAGCAGCTGAAATGAGCTTCCTTTGCAGGGTGGCAAGTCATTCCCTTAGAGATTGCTTCAGGTGGCTTGGGCATCTGATTAGAATGCCTCCCGAATGCCTCCCTGGTGTGGTGTTTCGGGCATTCCAACCAGGAAGAGACCTCGGGGTTGACCAAGAACATGCTGGAGGGACTATGTCTCTTGGCTGATCTGGGAATGCCTTGGCATCCCCCCAGAAGAGCTGGAGGAAATGGCAGGGAGAGGGACATCTGGACCACACTGCTTAGGCTGCTGTCCCTGTGACCCAACCCCAGAAGAAGCGGAAGAAGATGAATGAATGAATCAATGAACTTTATATATACAGTGGGGCAAAAAAGTATTTAGTCAGCCACCAATTGTGCAAGTTCTCACACGTAAAAGATGAGAGAGGTCTCCAATTTTCATCACAGGTACACTTCAACTATGAGAGATAGAATGGGTGGAAAGAATCTAGGAAATCACATTGTAGAATTTTTAATGAATTAATTGGTAAATTCTTCTGTAAAATAAGCATTTGGTCACCTACAAACAAGCAAGATTTCTGGCTCTCGCAGACCTGTAACTTCTCCTTTAAGAGGCTCCTCTGTCCTCCACTTGTTACCTGTATTAATGGAACCTGTTTGAACTCGTTATCAGCATAAAAGACACCTGCCCACAACCTCAAACAGTCAGACTCCAAAATCCACTATGGCCAAGACCAAAGAGCTGTCAAAGGACACCAGAAACAAAATTGTACACCCGCACCAGGCTGGGAAGACTGAATCTGCAATAGGTAAGCAGCTTGGTGTGAAGAAATCAACTGTGGGAGCAATTATTA
>JAQMYF010000003.1:6959177-6972757 GCA_030014195.1 Neosilurus mollespiculum | reverse complement strand
CCTGCGATGGCCTGGCGAGCTGTCCAGGGTGTACCCCGCCCTCGCCCAGAGTCGGCTGAGATGGGCGCCAGCTTCCCTGCGACCCTAATTAGGAATAAGTGGTTCAGAAAATGAATGAATGAATGAATGAATACAAGCACACAATGTGTGCATAAAGCAAAAAAGTTGAAGTTTGTTAGGATCAATATCTGAAAAACTGCAGGAGGAGAAAAAGGTGGTCTGACAGATTACAATAGTTGCCTGTTTGCACAATTACAGTAACTGAAAAGATTAGCTGGGCTAAAAAAAAACTAACAAGGTAACATTAATGCAACCTGTGTCAATACAGTAGAGACTAGGGCCATTTAGTTGCTACTCACTTTAGGGTTAAAATATTCTCTAGTTCTGTATAGATCTGATTTGATAAATGAAATACAGGAGTACTCAACATAATGCGTTGCTTGGCTATGTCTCCACTGTAAACCTTTTTAGTGTGTGCTTGAACTGTTTAAAACCTGTACCAATTCATGGGCATTTAGTAATGAATAGCTGGTGAAAGTTTGGACCAAATTCATACAAGCATTCAGTCAGCAAAGTGTGCATGAGATTTTTATACGATGACCTCATGTGACCTTGAGCTATGACCTCGGAGCCTGCAGCATTTCATGGGCCTTTAGTAGTGAGCAATTGGTGAAAGTTTGGTCCAAATCTGTTGGGGAATTCAGAAGTGACACAAGGACGTTTGGATGAATGCATGCACACACGCCTGCACAGGCACACAGACCACCATGGAAGGTGGAGGCATAATAATAATCTTCTAATATTCCTTCAGTTTAAGCTTACATATGCCTAGTAGTGTATTGGTTCACACTATTGCCTCACAGCAAAAAATTTTGGGTTTGAAACTCACAGCTGACTGTGGAGTTTACAAGTTCTCACTCTGCCTGTGTGGGTTTCTTTCAGGTTCTTCAGTTTCTTCTAACACTATAAAGACATGCAGTTTAGGTCAACTGACTGCTCTGTGTTGTTGTTTTGTACTGTGTTGGCCATGTGATGGATTTGCAACACTTACTCACTGATCTCAGCCTACTCTAGGCAAAGGCGGGGTACACCTTGAACAACTTGGCATACCATTGCAGAGCCAACACACACAACTATTCACACTCACATTCACACCTAGGGGCAATTTGGAACAGCCAATTAGCCTAATGTGCATGACTTTGGGCTGTAGGAAACTGGAGTACCCAAAGGAAACCCATGCAAGCACGGGGAGAATGTGCAAACTCCAAACAGAACTCCACACAGCTTCTTGCTGTGAGACAGACATGCTTACCACTACACCTCCGTGCCCCCCAGACTGGCAACATATTTAGCAAAAGGTTCACAGGATCTCATTTTAAATGTTGTTCAAGAGTGAACAACTGACAGACATGCACCAATGAATTTCTTTTTGTAAGAGCCCTGGTATGTTGTTTGTAAACCCCAATCATTAGATCTCTGTAACCCATCCCCTACTGCATGACAAATTCTGCTTCTCCTGCCAACTTTTCCTACATGGTATTAATATCAGAAATCTAAAAAGAGCAAGAAGGAGAAAAAAACAGGAAAAAAAGATTAACTCAGCAATATGACGAATGAAAAGTGTTGCTTATTTAGGATAATAATATTGGGCCACATTCATCGATATCTTCTCAATTTTGGCATGCAACTATAACTGCTATGTGTGTGTGTGTGTTTGTGTGTGTGTGTGTGTGTGTGTGTGTTCTTTGGTCTGTAACGCAGTTTACCACTGGCTGTATTTTTACTGAATTAAATACATACTGTAATAAATTGATACACTGTATCCAGACGCATTCAGTGCCTATCCCCGATCTCCTAATGCAGCACATCATTGTAAGAACAAAAACCCGGAAAACAGATGGTTCCGTGAGTTGCAGGCAATTTGGACATTAATTGAGTGGTACTGTTTATGGTTCAGGTATGGTAATGGATCAGAAGATTGTGTACAGTCTACTGTAATGTCTGTAATGTTGGTTGGAACAGCAACAGGACGGAATCCCTTGATTAGAAGTTGTTTATGTTAATAAATTCATTAATTTTCTAAGCTGCTTAATCCTAATTAGCATCATGGGGAGCCGACTCTGGGCGAGGGCGGGATACACCCTGGACAACTCTCCAGGCTATCGCAGGGCCAACACACATACAACCATTCACACTCACAATCACACCTAGGGGTAATTTGCAACAGCCAATTAGCCTAATGTGCATGTTTTTGGACTGTGGGAGAAAACCTGAATACCCAGAGGAAACCCACGCATGCACGGGGAGAACATGCAAACTCCACACAGAAACACCCGAGCCCAGGAATTGAACCCAGGACCTTCTCGCTGTGAGGTGGATTTACTAACCACTGCACCACCATGTTGTCGGTTTATGTTTAGTTTAGGGGAATTTAATACATTTTAAATAATACAAACACCAGGACTCACGGAAGGATGCAACTGATGCCTGTGATATACCCACCTGGTCTTTGAGCTCCCTCTGAAATGTGCCTGCAGAAAAAAAAGCCTTGGGCAGTGCTGGAGTGTCGGGTATCGGCCCACAGAACCAGTGCTGAACAGCTCTATGAGAATGCCTCTTGGTCGCTGAAACCATCTTATAAGATATTCATTGGTGTGAATAAATCTGTATGTGCTTTGTTCTCTTTTAAGTGCACAAGCTGTAACTTCTTCTACTAAGAGTAAATATGCCATTATACAGGTCTTGAAAGAATTATGATCTTCCTGTAAATAGAGTTATAGATTATTAAATAAGCATGGTTTATTATTAACATAATTAATATGTAATGACGTGATATTTATTTGCATTATACTTTGTAACATGAAAATCATTATTTAAAAAATTTAATATGATAAAAAAGGATTTTAACCTCCATATCATATTATGGATTGAAAGAAAATTAAGGAAATTAAAAAAGAAGGGAAATAGTAGTCATTTCGGAACATTCCATCAGAACCGACACATGCGTAAGAGCTCTTTCGTAGATGTACATTCTGTTCTTAGCTAAGAACAAATCCCAGATAAGAATGCATTAGTGAATGTCAGAATTTTGTGAAAAATGCGTAAGTGAGATTTAAGAACAGATTTACTTGTAAGAACAGTTGGTGAATGAATGAGGCCCAAAGTTCGCTGTTATTACCACCTTAAATTGATTACGGAAATTCATAAGAAAAAGTTGGAAAGATGATTAACCTTCAACATAATTTTGTCTATTATCAACAAATCTGTGTGTGCTGCATGAACCATCCACTGTCTGTTTCAAGAAACCAGGCCTACATGTTTATTGACCTCTAGTCTAGTTAGCCACCATTAGCCTTGCTGATTTGTGCATGTGCTTTGGTTCTGCAGGCTATGATTAGAATTTTTATTTTTATTTTATTTTATATTATAGAGTTTGTAGTGATAAAATTGTCATTGTTTTTGCTGAAGGTTTTTACTGAAGGGAAGTAAAGGCACTCTTTAAAACTAAAATGACATTTGATTTATATACCTAACTACAAGTGAACTAAATGCCATTGTATTTGAGTGATGAGCATGAATGTAGAGATTGCAGGGAAAGCTTTTAATGAAATGATCACTTACATTTTATTTAAATTTTATATTATTATATAATTAGTGTAATTATTATAATTAGTGTTTAATTATAATGTACCTGTACTGGTCATAGTTACAACATTGATTGTGCTTTATAAGGCACATTTAGCCTAAATTATAAATAAATGCACTACACTGGACAAATTTACTCCAGGAATCACCATTGGAAAACAGCCATTACTGATAAAAGTGACATAGCCCACTTGCATGTGGTGAAGGGGTGGGAGACACACACTGCCTCCACCAAGCACAGCATGATTTCTGACAACATGTCACTCATTCTCGATTGAAATAATATCTTTTGTTTAAAACTGTCAAGCATTTCAACAAAAACAAATCCGTGGGGTGTATAGTTGTCAAATTCACATGGAGCATTTTGGTCAAGATAGAGAAAGGAAGATAGTCCAAAAAAAACCCAGCAAACAAGCCCCATGAAATCATTCTGAAGGGAGGGAGTTGATCCTGCAAAACAAATCAATTCTTTAATAAGGTAAAAGTATCTATCTTATAACAGAGAATATATAGTACCTATGATATATAAAAGGAAGAACAGTGGACCAGAGTTCCAAGCACTCGGAGATGAATCTGCGAGGCAGCTATACAGTGAGCTCAGCTTTGAGTTTTTACATTCACAAGAATTATCTAACAGGATCTCTATGCTTTGTAGTCGAAATCTAAGGGACACATGTGGCTTTTACAAGCATCTAAATTTGGTTAGAAAAGAAAATTTGGGAGAAAACAAGAAGGTGAGCACCGAGGTTAGTGAAAAGATTCAGTGGTGGATGAAGTAGTATGAGAAAAAGCATCAAGGTTTCGAAGGCAACTTTTGTTTGCATCAAAGCAGCACTATTGTTGTTTGATAGGTGCTCGAGCAATCACAAGCCCTGTCTGCTGGTGGACAGGATTCAAATTTGTCCTCAGAAAACTTATATTTGTGCAATCCAGTAAATCTAGATATAATAGCATTTTATTTTGAGGCATTATTGATTCACTCATTAATTTTCTGAACAACTTAATCCTAATTAGGGTCATGGGGAGACTGGCGCCCATCTCAGCTGAATCTGGACAAGAGCAAAGTACACCCAGAACAGCTCGCCAGGCCATCACAGGGCAGAAACATGCTGACAGCGACTCAATGACCTACTCTTTATGAACGACAACTTTTACATGCCTCTCACCACAGACAGTGAGAGACATGGCCGGCCTTTGATAATCCAGTTAGCTGCACTAGTGGGGCCTGAACCCCCGACCCTCGAATCAGTAAACCAGCACCTTAACCAACTCAGCCACCACTGCCCATTTTGAGGTATTATATGCAGGTATATTTGTTTGTAATCAGAAATTAAATTATACCATTTATACTCCATAGACCATTATAATGTTACAAGGTGTTATGGGTCATTTTTGTCATAAAATGAAGCGTATATGGGTCATTCTCATAGAAATGCATATTTATGTCCCACTCGTTTTTTGTTTTTTTTTGCATTTTGATAAATCACATGGTATAATCACACCCAAATGTATGTTAAAAAAAAGGAACACTTATCTTAACTGTAGTTATGTGCACAAATGCTGAATTAATAATGTGAGGTGTCCCCAATACTGTTGTCACTAGCATCAACGGTTCTTGATGTTTTTTAGCATCAGTTCTCCAGTTATTAAATTGGATTTGCTCAGATCTCTTCTGAAATAAAAGTACCTTCATGTGTTGAAAATTTAAGCTGTATATGTACAAAGAAAATGAATACATTTTGGCGTTTCGAGCATATGAAGTTATGTCCCCAAGAACTTTGTCAACTCTGTTGCGTCAGTTCTGTTAAAATCCTTTATTAATATTGCTGTAATTTATGAGTCAAAAAAGCTGGAGCTTCAAAACTTTCCAGAAATATACTCCATACCATAGTGTTTATTTGTAGATATTTTGCAACAAGTATTTCTGTGAAAATTATTCCTTGAGAAGGTGCAATTAGAAATTATACACTTTCATGAGAATGACCCATATACATGTATACTTGTTTCTGCCTCAGTATAAATATTTTTTTGTGGTACTGGTTGTGTCTGTTCAGGTCAGCCGTTAAAGATCTGATACGCCACTGTTTACAAAGAGATGTAAAAAAAATTTTATTAGTGCACATCCCAAGTAAATCTTTATTCATAATCTCTCCATGGGGATTTTGCCACTAATCCAAAACATGTAAATGAAAAAATTGAACCCTGTAAAAATATTGAATGTCCATCCCATGTCAATCAACTGTTATTGATTTATTGTCTGCCATTTGTAAGGTGTCCCCATCAACAATCATGAGATTTTTATAATCTTTAATATAAAAGATTTCCTATCGCTCTGAAAATCAGTGGAAATCCTGATTAACAAAAATGAATATTATTAGAAATGTTATATATTATATATATATATATAAAATTTAAAAAATCTAAAACTTACAAAAATGCCTTTCGTTTTGACGAATTGTGAAAAAACTCCCACACCTAACGAGAAGTTGTATTAGGTTGATGCATAAAATATAAAGAAAATATTGTCGATTATGAAGGTCTTTATTTGCAAATGAATATAGCGTACATTAAACTTTATAAAATGGGCTGTGAAGCTCTTCCATTAGCTTCCCAGCTCGCTCGGCCACCATATTTGTGCAAGGCACATCAAGCACTGATCCTTTATCCAATGGGTGGAAAAACATTTTAAAGCCTTAGGACATTTCAATTTATAGATAGCAGCAAAACGGCAACACTGACAATAAAACAAAACAGCTGCTACTGATACTGCTGCAGAAACCCACTCAGGCCATCACTGCTTATGCACGGCAAAAATTAAATAATATTTGGTGCAGGAGGTTTTTCATAACCAAAAGAAAATAACATCAAAAAACTAAAGTATAGGCAAAAGTTCATCAAGAAAAATTAAACGAAAATTAAACTTTTTATATATATATATATATATATATATATATATATATACTCTGCCCTATTTACCTCTACTTCGACGTATCTAGCACTGTTCTATGGAAAATCGACTCAAGATCTTATATATATATAATGTGTATGTTTATATATAGGGGCAGTGGTGGCCCGATGGTAGGGTGCTGGATTACTGATCCCAAGGTCGGGGGTTCAAATCCCACTATCAATGGGTTCTCACTGCTGTCCCCCCAGTGCAGCTAACTGGGTTATCAAATGCTGGCTATGTCTCTCACTGTCTGTGGTGAGAGGCATGTAAAAGAACCATTGCTGATTTTTGACAAGAGTAGCTGCATAGCCATCGTGCTTCTGCCATGCGATGGCCTGGCAAGCTGTCCAGGGTGTACTCTGCCCTTGCAGAGATGGGCACCAGCCTCTCCGTGACCCTAATTAGGATTAAGCGGTTCAGAAATGAATGAATGAATGAATATACATATATTTATATATAAATATATATATATTGCGGGGTACACACTAAACAGCTCACCAGACCATCACAGAGCCTAAGATAGTAAGGATGTATATATAAACTGAGAGGTGTACATATAATATATAGGAATATAGAATAATATAAGATCTGATCATTCATTTGCCGAACTGCTTTTTCCCAGGGTCTGCTGACTCTGGGCGAAGGCGGGTACACCCTGAACAGCTTGTTATTCAATCACGAGAGAGAGAGAGAGAAAGAGAGCGAGAGAGAGAGAGAGAGAGAGAGAGAGAGAGAGACTCACATTCATTTTGGACTAAGGGGCAATTTGGAACAGCCTAATGTGCATGTCTCTGAATCTGGACACTTCACACCGATGTAAAGCTGTTGTGGAACGTTGTGGTCAGGTGGTGGCGCTCGAGCTCAGTGTGTGTGTGTGTCTATGTGTGTCTGAAGCTCGCGAGTGTTTTACGCCGTTGATCCGCCTCACACGCACAGTTTCTCCTCTCGAGGCTGAATGAATGAATGTACACCCCGGAATGTAAATACGGAGCAGGACAGGGGCGACGTCTCTCTGTCTCCACGTCTCTCTGCCTGTGGTTCAGTCAGCGGTTAAAGGATCGTCAAGCCATCGTTTTGGAGCCGTGGAAGCATTAAAGGAGGTGAGGAACCGAACGAAAGGGTGCGAATATGGAAATGAGGCTGTTTCTGTGATCATCACCTGTCCGGGGCTGCAGGGGTGGCGGCGACGCGCTTTTCATTCCGATCGCGAAGCGAAGTCGCTTTTAGGAAAAAGAGAACGCGCGTGTCGCTCCATGACTCGCGCAGGCGGAGGGAGAAGGTTCCGGACACGGACGGCGCAGAAGGTTGAACCAGGCTCTCGTCCAAATCCTCAATTTTTCCGCGTATATGTTCCGGCGGATTGTTTGGATTTCACTGATGTATTGAGGTTTATCTTCAGTCTCGTGTATTTAAATCAACGCGTCTCGATGTCGTTGCGTTCCTAATTATTCTATGTGGAATCTTAATAGCGCATTCGCAGTGTGCTCGGGCTCCGCGGTCGGTGTGTGCGTGTGTGTGTGTGTGTGTTAATCATTCGCGTCGTCGCTGATTTCTACATCCATGCTCATCCTCCAGGAATGCTGCTTTATAATGTCCTTCTGCATTTTTAATGCTCCCGTTTGGGGTTCTGCTTATCCCTGAATTATTCACATGAGGACCCTGTGGGGCAAAAAATAAATGAACAAATCAGTCAACGCATTTCACATTTGGAACATCTGGTTTGTATCTTTACCTATATGTGACTTATGTAAGGCTGCATCATCAGCCTGTTCAGTAGTGCCTGATGGAGAATTTCTCCTGCCGGGATAAAACCTTCCCAGATGTTTCCTCTGTCAGATATTCTGTTTATTTACCACCCAGAACATCCAGCTTGAGAAGTGTTTCCTTTTTTTATTTTATTTTTTATTTTTACTTTTTTTTTTTAAAAATTATCACCAAAAAGACAGCACTGGGGCGGCGCTGGTGACTAAGTGGTTAACACACCCCCCCTCAGCAAGAAGGCCGTAGGTTCGAGTCTCGGACTTGGTGAGGTCATTTCTGTGTGGAGTTTGCATGTTTTCCCTGTGCTTGCATGGGCTTCCTCTGGGTACTCTGGTTTCTTCTCACATTCTACATTACATGTTACACATTATGCTACACATTTATGGAACTGGCTGTTCCAGATTGCCCCAAGGTGTGTATGTGAGTGTGAATGGTTGTGTGTGCCCTACGATGGATTGGCGAGCTATTCAGGTTGTACCCCGCCTTAGCCCAGTGTCAGCTGAGATAGGCTCCAGCCTCCCCGTGACCCTAATGGGATTACGTGGTTTGGCGAGTGAGTGAGCAAGTCTTACGATCCAGGGGAGCACGGTGATGGATTGGTTATGCAAGGACGTCCTTGGTTCCAGTTGGGGCATTTCTGTGTGGAGTTTGCACTTGCACTTTAGGCAAATTGGCTGTTCTAAATTGCCCCTTGGTGAGTTTGTGAGTGTGAATAGTTGTGTGTGTTGACCTTTTAGTGGTCTGCTGAGCTGTTCAAGGTGTACCCTGTCTTCGCCCAGTGTTGGCTGAGATAGGCTTCAGCCCTTCCACGACCCAAATAGGATTAAGCAGTTTGAACAATAAGTGAGCGTAAGTCCCAAAGTGAATAAATGTTCCAGGTCTATTAGCTACTGTAATTATTCATATTGGCTAAAATATTCACAAAAATGTAGTATGTTTTAATAGACTTCTTAACTGACTGCTGGTGTTCAGTCGGAACCCCTTGTTTCTGGAAAAAGAGCATCTCTCACCCTAAGCACGAGGCAGTGTGATTAATGGAGGGAGTGGGAATAATTTTACTAATTGTATAGTGTATAACCCAGGTGTCTATCATAAGACCCGCGGGATGAATGAGCTTTCAAAGAGTTATGATTATCATACATATTTTTGCCTCAACCATTACCATGAAATGTAGTTCATCATTCATCCACTAGATGGCAGCAGTTTATTTCACACAAATAGCTAGTCATTCATGACTCAAGAAGGATGTCAGATAGACTGTAGCTGTCATGTGTTGTCAGAAAAGCAAAGTGATTAAAGGAAAGAGGAGAAATACAGAATCTAATCATTTTGTCATGCAGATTTTATGATTGGCCTTCTGAATAGATGTTTATTGATTATTCAGCTCTTGGTCATCTAGAAATTTACTGATTTAGTGGTGCACATGAATTTGAGACAAGTCTAACATGAAAATTTATGTTTAAAAAATATGTATTTTTATTTTTTCTCCAAACCCCCCATTTAGACTTATCCAAATCCCACCCATCAAGTGTTGCCTTCCTACACATACAGCCACCACCAACCAGGGAGGGGCATAACACACACACAATGCTGCCACCGCATCTTTATGAACTGCTGCGCATGGGCATTTGGGGGCGGCCTAACACACTTAGAGGGAAATCACCTTTCGCCACTTTTTACATATGAGCTTACAGATGCCCATGATGGTGATCACTGTGAATGACAGGGAGGTGAGTGTATGCCATCTCTGCCTCCTGTGAGAGCTTGGCCAGTAAGCTTCCATGGACTCCAGGTTGCATCAACCTGGATAGCAAACCTGTGACCTCCAGATTAAGAGTCGCACACCTTGTCGATGATGTTGAGATCATATCTGTACTGATTTCTCAGATCAGGATAAAATATACATCTATGTAAACACAGCAGTAATAATGATAAGAAAAAAAAGTTCATTGCAAACAGCAGCATCTGCCTTCAAAAAAAAATGATCCAGATGGGAATAAAATGATGAGTTTGTTCTAGTATTGGTCAAAGAACAGAAGGGAATTTGGTCTGTAATATTGTCATAGAGAAAAAGAGGGAGAAAGAGGGAGGAAAACAGTGACGTGGCTGCGCCAGACAGAAAATGATGGAAATGATGTCCCAGTGTAACTTTAATACTGGACAAATAGGACTATACATTAACAACCTCAGCAACCAACTCGTAACACGGCATCCACAGTTTATCCACTGCTTCATGACCAGGGTTTGTAGCACTCTTCTCTAACATTACTCGATCCCTCCTTTTTGAGTAGATCTAGGTTTCTCTGTTTATCCCACAGCTTGTCACAGCTTGTGGCCAAGAATCACAAAAAGAGGCAATTTGGCAGAAGACCATCCACAGACCTTTTCCTGTAGCTCATCTGCAAACACAAGACTAAAAAAGGGATTCCGTGAACCTTTTCAGTTTAATGCATTTATCACCCTTCAAAACTGTCAGTGTAACATGGAGTCCAAAGTTTGTTTTCACAGTAAAAATTATCCATCTGTAATCATCATCTATACTGCTTATTTGTCAAGGTCACAGGGAAGCAAGCAGAGACAACCATTTGCACTCACATTTAAATCTATGGACAATTTGAAGTAGCCAGTTGACCTAATGTGCATGTTTTTGTATTGTCGGAGGAAACCGACATACCTGGATGAAAATCAAAGAAGCATGGGGAGAACATGCAAACTCCACACAGGAAGACGCTTGGCTGAGATTCAAACCGTGCACCATCTCACGTCTCAGTCTCTCTTCATGTCTATACTTGTGTTCTTATGGACTGTCACTCACAGCTCAAGTACTGTTCCAATTCAAAGTGCACATCTTGCACAAGGTGGCTATTGATGGTTAGCATGTCCTACTCACAGCAAGAAGGTCTTGGGTTTGAGTCCCCTGGCTTGGAGAGGGCGTTTCTGTGTGAAGTTTGCATGTTCCCGCGTGCTTGCGTGAGCTTCCACCAGATACTCCAGTTTCCTTCCACAATCCAAATACATGAACATAAGGTGGATTTGCTGTTCCAGGCATAAATGTGAGTGTGTTTTCCTTGCGATGGTCTGGCGAGCTGTTCAGGGTGTGCCTCTCATTTGTCCAGTGTCTGCAAGCATGAATGAATGCATGAGACGGTGATTTCTTCAAACTTAGGACTACCTAGTGTCCCAGAATGCTTTTCACACCGACCAGCGTAGGTGTGAGTTCTGGACAGAGCCTGAACCAATCCTGCTTCTATTTTTTTCTGCTGATTTGGTGACAGTTTTAACAGTTTGTCACACAAGTGAGTTTTTTATGTTTCATTGATTTAAATCTGAGGAAAAGCCTTTATCAAAATCTTTTTCCACACAATAAACAAACAATAATTAAAAAAAAATCATTTATTAATAATTTTTCAGTTAAAAAAGGTTATATGAATCTATAGTGGAAATGTTGCTGACAGGAAAAACATTGCAAATCATTTATCATGTGCATCTGTTACAACAATCCAATAAAACGCCAGCAGGAAAAACAAGATACCATTGTTGCACTGAAATCTTGTGTGAATGTGTGTTGTCTCCATTTCCCTTAAGAGCTGCCCACTTAAATAATTTATCTGTATCCTATCATCTGAATATTAGACATACTGTATGTGGGTAGAAAGGATTCTCAAAACTGTATTAATCTTAATAGAATAAACCGTACCTGTTTAAGTCAGCAGGTAGAATACAGGTGGAGAAATGCACACATTAAACATCAGGTCTAAATAAAATGTAATGATTAAAAAATGTTTAAATGTAAAAACTTTTTTTAAATTAATGAGATTTGCAGAGAGAAAAGAATAATAGCCTGAGAAACTGAAATAGTAACACTCAGAACCCACTGAGCACAATTTGCATGTATTTTGCATGTCACAGGAACAATTAATTACTCATAAATAAACTAATCGGCTATAAAATTAAAACCACTGAGTGGTGAAGTGAATATCTCATTATAATGGCACCTCATTATAAAGGAATAGGACAAATTGGGCAGAAATACAACAGTCAGTTCTAGAAGTTGATGCTTTGCAAACAGGAAAAATGGCCAAGTGGAAGAATCTGAGCAACTTTTACAAGGGCCTTTTAGGTGTTTTTCTGTTGAATTAAAGACAAGTGAGCTAGTGTGAGCCAAGGCCATTTTTATTTCTATTGGCATTTTCAGGGCTGATTGCACCTCCCTGGGGCTGATTCAAGATGAGAATACTGAGGATTTTGGCCCGATGATTACCCACGGGCCAGACAAAGCTGGTTCATAAATGGGCATCCACACGGGAATAAATAAGCAACAGACGACCATGCGAAACCAGGGCAGTGTGAAATGGGCGGATTTAACTGAGCTGAACTTCCACATGAATTGATTCAAGCGATAACCAATCAGAGCTTATAGATATTGTTGATTGACAGATGCCACCAAATTCTGAGTGTCCCCAAAACATTTTCCATAGGAAAACAACGAACATCAGTTTAATAATACTGCCTACATCAACATGGAAGAACAGCTCTTTATTACCATGTGCTTTACGACTGCACAGAAAAATTGACTGCACAGAAAATTGATGCCTGGATTCATGTTTTCAAAATGGTCAGCATTTTCTGTGAGTATGCTATATATTTATATACATTTAACCTTTTCCAGTGGAAGATTTAAACACAGTATGGTGGCATAGTGGTTAGCATGTCCGCCTCACAGCAAGAAGGTCCTGGGTTCGAGTCCCAGGCTTGGCCATTTCTGTGTGGAGTTTGCATGCTCTAACTGTGCTTGCATGGGTTTGCTTCAGGTACTCTGGTTTCCTTCCACAGTCCAAAGACATGCACATTAGGCAATAATTGGATGTTCCAAAATGCCCCTAGGTCTTCTGTTGGTTCACCTCTCAAATAGTGAAGTGTAGGATGTGAATATCTGGGGTAAAGCATATAAAACAAATTAAGAGATTATAAGATACAGAAAAATACAAAGTAAATTTGGGGTCTACTAGACCCCAGACACAAAACATAGCCTGAAATATACAAAACACAGCTAATAAATCTCACCAACCTATCAAAATGTACACAACTATTTCAAATTCAAATTCAATTTTATTTGTGACATACAAAATCATACACAGTACAATATATAGTGAAATGCTTGTTACAACTGTCCTAAAAATTGAAGAATAAACACTATCAATATCAGGAAGAAAAGAACAATAGC
>JAQMYF010000003.1:6924438-6940429 GCA_030014195.1 Neosilurus mollespiculum | reverse complement strand
GTTTTGACTCCTTTTTACATCATATAGAAATATATGTAATGTTCATTGTGTGAGGCGATGCAAATACAATGCAAATAAAAAAAAATGACCCACAAATATCGGTCCTACCCTATAATTGGTCCGGGTTACCGGGGAATGTTATTGGTGATGGACAGGTGTCGCTGTGTGACTGCAGACTCTACAACAGGCTGCATTGAGTTCCTTACTTTTCTTTTATCCCGCTGTGTGTGCATCACTTTCATTTATTTTATCAGAGAGAGCGAGACCTCATATTAAGTCTCTAAGTGCCATTGACCTGTGTGTATAAATATATTTGTTTATATATATATGTATAATGTCTCACTGGGCAGCAACGTAAAAACACTTTTATTTTGAAGTGTTGTGAATGCAGCGCGTTGGGCCGAATGTTCGCATGAGCCCAATAGAAACGAGGCAGCCAGCCAGGCATGGAAGAAATTTCTCCATGGCAACGCTGCTGTAACTTTCACTCAGTTCTCTGCTTGCATCAAATCCAGACCGATGTCCCGCCCCCGAGAGCCATATACCCCACCGTGATTGGTAGGTTCGGTCAGGTCCGCCCACAACACAGTAAAGTGCCCTACATATCAAACTCGTGGGCTGCAGTAACATTAAACTTTCATATTAAGGCGGGGGCCACAAACAATTGTCCTGCGGGCCGCAGTTGGCCCACTGGTCGCGAGTTTGGGACCCCTGGTTTAGACCAACATATGCTCCCATCCAGATGACTTTTTGGTATTTTTTTCCAGGCTTGTCCTTTGCGCACAAGTTTTCTCCAGATTCTTTGAATCTTTGATGACATTTATAAATTTTTATATGATATTTTCTCATTAATTTGTAGATCCAGATTTGTTCAGATTAGGGAACATTGGCTGAACTTTATTTTTGAGAGACTTTGCCTTTTTGACATTTTATTTTTATACCCAGTCATGTTACTGACCTGTTAACAGTTGATCAAATTAATATGGAAGATATTTAGCACCAAAATTCAAATAGCAATTTGTTTTGCTATTCTCAATTCAAGATTCAATCTGATCATTTTGCAATTCAATATGGAAAGTTCAATCCTGAATTCATTTGAAATTCATCCATTCATTCATTTTCTGAACCGCGTAATCCTAATTAGGGTCGTGGGGAGGCTGGACAAGATCTGCCCTGAATACCTCAAGGCTCTGGATATTGTAGGACACGTGGCTACAACATGGTCTACAACATGACCATTGCATGGTCATCGGGGGCCGTACCTTTCAATTGGCAAACCGTGGTGGTGGTTCCCTTTTTTAAAAAAGGGGACCAGAGGGTGTGTTCCAACTATCGTGGAATCACACTCCTCAGTCTACCCAGGAAATTCTATCCAGGAGTACTGGAGAGGAGGATCCGGCCTATGGTTGAACCTTGGATTCAGGAGGAACAATGTGGTTTTCATTCCGGCCACAGCACTATTGACCAGCTCTACACACTCTATTCAGGATCCTGGAGGGTGCATGAGTTTGCCCAACCTGTCCACATGTGCTTTGTGGACTTGGAGAAGGCTTTCGACTGTGTCCCTCGGGCTATCTTGTGGGGAGTGCTTTGGGAATAAGGTATACCGGACCCGTTGCTATGGGCCGTTCAGTCTCTGTATTGCCGGAGCCAGAGTTTGGTCCGCATTGGTAACAACATGCCGAATTTGTTTCCAGTGGGGGTTGGACTCCGTCAAGGCTGCCCTTTGTCACCAGTTCTGTTCATAATTTTTATGGATAGAATTTTCAGGCACAGCCAAGGCGTTGAGGGGTTCTGGTTTGGTGGCCATGGGATCTCGTCTCTTCTTTTTGCATGATGATGATTGTGCTTTTGCATGATGATGAGTTTTTTAAGGTGACGTTGTCCATTTGGCTTCATCGAGCCGGGACCTCCAGCTCTTGCTAGAGCGATTCGCAGGTGAGTGTGAAGCGACCAGGATGAGAACCAGCACCTCCAAGTCCGAGGCCATGGCTCTCAGCCTGAAAAGGGTGGAATGCACGCTCCGGGTCTGGAATGAAGTCCTGCCCAAGTGGAGGAGTTCAAATGTCTTGGGGTCTTGTTCACGAGTGAGGGAAGGATGGAGCGGGAGATCGACAGGTGGATCAGTGCAGCCTCTGCTAAAAAGCGGAGCTTGTACCGGTCCGACGTGGTGAAAAGGGAGCTAAACCAGAAGGCAAAGCTCTCAATTTACCAGTCGATTTATGTTCCTACCCTCACCTATGGTCACGAGCTTGTGACCGAAAAAACAAGATCGCGAATACAAGCGGCTGAAATGAGCTTCCTTCACAGGGTGGCAGGGCTCTCTCTTAGAAATAGAGTGAGAAGTTCTGTCATCCGGTAGGAGCTCGGAGTAGAACCGCTGCTCCTCCAGGTTGAGAGGAGCCAGCTAAGGTGGCTTGGGCATCTGATTAGAATGCCTCCCGAACACCTCCCTGGTGTGGTGTTTCGGCATGTCCAACCAGGAAGAGACCTCGGGGTCGACCCAGAACATGCTGGAGGGACTACGTCTCTTGGCTGATCTGGGAACGCCTTGGTGTCCCCCCGGAAGAGCTGGAGGAAGTGGCTGGCGAGAGGGACGTCTGGACCTCACTACTTAGGCTGCTGCCCCTGCGACCCAACCCCGGAACAAGCAGAAGAAGATGAATGAATGGATGAAAAAAAAGTAGCACCCCAGTTAATTGCATTGCCTGTCACCATGCTCTTGTTGCACCAAATTCAATTGAAACTACAAGCTGTCAGAAACGTCATGGCACAGCTTTGGTAATGTTGTCATTTCCTTTTACAGGTATGTTGTACTGTTGCCAACTCATAAGCTTAATGAATAATTCAATGAACATTCAACTGCATGTTGTGGGCATAACCGTGCCAGTTGAGTAGAACACAGAATGAGAAAAACAACAGGAAAGCATGAGGGTGAATAGATGTTGAGCTGGATCAGGCTGGGTTTGAAAAAATAATGCGCAGAGAAAAAAAAGGTGTTACACTAAACAAACTCATAACTATAAACACATCTCATCCAATAAGGAAAGAAGGCACAACATGAATTCATTACATGGATATCTAAAGTAACAAGACATGTGCTATATATTAAAGCGGAATTCAGGTGGTGAAAGGAAAGGCGATAACGAGCAAACCCAAGCTTGGCACTATAATCTTTATATTATAGTTTACACTGGATAGACTACACCAGAGAAGTGAAAAACATAGAACTACCATCGTACATACATAAGTGTTTTGTCAGAATTAGTATTCGTGGCTGTCATATTTCAGGGTGCCCAGCAATTTACAATAATTGCAATGATAATTTTTTTAGTGGACTTAACATTTATAACTGCTAACTTGTAATTAAGTTGCAAATTATAACACCATTACCCTCTGTGTCCAAGATCGATTATATTATTGAATATATTATCGAATATATTATCAAATAAATCTTACCTAAAGTTATCACCAGTCCATTTTCGGTCCATTGTATGAATATTGTAGAATATGATAAGAATGGTTGCGTGTGTGTTGCCATGCAATGATCTGATGAGCTGTTCAGGGTGTACCCTGCCTTCATCCAGTGTCTGCTGAGAGAGGCTCCAGCCTCCCTACGACCCTAGTAGGATTAAGCGGCTTGGCAAATGAGTGAGCAGATGAACACCACTCTCACATTCTTGTGTCATTGGTGACCAGTGGATGGGCCAGTCCCAGACACTTGGTGGCTACATTACCACATGTAAATACATACAATGATGCTATAGTCTTCAGTTCTAGGTAGTACACATCCTAAATCTTTGATGATTTTTCTTGGTTTTACTGACTCTTGATCTTGTTTCATGTTTTTCCTGTTGAATGTACATTGTCTCCCCCAAAAAAAGTATTTTTCTCAGAGTGCCTTTAGCATTCCCTCCAGCATGCTGTGGAATTATTATTTATTCTTTTTTTGTCACAACTATAATTTCAGTTCAGAGGTAAATGAATATTTCACAGAGGGCTTTTTTTTCTGAGGATGAAAGAGTGGGTTTTAACTTGTTGATTTTGTGTTCTCTGAATATTAAGAGAAAAAGACTTGATTGTATGCAGACAAAGAATGCATTCAGTTTTAGATACCCCTCTCCTGCTCAGAGGTTTTTTGTTTTTTTGGTTGGTTGTTTTTTTTTTTTTTATATATATATATATAATGTATTAATCCCGCAAGGGAAATTTATGCCTCTGCATTTAAACCATCCAAAGTGAGCACGCACACTCGGAACAGTGGGCTGCCACCCACATTGGGGCGCCCGGAGAGCAGTTAGGGGTTAGGTGCCTTGCTTAAGGCCACTTCATCCATGAAGGTGGAGGAGGGTAAAGTGCAGCTCATTCCCCAAATGTAAATAAACATACAGTGTTCTTAATCACACACTCACTCACTCATTTGCTGAACTGCCTAATCATACTAGGGTCATGGGGAGGGTGGAGCCTATCTTAGCCATCACTGGGCAAAGGCGGAGTACACCCAAAACAGCTCACAAGACCATCACTGGACCAATGCACACAACCATTTACACACCCTCACACCTAGGGGCAAATTGAAACAGCCAGTTAGCCTAATGTGCATGTGTTTGGACTGTGGGAGGAAACTGGAGTAGCCAGAGGAAACCCACACATGCACAAGAAAGAACATGCAAACTACACACAGTAACTAATTAGTTTTGCCATTAACAGATATGAACAATTAAATTATAGCCAAACAAAAATCAAATACAGTGGACATCAGAAGGTCTACACGCCCTGTCAAAACTGCCAGATGTATACAATGCAAAGATTCAAGACCAAGACAAACAATCTAGAACCCCATTCACCCCAGTGCACAGCCCAATCAAAACACAAACCTTCAAACATCTGCACTGACATGCACAATTTGTTACTTAGAGTAAGGGTCTCTTAGCATGGCATATTCAGTCTTGGCACTTTTTCTCACTTTTCTTTATGACAGTGCTCCAGATCTAGATTGTGAGAACTTCATCTGTGCACAACCCTTTTCAGGTCAACCACAGATTTTCAACTGGACTCAGGTCTGAGCTCTGGCACTGTTGACTCAGATGGAGGCTTTGTGTTGTTGTGCTGAAATATTTAATTCTGTTCCTTAACTAAACCGCACAGATCGCAGGTCACATCAAAGGTAGAAAAATGCCCTGAAATGATGCATCCTGGTCCCACTCTGCATCCTGAAAACCCAACATCCTAACAGGGTGTGCAAATTCCCGATATCCATTGTGTATAAAGAGTTTTAATTCTTTTTTATTAATATTAGCAACAAAACTGTTTCTCCATGTCACTGCAAACTTTTATGGTTGGTCATTTATCCTGATCTGCTTGACATTAATATAAAAAGCATTCAATAACAATTTTTAAAACAGATCTTATAATACAATGTATAATATTTTGTAAAATATTTTACATTGTATTCAGTGTCAATAAAATAATTCTACTTCCCATGTCTTTGCGACCTTAAGACTGTGGGAAACTGTTTTAATACATTTTACTCCCAATCAACACCTTAAATTTAGAGGGGATGGCTCTATATGCCAACAGCCCATTGGTCCAACAGCCCTACTCGGGTAAGATTGGCACCATGCTTAAATCAGTTGGACACCCTACTCAGTTCAGTTGGGTTAGGATTAGGGTTAGGGCTAGGGCTGTCAGACCAATGGCTTGTCGGAGTATAGGGCTGTAACCAAATTTAGATTCATGGCCTTAATGTAGTTTAAGACTTGGTAAGGATTTGTGGGAACCATGTATCACATATGCCCTAATGAAAAAATAAAAAATGGGACTGGCATATAACAAAACACACAAGCTCTGGTTGAACCTCATCACACCAAAAAATATATATCAATGTGTCAAAAATCTAAAACATCATGTTTATGTGTGTATGTGTGATGGGGAGATGAGATACTGCTGTTGTTCACCTTTCTCAGTATGTGGCAGTGCATCTGGTGAACATTTTACAATTCTGCTGGGACGAATTCACAGTGGCTTGTTATGGGTTAAAACACATGGCAGGGCAGTATAGTTACATAGTTCTAGTAAAACATAAAAACTAAAGTAATGTGTTAACATTAGCATTTAACAGAAACTTTTATCCAAGCTGACTTACAGAAGAGCTTTGGAAGGCAGTTTAACATTTAAAACATTTAAAAGTATAATATACTGCACATTCCAGTGCAGTATATTATGTAGCAATGGCATAGTTGTCAATTTAATTCCTTAAATTAATGAATAATTTAGTCAGTCATTATTGGGAGACATTAAGTGACTCAGCTGTTTTGGATAGCTTGTAAATAATTACTCCAACAGCTATGTGCCAGAACAGAGAAGACCATGGATGGATACCTTCCTTGTATCATAAAAGTTGACTGGTCTAAGCACCATGGACTGATGCAGGGAGCAAGTTGCAGCCGTCCATTCTCAAATTGACCGACTGGAGTGTCAGCGTGGCCTTTGTGGTTTGAAGTGGCCATAGTGCTGTGGACACAAGTTTAGTAACAAGGATCATATTTTTTCTTGGAAGATTCTTGACATTTTAGTAAATCTTTTAATGAACTAAGGCCTAATTACTGAATTTATTGAGTTTCGGGAATATTATATGTAATACATTTCTGAGAGCACATTATACTGAAGTGGTTAGCACGTCCGCCTCACAGCAAGAAGGTTTTTGTGTGGTTTACATACACTCCCCATCCTTATGTGGGTTTCCTCCGGGTACTCTCGTTTCCTCCCACAGTCCAAAGACATGCACATTATGCTAACTGTCTGTTCCAAATTGCCCCTAGGTGTGAGTGTGAATGGTTATGTGTGTGTGTGTGTGCATGCGTGTTGCCTGCCACAATATGGTGAGCTGTTCAGGGTGTACCCCACCTTTGCCCACTGTCGGCTAAGATAGTCACCAGCCTCCCAGTGACCCTAACAGGATTAAGCAGATCAGCAAATGATTGAGTGAGTGAGTGAGTGAGTGAGTAAGTGAAAGAGAGTGATTATATTGTTGTATTGTTTGCGTGTATTCATTTGAAAGCAGATATAATACACCAAAAATATATTCGAATTAAATTCAAATCACTGGATTGTTCTTTCTGCATATATGGCAAAATTTTAAGACTAAATTTGAAGACTAAGGACGGTATGGTGACTTAGTGGTTTGCAAGTTCGCCTCGCAGCAAGAGGGTCCTTGGCTCAAGTCCCAGGCTCGGCGAGGGCATTTCTTTATTGAGTTTGCATGTTCTCCCCATGCTTACAGGAGTTTCCTCTAGCCCTGTGATTGGCTGGTGTGCTGTTCATCATGCACATAGCCTTCACCCAAAGTCGGCTGCGATGGGCTTTAGCCCGTTTCTGAAACCTCTTCATTGTTTTCTACCTTTTGTGTTCCAAACAGTACCGCTCTTAGCTGTTCATCTGATCAGCTGAAAAAGCCATTTTCTTCAAATGTAACCTAAACCAACATGACTCTTTTAGATCTGGCTGTCATCTGTATTGACACAAAATGTGTAGGCGCTGTACAAGGAACAGCAGACACTTGATTGCTGTGAATGCTTTGACTCTGTGTATTTTTCACAGCAGTACGTTCTTTTCCATTGCAGCCTCCATATCTCCATAGAAGCAGCACTGTTTTGCAGGAAAAGTGTGTGTGGGGTGCTTGCTAGGCTGTTAATAATGACTTTGTCATTGCAGAGATGACGCTCTTGATCTACACAACCTGAGATTTATTTCAATAGCCCCTCTAAACCTATTACTCACAGTCACTGAGCGGTCAACAAAAAATAGCTTTATTGTTACGGGCCTCTCTCTGAGAAGAGGTCAGGTGTGTGTAGAGCTGTTGTGAATTTATGTCTGTGGTAATGACATCTGGCAATTGAAGTTGCATGTTCATGTGATATGAAATCACTTTGCTGGTGCATTAAACAGACATAATAGATATTCATTGCTCATTTTGCACTGGTTTGACTTGTCATCCAACAAGTGAAGAAACAAAGAATGCATATGTTTCCTTACCACTACTTATTTCTACTTATTGCTGAGCTAGAAATTGAGAAAAATCATTGAGTGATACTATTGCAGGACACCAACCAGCCTGATCATTAATAAAATGTTGTATGTTTCATGATATTGGAAGGAACACGATTATTATGGGAACCTATGCAGTGTATTTTCTGGATGAAATAGAGGTAAACATGGGGAAGTGACCAGGCAAAATGATATTAATAAACAGTTACAGCATTTGGCACACTTATACATATTTTTTATAACTGAACAAATAAGGGTTGAGGGCCTTTCTCAAGGGCCTACCAGGGGCAACTTGGTGGTACTAGAGCTAGAACTATCATTCTTTGAATTAGTAAGCCACAGCCTTAACCACTGTGCCATCACTGTCCTGTTAAACATCAACTTCTGACCTTGAGGAAATAACGAAATAAATCTCCTCTGTGTTTCCCAACTATGGTCTGGGTCGAAAGAAGGAAAGGTTATCACTAAGTTTTCTTTTTACCCTCTTTCCCTCACTGATTTGTGTCTTCCTTTGTATCACGTCTTGTTAGTTTATTTATCCGTTTAACGAGTTCATGTTTCGTGTTCCCACTAATGTTTGGTGTTTTTTGCTCAACGAAAGAGTGTCTGCCTACCTTAGTTTATTGTGTGTTTTTTATTCTGTGCAAGTCTGAGTGGCGGTGCATTAGCCTCTTTTTTTTAGGTTTCAGTTTCATTATGAATAAATCTATTTTTTATCACTGTTACCTGTCCTGACACAAATCAGTGTTGTATAACAGCCCATCAGCATCAACTCTGACATGGACATGGGACAACCATCCAGGTCATGTTCCACACCTATGGGGCTCCTTTCAGGAGTTCCACAAAATACATATTAAAATCTAGTCTTAGTTTATTTTTCGTGTGTTTTATGAAGTACATACTAAATAAGTGTTTACTTCCATTTGAATGTAGTATGCACTAAACTCTAAATAAGTAGACTAAACAAACCTAAAAAAGAATATGCTTGTTTTTTTTTTTTTGTTTTTTTTTGGATATTTATATTTATAATGATATTTTTTAGATCTTGTAAATAATCACCTCCAGAGGGCTGTGTGTGTGTGTGTGTGTGTGTGTGTGTGTGTGTGTGTGTGTGTGTGCCGTTGAGCCTTTAACCATGATAACTTTGAACCTAACTAATGAAAGGATTTCCATAAAATGTAAAAAAATTTGGGTCTTGGTCTATTGAAGCACTGATTAAATTTTGGGCATGATCCGGATATGAATCTATGAGGGATTTGAAGGATTTTTAAAACATTGCGGGATAGGGCAAGGAGGCGGAAATTACCCAGACTGTAAAATTACAGAGGTCAAAAATAATTGTGGAACAGGCCACAAGGAGGCACCGTAATCACCTGCCACTCTAATCCATATGAAGAAGAGATTTCACTACATTGGTTGTGGTCTGCACTCTCTGAGTGCATTTCTAGTTTTGACTGCAATCATAAAAGTGCATGTTGAGCTTCTTACTGCTCTAATAAGTTTAAAATGGCCCATGCAAACACCAGGAATACAAGGAAAACACCATCAATCTGATATATGGGAATGGAAAATACCCCCCACTGAACTCTCTGCTGTTGGATCACATTGGGTCGCTAGATTTCACCAGTTATGTAAGTAAATAAGTAAATGCATTGCTGTTTGACTCTGAGGTATTTATATGACTGTTGGGACTTGTGAGTATACAAAGAATGTGCTGCTGCTAAATGTAAGATGAGCTATAAAATCATGTACTAATAAGCATGATCTGTCTGACGAATTGTTAAAAAAATACTGGCTGCACGTACAGAAAAAAAAAGGATATAAAAGGATACTAAAACAAGTAGTACCGGTCAAAATTGTTGTTAAAAAAACTAATATAAAGCAGAAACTGTAATTATTGCTATAGCAGTTAAATATACAGAAACAGATGTGGTCATTGAGATAAACATTAAAGAAAAAGTGCAGCAATATACAGAGCAAAACTTCGCCATTTTACACGGAAAATAAATCAAAACAATGATGAAGGATGATGCTCGTGTTTACAATATTTCTGAAGGTATTGCAGAATTTAAAAGTATGCTTAATGAATTTAAAGTGTGTTGTGCGTCTGTTCGGAAACTATCCTAAGGATGTGAAAGAAAGTAAAAATCTTGATTGGTATGAGCCAAAAATGGATATATGCATCGCATTTCCAAATGAAATGAAAAAATAGATTCCCAGCCCCACAAAACTCAGTGTATCTAAGATTTCAAAGATACTGTAAGTTTAAAAGCATTATCCATCTCTTCAGCATGCATTAAAGTTACTGCAGATAAAGCTGCTCTACTGGCAAAAGCTGAAGCTATTTAAAGAATATATGAACTGTAATTTGAGACACTTTGTCTGAGTTCGGAAATGGAATCCTTGGAAATTGAAGCAGATATTGCCGTAACTGATGCAAAATTAAAACCCTGGAAGAAATTTAAAACAATAAGGAACAAGATCCGGAAGGACACTCAGAAGTGACTAGGATGAAAGTAGATCCATACAAGCTTGAAAGAAAAAACTGGAAGAGAAGACCCCTGGCACGGAAGAACAAAAAGAGGGAAATCAGTTGCACCAAACAGAATAGACTTATCACAGTTGGATTTTGCCAGGCTAGGAACTATACCTTAAACACCAATACAGAAAATGATAAAGACTCACTGGAATCCACCACCAAACATTAATGGAGCTACAGAAGATCTCCAAGCTGTTACAAAACCCAAAGTTATTGTGTCTGACAGACACCACAGTCAAAACCGTTCCACTCCTAGAAGTGAAAGATCTCAGAGCCATGACCTTACAGTTATTCAAAGGCAAACTGACCTGGTGGATCTACCTGTAATGCAGCAGAAACAGTCCTCACTACCAAGAATTGAGGTATCAGCATATATCAATATACTATAGAGTATTAGTTTTTTGGAGTGGTACGCAGCTGGACAGCCAAGGATTTTCATATCAATGACACTACTAGTTTTCCAGAAGTAAAGTACTTACTCAAAGGATGCTTTGGTGATGACTTCTAGATAATGGTTGCTTTTATAGAGAAGGCCTTAAAATGGAATTAAGTAAGAACAGATGTTGGAAAGCCACTTCACAGTTATGCTCTTGTTTTGAGAAGCTGTGGTAAATCACTGCAAGGTGTCCCATACATGGCACATCTTGATTCACTCTCTAATATGAAACAACTTGTTCTCCCATTCAGGCTTAGAGGGAAATCTGCTGACCGATTTTATTAAATACAAGCCAGATCCATTTAAGATCACATCTTTGGAGACATTTAAGACTATACTGAAAGTATACAGCCCCGGAGACCCAGAATAGAGTTTATGCATATGAGATTAAACAGCAGAAGAAGTTGAATTACTGCTGTTTTTCCACTTGCTGCTTAAAACAGGTATCAGTGTAAAGAAAAGGGGAGACGTGATAACAGACACCAATACAGTTAACATGGTTGCTTTCTTCTGGCCTTGTGCTTTTTGTAAAGGTGATCATGTGATGGAGGCATGCCAAGACTTTTCAAAGATTCATCAGGAGCTTTTAAAGAAAAATGTCCTTTTTTTTCTTGCCTGATTAAAGGAAATTTCTACGGTGGCCGGGAAGTTCACAACAAAAATACATTTTCAGAAAACAAAAATACATTTTAAGAAAACAAATATACATTTTCAGAAAACAAATATACATTTTCATATTATATATATATATATATATATATATATATATATATATCTCGTTCAGAGTGAAATCTGGTTCTCCACTTTGCTGTACATGTGAAAACGTGTCGTGTCTCAAAAAATACCAATAAAATGAATAAAAGAGCAAAAATAAATGAATAAAATGAATAAACTTGTAAATAATTACAATGAGCACAGCGGGATTCGAACCCGGGCCACCCGTGTTAAAAATAGCCACTAACGGATCGTCCAGGTGTTTATCCACCTGCACCACTTCTCTGCTGAGAAAACACCCCATTTATCCTCTTTATCAAGGCTTCCTGTTTGTCCCATTTATTTAATATTGTGATGGGATTTTTTGAAGGTCCATTTATTATTGTAGCCTTTGATTGCAGCAGTAAACCAACGTTAAGGCGATATCTGATTGTACTAATCACACATGTTGATATTGAATGATGAATGTCTTTCCTTCACTTTCGAGTTGTGAGGCTGCATTATTTCAAATGAAACATTGTCCGTTTGGTGAGAAAAATATTCCTAATAGCGATACAGTCTCATTGTCTTACATAAATATATCAGCTAGAAAACAAGTCATTTATTTCCTAACACATTTTAATAACTACATTTGTACACTTCTGGCCAGAACAGACTGAGTGACTCATGTCATCACTTCCGGCATTTGGTACATTCCCTTTCCGTAAGAAGGCAGTCGTTTGTAAATTTGTTTTCTGAAAATGTATTTTTGTTTTCTTAAAATGTATTTTTGTTTTCTGAAAATGTATTTTTGTTTTCTGAAAATGTATTTTTGTTTTGCACTACCCGGCCACCGTAAATTTCTGTGGCACCATGCAAGAACCAGACAATCCAACTGACCATTAAAAGTGAGTCCAGTGCACTATTGTGGACCTAAGGCATCATAGTACAATCTATAAAATTGTTAGAACAGTATTAGTTAAAGATGCCATTTCCCAAGTTTTGCTGATTTTTAAAAAACAAAATGTCATCTTGAAACAAATGAACATTTTGTGGGTTGTCTGATTCGTGCACGGTGCCACAGATTTGTGCAAAATGTGCAATAAGCATCTTAACTGTCATACCTGTGAAAAGAAACACCCCATTGTCTCGCATTGGCTGTTGAAAACTTTTCTTCAGTGGGTGCTGGTGAGAACCTCAGAACATTCATACTAGTAGAAAAATATAGATGATCACAATACTGATTCTGATTCTGATAAAGCCTCTCTAGTCAATTAAAAATTATGAACGATATCTTGACAAAGGGATATGCAGAAATAGTGCCAGTAGAACATTCTGAGCTCCTTCAGAATGATGAAAGGTTGTGGTATATTCCTCACTGTGGAGTCTACCACAAAGCAAAAAAGATAATCTGGGTGGTCTTCCACTCTAACTCTTCATTTCAAGATACTCCTTTAACATTCACCTTTGCTGGGTGTACTTTTCAGATTTAGACTGGAATCAATACCAGTAATAGTAGAAATTAAGGTAGAGTTCCATCAAGTCTGGATTCCTAAAGAGGATTTATATTTTCTTAGGGTATTGTGGTAGCCAGGTGGTGATACCAATCAAGTTTTGACCTAATGATGGTGCACCTTTGTGGAGCAGAGCCATTGCCAAGCTGTGCTAATTTTACTTTAAGAAGGACAACAGATGACAATTAAGACAAATGTGACACTGAGACCCTCAAGACTATTCGTCACAATTTCGATATGGACGACTGTATAAAAACTTTCCCAAGTGAGAGTCAAGCAATCCATCTAGTACAAGAGCTGAAAGCACTATGTACAACTGGGGGATTCAGACTCATCAAATAGATAAGTATCAGTTGGGCTGTCCTTGCCCCTCTCCTACCAGAAGTGAAAGCTAAAGAAGTGAAAGATCTGGACTGGAACAAAGTCAAGCTACCTGTAAAGTGAGGACTTGTCAGGAAGATGAAGTGTAGATGAAGATAATGTTGTAGCAGAAAACTTTACTAACTGCGGGGAAAAGAAAGGAATGGCCAAAGGATCTTAATCTGTTTACCAATTTAAGAATTAACAGATGCTTTAAACCACCAGATTTCAAGGTTTCATGCACATTTGCATCAGTTCTGTGATGCAGGTGAAGACAGTTAACAGGCCAGCAGCAGAAACCAATATTTGAGAAGGAGCAGTAGGATCTACAAACTAGACCCTATCCTACAGAATAGAGTCCTCAGGTTTGGGGGCAGACTGAATAACTGGCAATGCTAGAAGAGTCTAAACATACTGCCACAATGCCCAATGAAGTCATGTTTCAAGACAGCTCCTGAAACACATCCACACCTTGGTAGGTCATTATGAAAGGAACAAGATGCTTTTCTGACTCAGAAAAAAATACTAGATCATCAAAGCAAACTTAGTTGTTTGAAAGATAACCCATGACTGCATATACTGCAGAAGATGGCATTGTACTGCAATCAAACAAAATTAATTTTCCACCGTTTACCCATACCGGCCCAGACTACTTTGGCCCCATTGAAGTAAAACATGACTGCAGCAGAGTGAAGAGGTATGTAGCATTATTTATGTGGCTTCTTAGTACAGCTGTACACCTACTCCCTGGATACAGACTACTGTATTAATGCACTTCGAAGATTTGTTTTCAGAAAAGGCCAAGTAAAGGAGATGGTCTCTGACAATGGAACAAATTTTGTTCATACAGAGCATGAGCTTCCAGAGGCCCTTGTTCACCTTCATCTCAAAAGGTTCCGACATCAGTGCATGCTGAAGTGATCAGGTGGACATTAAACACCCTTCTTATGATTTTCATCATGGTGGAGTATGGAAACGCCTTATCTGAACTATTAATAAAAAGATCTCTATCACAAAGGAGCAAATCTCCAACAACAAAATTCTTCATAGAGCTCTGTATGAGGTAATAGCTATCATTAGTGACAGTCCAGTGACAGTTTTATTAGTTTCAATTTACTCTACATGCCAATAACAATGAACATATAAAAATATTGATTTAGAAGCAAACAAGAAATAGAGAGTTCAGAATTTATCTTCCTCTAAACTTTGCCGATAGCAGTATCCCTCATTCCCTTAATTCTGTCCAGTATCCTAGTTCCTGCTAATAAAAATGGGTGGTGAGGGGTGTTGGGTTTGTCCATGTGTGTGTCCATTACAAAAAAATGTAAGAAAAAAATGTAATTTAAATTACAGGTCGTAAGGCAACAATATAGAAAAAAAAGGCGTGAGCAGCATGGTGCTGTAGTGGTTAGCATGTCTGCCTCACTGTAAAATGTGTAATTAAGTTGCTTTATTTTTAAATATTTTTAAAATTCTGTTTCACACATTCTTTTTGTCACTTAAAACTCTGACAGTGTTTTGGACTATACTATACATAGCTTTCATAGTATAGCCTATTTAGTGAGCATACTTAGTAATGTGGAATTTGGCACCGCTCTGAGGATTGTTAGCAAACTGGGTAGATTATTATGAGTCAGTTCAGCTAAGAAATGTAAAATGTTGAATAGTCAGTGACAGGAAAACATTACTGTGAGTGAGTATATAAACACAAAGCTGAACAGCAAGTTTTATTTTAAATAAATAAATAAAGAAAGAAAGAAAGACAATTTGGAAAGCCATTCCCAGTGATGCCAAAAAGCCTAAAAACCCATAATTATTTAAAATTGTAATTTTCAACAGTGACATGATTGTGCAGCCTGCAGTTGCATAGCAAAGTGCGTGGTAGCCTAATTATACTCATTAAAATGAAGTGGGGTGCAGTGGACTGAGCAGACAGTTGTTGATTCGATTTTGAAATCAGGTTGACTATTAGAAAAAACCTTCATTTTTTTAAGCAGATCACTGAAGTCAGTAGCTTCCAGAACATAATATTCCAGTGACATTCAAGGTAATGACTCAGATGGTAATTTCCTTGTCTACATTCAAATCTTTCAAACGGTTTTCCTGAGAGAACTGACATGACCACAGTTTTATATCTATAGTCCCATACAGTTTAGGCCAAAACACTGTATACCCCTAGTCTTAAAAAAAATCAAGCTCAAATTTCACATTACTCAATTAGACAATGTAGACATCTACTTTTTTCTTAAGAAGTAATTTTGAAATAATTTTCATTTCAGAATAATAGCCATATGATCTTCCTGTTCTCCTATTAAAGGATGTATCCCTACTAGAGGATTCATATCCATAAAACCGCCATAAAAGAATATATAATTCACCGTAAAATCACTGCCCGTCTCCGCT
>JAQMYF010000003.1:6904846-6915602 GCA_030014195.1 Neosilurus mollespiculum | reverse complement strand
TACATCTGAACTTTGCCGTGGGAAAGGGCGTACGCAACGTTTTTGTGCGTACGCACCCTTTGTACATGAGGCCCCTGCTGTTCATAACAAAACAAACATAAAGAAAAGTGTATTGTTCACACATTTCACATTGTTCACTTATATTTCAGGGTGGTTGGGTATTACTAACTGATCCTGCAAATTATTCAAGGTCTTATTGATCAATCTAATTGCTGTAAATGTATAAATACTGCGGTGAGCCTCATGGTAATGCTACAGCATTCTGATGGTTGGAGGACAGGCTTCTCTTTACATCCACCTTTAATGAAAAAGCTTCTATTTTACACATTTCATACACATGCAAACATCCAAGCAGATTGTTCTTTAACACTCAAGCAATAAATTATAAACATGTCAGTAAGGAAGTAGAACGATGGAGTGAAGCTTTAGATCTGATCACTTTTTTTAAGTTCTGCCACCGTGCGCTCTGTGCCACTGATCCCATTACAGTTACTCGCTCTGCTTTCTGTTGTTAGTGATTTCACTGCTGTGGCCTCCAAATAGCATGTTTTTTGGGCCTCTACCTCACCATAATTGTTTCTGTCTCCATCGTCATTAAATAATTTTTTCTTTCTTTTGTCACCTGTAGCCATAATTTACAACAACGACAGAGCAATAGCATGCCAGGCTCATTTATATTATAAATATAATTTAATTTCATGAGGTGATTTGCATTGACCATTAATGGTTAAAAAGGGCAGGGTATGCAGACTTGTAGGCACTCTGTGATTTAAAAAGTTTACTCAGGGTTTTATAAATTTAAAAATGTTTATGCACACACAAAAGTAAGAATCCTTATACTTTTAAAAGAATACTTTTAGTAAGAATCCTAAGCACAGTTGGATAAATGAGACCCCTTGTCTGGAGAGTACAGCAAGTCAAATTTATTTATATAGCACATTTAAAAAAACAACAGATGTGCCAAAGTTCTGAACAAAAAAGCATAGAAAGCTCATCACCACCACTGTGCCGCCCGCTTTCACTTGGCTGTTACAAGTTGTACTGAGTAAACACACCTGGAAAAATAAGTTTTGTGTGTCGTTAATTTAGCCTGCAAAGAAACCAAGTGTGGGTATTTTGAAGGAGGTGATTCTATGCCAGCTGTGTGTATAATGTGTGTGAGTAATTTGTGTGTGTGTGTGTGTGTGTGTGTGTGTGTGTGTGTCCAAACAGTGATCAGCCATTACAATAAAACCTAAACATCCCTTTAAGCAGCAAGCTACAATGCACCGTGTACTTATCATAACCAGCATTACATGTTTTGGTAGTTTGTGCTTTAGTAGCTCTTCTGAGATCAGATCTGATGTACCATCCACATGCATCGCTGAGCCTTGGGCACCCATGACACTCTTGCCAGTTTACCGGTTGTCCTTCCTGCTAATGTAATGCTAACACTTGTTCATTTTTCCTGCTTTCAACACATCTTCGAGAGCTGACTGTTCACTTTCAGCTTAATGCATTCCACTCTTGGGCAGGTGCTACTTTAACCATAATCAGTGTTATTCACTTTACCTGTCAGTTATAATGTTTTTAATGTTATGGCTAATAATTTAATGTTAGGGATAATAATGTGTACACATTTATCTTTGAAGGTTTTCATTAAACTTTTTGTATGATAATTTCAATTGACAAAAAACAAAACAAAGACAGGTGATTAATGCAAATTTAATTTTTATTTGCTTTCAAAAGTATTACTTTCAAATATACTACATACAGTAAACACAGGTGATTTGTTTTATAATTTTTTATAGTTTTATTGCTTTAATGCAGAATTTCTAGAAAAGATGGATGTAGATGATGAAAGACGATGAAACTCTTTATTGCTTGTTTTGAAATTTTCTTTTTTAATGTAAGTTTATGCGACCAGCATGAAGAAAATATTATGACTTGCCTTCAGGTAATTTACTTATAGTCAGCTCCAGAATTATAGACACCTACTGTGCAAATGAGCAAAAAAGAATACCAGACACAATAAGTGATATTCATTTTCATTCATTCATTTTCTGAACCACTTAAACCTAATTAGGGTCGCGGGGAGGCTGGCGCCCATCTCAGCCGACTCTGGGCGAGGGCGAGGTCAATAAGTGATATTTGGGGCTGAAGTAAACTTTATGTATTTTTTATTTATTTATTTATTTATTTATTTTTCACAGATTTTGGCTTTGCCAATATATATTTTTTTAATAATGCAAAAGAGGGGGGCACTTTGGCTTAGTGGTTAGCACGTCCGCCTCACAGCAAGAAGGCCTGGGTTCGATTCCCAGCTCGGGCGTTTCTGTGTGGAGTTTGCATGTTCTCCCCATGCTTGTGTGGGTTTCCTGCGGGTGCTCCGGTTTTCCCCCACAGCCCAAAAACATGCATGGTAGACTAACTGGCTATTGCAAATCACCCATGAGTGTGAATGGTTGTGTGAGTGTTGGCCCTGCGATGGCCTGGCGAGCTGTCCTGGGTGTACCCCTCCCTCGCCCAGAGTTGGCTGAGATGGGCACCAGCCTCCCCGCGACCCTAATTAGGATTAAGCGGCTTAGAAAATGAATGAATGAATGAATAATGCGAAAGAGCACTCTTACTTACATATCACTGATGTTGCGAAATTGTAACCATTTTCCTGCCTATTTATTTTCTTGTGTTTTTATATTTCATTTCATATGACGTATGCGAAGGGCAGCATGGTGGCACAGTGGTTTGGACATTCGCCTCACAGCAAGAAGGTCCTGTTCTCGGGGCGTTTCTGTGTGGAGTTTGCATGTTCTCCTCGTGCTTGTGTGGGCATCCTCTGGGTACTCCTGTTTTCTTCCACATTCCAAAAACATGCACAGTAGGCTGATTGGCTGTACCAAATTGTTCTTAGGTGTGAGTGTGAATGGTTGTATGTGTGTTGACCCTGCAATAGCCTGGCGAGCTGTTCAGAGTGAAATCTTACTAAACTAAAACCATACTAAACTTTTTGAATAATTGTTTTCATTATCTTACTAATATGCAAATAAATATCACAACATGATATATCATGAAACCATGGACTATATAATAATTGATAACACAACTTACAGGGCAATCATACACAAAATCTTTCAAGAGTTGCACAATGGCATATTTACTCTTAGTAGAATAAATTACAGCTTCTGCACTTAGCAAAGAACGCATCTTCAAATCCCACACGGATTTACTAGCACCGACAAATATCTTCAAATGAATAGCTTTAGACGAATAGCTTTTCTCATGGAGCTGTGCAACATTGGCACTGCAGTCCCATACCTGACACTCCAACACGGTACCGCTACATTTTTAGGTTTTGACGGTCCTGTGCTTTTTGGCCGCAGAAACATTTCCGAGGGAGCTGGAAGATCAGGTGGTTGATTCACATGTATCTATCACCCGCACTCTCCCATGAGTCCTGGGGAGTATAAATTTACTGGCCAGACATTATATTGAATTCTCCGATACATAACATAAACAGCTTTCAATCGAGAGAGGAATTCATTCTGTGGCCACTCTAACCAGCATTACAGGCACAGTTAAATGTACACCCTCTTCCGATTTATTCCCATACTTCAACTGTATATAGTACCACTCAATTAATGTTCAAATCACCTGCGACTTTCAGAACCATCTGTAACATGTGGTCTCCTGTTTCCCAGAGGTGCATAAGACTCATATATTTAATGAAACAGTGCTGTTGGTATGTGCTTGGTACAAGGAGCTGCTGGAGATGCATGGCTGTTCGTTAAGCATCTTTGTGCAAATTAACTTTACTACCTCAAAAGTACTTATCAAACCCCGCACTACACACGTGTTCTCGCCGACCCTCTAACACTACCAGACAAGGCCCTCCTTCTATAAAGCGACTAGGAAAACATGCACCTAAACTCTTGGCACCGAGGTGGTGGAATAAACTTTCTCTAGATGTCCGGATAGCTGAGTCACTGGGCGTGTTTAAACGACGGCTGAGAACCTACCTTTTTCAGAAGTACTTAGATTAGCATTATGTTACACACACACACAAACAAACACATAAACACACACAAAAGGAGAAGAAAAAAACGACCACACACACCACCAACCCACAGAGTTTTGACTGATGGTATACTTAGTCTGTGTCCTTGTGAACCAGTATCAAATTATATCCATGTATAGTGACTTTAAAGCACTTCTGTAAGTTGTTCTGGATAAGGGCCTCTGCCAAACACTATAAATGTAAACAACAATATAGGCTTTTGTTCTTATAATGATGGACGGCATTAGGAGATGCACATGCTCCATGTGATTGGATACAGTATATCAATTTAATACAGTATATATTTATTACAGCATATAAAAATACATCCAGTGATAAACAGCTTAACACATCAGAAGGTTAATATAGGACAGCAGTTACAGCTGCAGCATCTCAGAACACATAGCTGTTGGGAGCCGGTGATGAGTATGGTGGTGGAAGATGAGACACCATGCCTCTCAAAAGACTGTGTAATGTTTGTCAGAAAGTCCAGGACCCAGTTACAGAGCGATGGTTTCAGTTCCAACAGCAGCAATTTGTTGACTAAAGTCTGCAGAGTGATAGTATAAAAAGCAGAATTAGGTCCAGAAAGAGCAGCTTGACATGGTGAAACTCCAGGTGGCTGAGACCAGAGGGGATGACAGCGTATACTGCTTCAGACACAGACCGGTCCTCCTGTACACATACTGATGGGGATCTACAGTGATGTTGAAAACAAGCTAACAATTTATATTTTACCAATGTTGCTACAGCATTGCACAAAAGTTGTGAGTGCTGGATGGCACTGTACTGGGGGCCTGGATGTATGTGACATTTTGGCAGTGTGAAAACAACCTTGTGCTTAAAAGTCATGTATATGTTCTTAATAAACATTCTGGTTTAACATTATCACAATTTTCAGATAACGTTTGTGCAACCAACCAAATTATGACCTTTATGCAACATCACAATATTCTTAGACTATTTTTTGTGTTTGCTGGGTAATGACCTTTATGTGCACCAGGAACCAGCCATTTAAAGCATTTCATCACCGTCGGTGTAAGGGCCACTGATGATAATCATTCATGCTTTTCACAGCTGAGTTTTGGGCACCGGAATGATATTTGACGTCTTGAGACAAGCGGGCACCACAGCTAGGGAGAGAGAAAGATGTTTAAAATGTCTCTTAGCAACCTTCACACCATGATGAATTGGCCCAGTGTATGTCAGCATATAGACAATTTTTTGGCATTTGCTGCCATACACCAAAGTTAGTTTTGATTTCGTTGTTATTATTTTTAATAAGCTCCTGTATGCTGTTGTTCATGCCATTCATCTGAAATTTTTGGCATATGCCAGCGAGCAGCCTATGTGCAGTGAGAAAGCTCTGTTTGTGCTATGGGAACATCTTGCTCATTCAAAGTTATAATGCTGCTAGTTACATTTACAGCCTCATTCGTTTACCCCAATAGAGCTCATTTCTAAGCAGACTTCTTGCTCATCATCCACACTGCTCATCATCCATAGTCCTGAGCCTGAATTCTTTCTTCATGGCTCTGGGCTTCTTGGGCTTTCCTGCTGGTACTGTTGAGGATGTGGAGGCATTTGAGACATTGAATGGACTAGGAGAGACATTGCTCAGAAGCTGGTGAAAAGTTTTTATTGGGAGACCTGGATCTTGAAGCTTCTTGGGATGCAGCTGCTTCTTCAGGTAATGGTGTGGGTACTGGAGATGGAGCCCTGCATGTTTTCCTGAGGGGTTGCTGCTTCTTCTGGGGCATCTGCTCCAACTCAAATTTTTTGGGCATCTTGAGGACCTGCGCAATTTGTGCAGTCAGTGCACGAATGTTTTATAGCTGCGTACAAACGTGATGTGATCGGTTTAAAGTTATGGGGAACGCCCATACAGCTTGTTATCTGTCCGTTAAAACATTTGTTAATAAAAAAATCTATTTTTTATTTTATATAAGTTTACTCTGTTGTGTTAAGGCTGCTATAACAACCAAGTGAGCCCCTGAGCACAGTTTCTTAGCAACCTTCCCAGGATATTATCCCGGTCTGCCATGTTACAGAGATTGATCCTCCACAGTGTCCACCTCACATCCATGGGAGACACACTGAAGGGCAGTTCACCTGGTGGGAATATAAGCCTGGTGCTGTGGAAGGAATTGCATGACTCAAAACGGGCATGTAAGGTGTTCAGAACCTGAGCTTTATCCTAGCATGTAATATTCCTGTTTTCTACATGCTTGAACATTGCACAATATCTTGACCTTCTCTAACTTTCATATCCTTCTGCTTTTTGTAATTCATGTTTGTTCATGTCTTATTGTCTTTGTTCATTTACAGTTGATTTTCATGCTTTGTTGTTCTATGTTTTTGTTTAATGTTTGTTTATGCATTCTTTCTTTGCCCTGCATATCTGCTGCCTGATATTTCTGTCTTTCGGACTCTACCTGTTTATCATTAAAGGAGTTTTCTCTGCAAATACATCCACATCTCCCCAACTTCAGTTTTCGACAATATAGATTTTAGACCAATTGTTCAAATCAATTCTTCAGGAGTGTCAATACCTCTTGTTTGTCTTATAGAAAACAAAATGTAGTTAAAATCAAATGAATATTTAAAATAATCAATGTGGGGCAGTGGTGGTAGGGTGCTGGATTACTGATCCCAAGGGCGAAGGTTCAAGCCCCACTATCAACGGGATGCTGCCCCCCAGTGCAGCTAACTGGGTTATCAAAGGCCGGCCACTGTCTGTGGTGAAAGGCATGTAAAAGAACCATTGCTGAATTAGTAGGCTGCATTGCCGTCAGCGTTTTTGTGCCCTGCAATGGACTGGCAAGCTATCTAGGGTATACTCTGCCCTCACCCAGACTTGGCTGAGATGGGCGCCAGCCTCCCCGCGACCCTAATTAGGATTAAGTGGTTCAGAAAATGAATGAATGAAATAATCAATGTATTGGTTTTTTTTAGTATGACATGATAGCCTAGTGTTTTGCACATCTACCTCACAGTAAGAAGGTCCTGGGTTTAAGTACCAGGCTCGGTGAGGGCGTTTCTGTGTGGAGTTTTCGTGTTCCCCCTGTGCTTGCGTGGGTTTCTTCCGGGTAGTCCTAAGTTTTCTAAGGCAGGACTTTCGGATATGCCCAGTGACTAAGTTCTCACCATGCATAAGCCATGGTAATTAATTGTATTTTTCAAAGTATCCCCATATTATCAATGACTTTGGCTACAGTTCTTGATCCCAGGTGATAGTAAACTACTGTTACCATATAATAATAATAAGAAGAAAAACAACAACAATCATCAACATCATCATCATCGGTAGTAGTAGTTTCTACAGTAGTAGTGATAATAATAACCTTGGCAGTGTTTTTACCTCTGCTGCTTCTACAGTATGTTATATTTTTGCCTTTAGCAGAATCCAACTCTTGACAAGTCTATTCTCATAGTGTTCTTGCCAGATATTTTTACAGGCAAGGCTGCCAGCTCTTTTCCATCGCAGAGTGAATGGAGCATGCTACTTTACTAATAATGATAATGAAGTGCAATTACTATTATTTATTTTTTTTGTGTGTGTGAAAATAAATAGTTTTTGTTAGCAATTTGTCAATTATAGCTGCTTAAAACAAAATTGGAATCAGCAAAAATCGGTATCAGCAGGTCACACTTGAACAAAAATAAGAAAAAGAAATGGGCTAGTTAAATTGCAAAAGGTGTATCTTCAACTGCTATGTGCTAGGAATAGCTTTTCATGCTGAACTACTCAGAGCATCTGAGGAGGAAGCTGATTAGATTGGTGTGCAGTGGAGAAGGTGATTAGTTATATCAGTTTACAATATTTTTTTTTTTGGTGGAGAATCATCCTTTAACCGTATCAGTGATTCTCTTAACTGTTGTTGTTCTGTCCTTCACTTGGCTGTTTTAAGTTGCATTGTCTAAATACAGCTGGAAAAAATAATAATATTTTTTGTGTGTGTCATCATTTCTGGCTGCAAAGCAACAAAATTTTAATATTTTACAAGGGGTTGATTCTTGTCTATCCACAGTATTATGACTAAAGGTAATGCTTAGTCTTGCAGATCTGAGAACAATATCTGGAATTAAGTATTTGTGCCACTTGCCATTTGTGACATGCCTCTACACTGGATACTGGGTAAGAAAAGTGGCAGAATTTCTTTTCTTATTAGATGATCAAGTATATGCATTGCTATGTGGCTTAGTGGGCACACGGGAGAATACATAATCTGCTGCATCGTTCTTCCAGTACCTTTTTTTGTTTTGTTTTTTTAGTTAGGACCATTATAAACAATAATTATTATATGTGAGATTTTTTTCATTATTTAAGGCTATTACTGAAATTGTTGAAATGCTGAACTTGACAAATAAGTGATGGTGAAATATATCATTCATCTATTTACATAAATTTACACATCACAATTGTGCATGCACAGCACAGTGCTCTTAAATTAGAGTGCTTTTTCAATTCTTATTCTGGAGTAGAATCCCTTTGCATTTTAATGTTTTCCCTCCTCGATCTCTAGCCTAAATTCATTTAATATTTGTTCGTGGATTGGTTGAACCAGTTGTATTGGTGGCAAGAAACACTAAAAATATGCTAAATATTAGTATCTACATACCAGGACTGCAAAACATTAAATTAAAGTGTTAGTGAGATACAGTCATGTTAAACAATAAATACATCCTATAGGAAATGTTGATTGGATCAGCATTTATGAAGAAGTAATAATTTCCACTGCCAGTTTTAAGTAAATTGATCTGTGCTTCGTACTTAAATAATTAAATCTCTAAATCAAACTCCCTGCAAACTCCCTAGCAGACTGAATGACAGCTTCATTCACCAGGCTGTCAGGAAGCTGAACCCTGCCTTGCCCTATCTTCCCCTCCTGTCCCTCGCACACACAAACCCTGAACGTTGAAAAATTCTGAACCCTATCCACCTCCCTAGGTACTGTTACCAGCACACACACACACACACACACACACACACACACACACACACACCACAGAACTGGACTTACACCTGTACTTTATCACTTTTCACTTTATCAGTCTGCTGCTATACATTTAAGCTTGAAATGGGCACATTTTTTTGTACTGTATTTATCTATTATCTTTATTTGTATTACATACTAGGGTTTACAGCTTATGGTTTACACTTCATCTCTCTTACCTTACAAAAGTTTATAGTTATACTTACCTTAAAAAAGTTTATAGTTATACTTTATCTCTTCTACCTTTTCTTACCTGACTTTTTTTTATGTTGTCATTATGATTGTCTGTTGTTGTTGTTGTTATTTATTTATTTGTTTGTTTGTTTGTTTGTTTGTTTGTTTGTTTGTTTATTTTCACTCTCTCACACACACACACACCATTTTTCTTCCCTAATTTAGTCGTATTCAATTCCCACCCATCAAGTGTTGCCTTCCCTATCATACGACCACCACCAACCAGGGAGGGGTGTAATCATGCACATGCCCCCTCCGTGACATGCAATGCCCGCCACCCGCCTTTTTGTGAACTTCTGCACATGCGTATTTTGGGGGTGTCCTAACACACTTGGAGGGAAAACACTATCCACCCCCTCGTACGAATGAGCTCAGAGATGCCCATGATTTTTTTCTTTTTCTTTTTTTTTTTTTGTGGGCCTTAGAGAGCACTGCAATTTCAATTCAGGGATGAGTCTTTGCCTCAACCTGAGGAGTTCAAGTATTTCAGGATCTTTTCTCACTAGTGATGTTAGAATGGAGTGGGAGATGGACAGATAAATCAGAGCTGCAGAGTAGTAATGAGGGTGCTGCCCCGGTCTGTTATGGTGAAGAGTGAGCTGAGCCTAAAAGCAAATGTTTCGATTTACAGGTCCATCTATGTTCCAACCCTCACGTATGGTCTTGGGATTTGGGTAGTGACAGAAAGAATGAGATTGCGGATACAAATGGCCGAAATGAGTTTTCTTTGGAGGGTGTCTGGGCTTAGCATTAGAGATAGGGTGAGGTCAGGGTAGAGATGCTGCTCCTCCACATCGAACGAAGTCAGTTGAGGTTGTTCTGGTATCTGATTAGGATGTGTCCTGGTCGCCTCCCTCTAGAGGTGTTCTAGAGAGCACGTACAACTGGGAGGGGGCCCTGGGGTAGACCCAGAACTCACTGGAAAACACTGGGAGGGTAACCAGTGGTGGACCAGCGTCCCATCCAGGAGGAGTTAAACTCCTAGTCGTTAATGCTACAGAAACCATTTTAAAAGAGTAGTGGTATTGGTTATACTTACAGCATAATTTGTGCATATGCAATACGTTAAAGCGGCACAGAGCTTATTTTAACATAAATCCAAAAACCATAAAAAAGCACAAAACCTTGGAATCCCCCAGGAGGAGCTGGAGATTGTCACTGGGGAGAAGGATGCCTGGGTTTCCCTACTATACCTCCATGACCCAACCTCGGATGAGCGGAAGAAAATACATGGATGGATGGATTGTCTTGCCTTTTTTTGGCATTGTGTTCAGCTGCAACCAGTTTCCTCATAGTTGAGGGTGAGAGTTTGGGTCTTCTTTCAGCAAGGTGGTTACATTTCCCAGTAACATGAATTTACATGCAGTTGTTTAAAATGATGAATGCACAGACAGAAATTACTGACTGCACAGACACTGTCACTTTTTGCACACAGACACTTTACTGACTTTAAATTTTACTAGTAAAGTCGCACTGCAATAAATTCTCATTA
>JAQMYF010000003.1:6864904-6878825 GCA_030014195.1 Neosilurus mollespiculum | reverse complement strand
TTGGCTGATTAGAAATTAAGTGTTAATGAGCAGTTGGACAGGTGTACCTAATAAAGTGGCCGGTGAGTGTATATATAGTATGTCAATAGAAAAACAAATCTTTCACCAAAAGCTACTATTTTCAACAAAAGCACATGATCCAGAATTATTGGCAACTATGGAAATTATAGTGAATGCAATGGAACTAAAGCATGTTTCCCATTTAGATTGTACATTTTAATATTGACTGGATGTGTAGGAATTTTTAGAGCTGTAATCTATGACTTTAGATTTATTTGTCTACAAATGTGAGGTGAAACTGTGGCCAAATTCCCTTTATTCATTAACATGAGAAAGACGAGAATGCACAGACCAAATGAAGGAGAGGTGGGAAAGACCTTCATAAGCCAGAAAATGGTTCTAAAAGAATATTTACTCATTTCTATTGTTAGAGCCATAATAAAAAATCAGAACTGTAACAAACTTACTTGGGAACTCAGGTCTGTTTTGCTCCCATATACAATGAGGAGGATCGTTAAGAGTCAAAAAAATTATAATAATGAAAAAAAAGATTATTGATTGATTATTGATCACTTTTGGTGAAATGTAAAAAAGGAAAATCTTAAGGTTCACAAGTCTCTGAAACCACCACCAGACACAGCCTTTATGCCCACAGATCATTGGAATGATATAATCCAGCAGAAAAAAAAACCAAACCTTTTCTGTCACTTAAGCACAAACCTATGTGTCTGAAGAAAATGGCTACAATAAACTATCAGAGCTACAGTATTTTCCATGTGTAGAACATTTGGGAGCTTCTGCTCAGAATGTCATGGGGCTGATTTTCCTCGAAAGGCCCAGGAAACCTTGTAAGGATTGATGGCATCATGGATTTCATGGAATACCAGAATATTTTCCAGGAAAATAAATCTGAATTGTAGTTAGATCTTCCAGCAGGACAATGAACGGATGCATATGTCCAAATCAACACAAAATGATTAGCTGACTGCACAATCAAGCTTCTACCAAGGGCATCTCAGTCCCCTGACCTGAACAACATTAACCTGTGTGGTGAGCTGAAGAGGACAGTGCACAAAAAAGGACCTCAAACCCTGCATGATCTAGACAGAATTTGTATAGAGGAACAGGCTCAGATGATCTGCTTAGTATTCTTCAACCTGATTAAATGTTATAGGAAAAGACTCTGTGCTGGTATAGTGTGAAAGAAAGGTTATATTTAAGTATTTACCAATAACTGTGGCACATGTCTTTGTTTACTCGCTCACTCTTACTCATTTGCTGAACCACTTGATCTTATTAGGGTCATGGGGAGGCTGGAACCTATCATGCCAAAACTAGATGAAGGCGAGGTACACCCTGAACAGCTCACCTGACCATCACAGGGCCAACACACTCAACCATTCACTTTCACATTCACATATGCAGGCAATATGGAACAGTCAATTTTCCTAATGGCATGTCCTTGGACTGTGGGAGGAAACCAGAGTACCCAGAAGAATTCCACTCAAGCACAGATAGAACATGCAAACTCCACAGAGAAACGCCTGAGGCCATCACTTGATCCCAAGACCTTGCTGTGAGGTGGACATGCTATCCACTACACCACCTACTGCCTCATGTCTTTGTTGATGCTAAATATTTCTTAATTAAGGATTTTCTATAAATAAATGTAGCGAAATTATATGTTGGATTTTTTAAGTGTTTTCAATGTTAGATGAAGCCATTTCATGAAAAGGTGGATTTCTTTTAACCTGCATTTCTAATCTTTACAAGGAGCGCCAATAATTATGGAGGGCACTGAGTACATATAGGGCACAGTGTACATATACTGGTATGATGATTTTTATTTGCCTGCAGCTTTTTTTCAAGGCAATGTTTCTCTGGTAGCTGTGATTGAATTCTTTAAAAAATCTCTCATTGTTGGCTTCAAATTAAACGAACCTTTTCAATGGCTGAATAAATACAATATTTTCCAACAGTACAAAAGCAGCTGCAATTTCTGCATGGCACCATTCGGTGTTCATTTCAACGTCATTATTATACAAGAATTATTTCCCCAATCTTCTCTGATCTCATCTCAGCAAAAGAAAATTTAGTTTTAATTTTTTTGCTTTCCTGTCTCATAGGTGTGATGGGTGAGTATGAACCTAAAATAGAAGTTAATTTTCCTGACATGGTTCCAGCTGCCAAGGGCTCCATTGTGATACTGGAGTGTTTTGCTCTCGGGAAGTAAGTACAATTTCTGTATAGTTTCAGTCTATAATTTTTGTTTTTTACAGGAATCCCTTCTCAGTGGGACTCTTTCATTTCATGTCGCATAAATACCGAATAAATCTTTTCATGGGAGGCTGAAGCCTATCACAGCCGAAGGCAGGGTACACCCTCAACAGCTCACCAGACTATTGCCGGGCCAAAACAGACAATCATTCCCACTCATATCTAATGGCAATAAAAGAATATCCAGTTAGCCTGATGTGCATGTCTGGACTGTGGGATGAAACCGGAGCACCTGAAGAAAACTGACTCAAGTACAGGGAGAACATGTGAACTCCAATAGGTTCGAACCCAGGACCATCTTGAGGTGAGAGGGACATGCTGACCACTGCGCCTGATTCTTGTCACTTTTAATCCATGCATGGTTATCCTCAGTCCCTTACTGTTTTATTTCACATTTTATTTTTCTCAGGTAAAGCCTGCAACCATTTAATATTTGAGAGCATGCAAGGAAAGGAAATGGGGTATAAGTTATAAATTAATTTATAGATTTATGCACTGCATAAAAGCTCCCCATGTATCTTTGTGGGGTTTTTTCCATATAAAGGTAACTACTGTGCTGATGTGTCACAGTCTCCTCGTGTCTTTTCATGTGTTCGGTGATGCTCGAATTGCATTTTAAGTGCTTCCAGGATCAAACAGCAAAGGAAAATACAGCGCGCTATACTAGCTAAACTCCCCAGATGGCTTAGAGGGCAACACGGATGTAACCACAATGATCCATTTAAGCAGTAAGCACTTTAGAGGCTCTGATTCTTTTGATTATTGTTGGTAAACTTGTGTATTTGTTAGTAATCCCTGACGTACTGAGTATTGCTCAGTTTTCTGTGTTTGGTTATCTCGTGTTTTCTCAAGTTTCTGGTTTATTTTCCGTTCATCACTCCTGCCATGCACTGGTTTGACTCAGTGTTTTCAAAGCGTAAGCCATGTCCTCTGGAAAAATCAGTTGAAGCATTAGAAAAATCCTTTAGTTCACCAAAATGCTGTATGCCACTGACATAAAGGCCTTCACACATCAATGATTTTCTCATGAGTCCGTTCACACAGAACACAAATATATTACACAGTGAAAAAAGCTTCTATAAAAACTTTATATATATATATAATAACCAAATAAACTGTGTGGAATGGACATCCAGGAGACATAGCGGTTTGCAAGTCCACCTCACAGCAAGAAGGTCCATGGTCTGAGTCCCGGGCTCAGCGAAGGCATTTCTGTGGGGTTCCCATGTATTCCCTGTGCTTGTGTAGGTTTCCTCCAGGTCCTCAGGTTTCCTCCCACATTCCAAAAACATGCACATTAGGCTAATTAGCTGTTTCAAATTGCCCCATGGTGAGAGTGTATGTGTGAATGGTTCCGTGTGTGTTGGACCTGTGATGGACTGGCGAGCTGTTTATGGTACACCTGCCTCCACCCATCTATCTCTCTAACTCCTCTGAGAGCCTCCAGCATCCCCACAGCCCTAGTAGGATAAAGCAGTTCAGCAAATGCATGAATAAATGGAACAGATATCACCTGTTAATTGTAAATGTGCTTCTGATCACCCCATGTATGAATGACAAGCAGAACAATCCAGCAGAATAGGTGAGTAGCTGACCCAGTCAACACACAGCATTGTGTAACATCATTGAAAAGTTTCTTAAAAGTTATAATTTGGTTGTTTGCACAAAATATTACAAAATAATATAATATTATTACAAAATAATATACAATGTTCTTTGTAGTAGGCGGAGACTATGTTCAGAGACAGTTACAGACAGTTGCAGATTGTCTCAGACTGTCTGAGACTTTGTTGGCTACAATCAGCGACCGTAGTTGTAGACCAAGCTGACCATATCCGTGACCATAGTTATTGGTCCAAGGACGGAACCTGGGGGTACCTCAAATGATCAAACTTTTAAATGCAGGAAAGTAAAAAAACAAACAAACAAGGTATTTATCTATAAATTAAAGGGAAATAGATAAGAGAAAGAATGATATGACAGAATTTATAAGTAAAAGGAGAAGGGCCTGTGTGGGAGGATTTCTTTTCTTTTTTTTTTTTTTTTTTTTTTGATTTCTTCAACTTTATTCATAAAGCTTAATAAAGTTAAACATGTGTCGTATCTGTGTTTTGCACCAAGACAAATTATACAAACAAAAACAAACAAATTATATATATAAACTGTTAGTTGGTTAAAATGAGCAAGGTCGGTTTCGAACTCGAGTCTGTGGGTAAAAATTCACAGCGCTGCACTGGCACGTCTCCTAACCTCCTGGGCTAACATTATGGCGGATAAAGTCGCGCATACTCTTAACTCATACTTTCTCTCCTAAAAGCACGGCTAGACCAATGTTAATGTTTAGTCATGATTTATCTTGGCTGTCTGTGTCATGTTCTTGTCCCAGTCTGTACTAAATGTGACATGAAAACCAGTTAAACACGGAAGAAAACACATAGATTGTTGTTGTTGTTTTTTATGCTGACTCAGTTTCTGTTTCGGTTTTTATAATCCGACACATCTCTACTCAGATGAAAATCTCTGATGGTCGGCAACTAGGTCTGAGACAGTCTGCAATTTAGTCCACAACTATCTGCGAGTGTCTGTGATTGACCACATTGGTCTCAGCAATATAATCACGGATATTTGGCGACAGTCACTGATTAGGAGATTATCGTGTGTAATCGTCCAAAATTTGGAAACAGGTTTAAAAAAACGGGACGATTGTCCACAACGAGTGGATTCCTAACTGACAGTCACTGACAGTCAGCGATATGGTTGACGTTATTGGTTGTAGACCCTTCATGCTCGCTCCCGACCTAAAAATTTATCATTGTCACCAAATGAGATGAAGCCTTTAGTATGTTATTACTCAGAAATATGCAAAAAGATAAAATGGGAGATTAGCCAGTCATCTCAGTCTGGACCCCCACCCCCTGCTTCCTATCTCAAATGCTCTCTTTTTACATGGAAAATGGAGAGTGTTTTGATTTCATTTAAATATATTATTGCATAATAGTGCCAGAAGTCCTCAGTCAGAAAGGAATGTTAAATTATATGAACTAAATTAAAGCATAATACAGTAACAATAGGAGCAGCACGGTGGAGTCGTGTTTAGCATGTCCGTCCCACAGCAAGAAGGTCCTGGGTTCGAGTCCCTGGCTTGGTGAGGGCATTTCTTTGTGGTGTGTGCATTTTCTTCCCATGCTTGTGTGGATTTCCTCTCCCACAGTCCAAAGACATGCACATTAGGCTATTTGGCTATGCCAAATTGACCTTAGGTGTGAGTGTGAGTGTGAATGGTTGTGTGTGTGTTTTGGCCCTGAGATGTTCAGGGTGTACCCCACCTTTGCCCGTTGTCGGCTGAGATAGGCTCCAGCCTTGGATTAAGAGGTTTGGCAAATGAGTGACTGAGTGTGTGTGTGTGTGTGTGTGTGTGTGTGTGAGTACAATAACAATGGTTAATTTTTTTCTGCATTGTAATTTGCCATACAAGGTCAAAAAAACTGCAATAACTATATTTTCAGTATTATTATTTTGGTACTTCAATGGTTTATTTAATGAAAAACTAAATTCCAGGATTCAAAACACAATTATGCAAAATATACACCTCTTAACATACAATTCCAAAATATTCCATGGTTAAAATCCCTCCTTTGTTATTGTGATATCCTTTCATTGAGTTCGCATGTAATTCACACGGCAGTTTCAACCGATCTTCTGACATTATTATACTTTCAAATGAATGTGGAATAAAATCTTTCAGTGTGTGTTCAACTTGGCTGTCAGTGAAAAAAGGATAAAAATTTCACTACAAGATAATTTTTTATTGCTTGTGATTAAATCGGTAATTTTTATTGTTTTTATTGTAATTTTAATGCTAAACTGTGAACACCCCCTCACACGCTTACTCACTCACTCACTGACTGAATCACTTAATCCTGGGGTTGAGGGTCAGGGTCGTGGAGAGGCTGGAGCCTGGAGCCTATCTCAGCCGACACTGTGCAAAGGTGGGGTACACCCTGAACAGCATGCAGGACCATCACAGGGCCAAAACACACACACAACAATTCACACTCAATCACACCTAGGGGCAATTTTTAACAGCCAGCTAGCCTAATGTGCATGTCGCTGGACTGTAGGAGGAAACCAGAGTACACAGAGGAAACCCATGCAACATGTAAACTCCTCACAGAACTGCCCTCACCAAGCTCAGGACTCAAACCCAGGACCTTCTTGCAATGAGGTGAATGTGCTAGCCACTACGCCACTGTGCCACCCTGAATTGCGAACAGATGAATAAAATCGATACCACACAAGTCTAGTTGAAATTAAAATGTTCTCGCATTTCCAGTAGTTTACTCATCACTTGACTTCTCTTATGGGTTTATTTTTTTATATGTCAGACACATTTTAATTGAAAGGTTCATTTTCAGACCCTATTTTGGAAAGAGGAGTCTGAGATGTGGGGTGGCACGGTGGTGTAGCGGTTATCACATTCACCTCACAACAAGAAGGTTCTGGATTCCCGGGCCTGGGTGTTTCTATGTGGAGTTTGTACGTTTTCTACATCCTTGTGTGGGTTTTCTCCGGGTACTCCGGATTCCTCCTACAGTCCAAAAGCATGCTCATTAGGCTAAGTGGCTGTTTCAAATTGTCCCTAGATGTGAATATTAGTGTGAATGGTTGTGTGCGTTGCCCTGCATTGGTTTGGCGAGCTGTTCGGGGTGCACCCCGCCTTCAGTAGGCTCCAGCCTCCCTGTAACTCTAGTGGTAGGATGAAGCGATTTGGTAAATGAATGAGTGATGAGTGAGAGTATTAAATGTCACCTCCATGTCATCAACCAGAACACTAAACAATTGTACCACGTTCTGTGGTCACACAAGACAAAAACAGAATGTTTTGGACAGCACAACATGGGTTTGGTGTAATTCAGTTATACAGAAAATTATTTAATTTCAGCTGTAGAGGGTCTGTGCAGTTGTGGGGCTGTTTTTCCCCCAGCGGCCCCAGAAGCCGTATTAGAATACATGGTATTGTTGGCCTCATGACGTATGAGGACGTTTAAATGAAAATTTGCACGTCTGCCACCAAGTTAGGACTCAGTCGTGTTTGATTCTTTTCGAGGTGACAAACCAGTGATCAAAATCCATACAGGATCCTAAAGGGTTTTACAGAAATTCTGTACTGAGGATTGATTTCTTTCTGTATTTTTCAATCTCCTCAAGCATTATAGGAGCGAACCCAATGCTCTTATGATGGCAGCTGGATTTTATACGCTATACTAAAGTGTTGCAATTAATGTGCTTTTGTAGCCTGACGAAAATAGTGGAGTTGACTGGAGTTGTATTATTCTCAGTCCAGTGCCCAAAATAACATGGGGAAGAGCTAATGGAATTCCGTTTCCCAACAAAGTGAAGATGAAGAACTCTAATGTTGTTTTGGAGATTCCCAGTTTCCAACAAGAGGATGCAGGTGGTTATGAATGTGTTGCAGAGAACAAGATGGGCAAGAACTCTGTGAAGGGACGACTCTCCTTCCACGGTGAGTTTCTGGTCTTGTGGGTTTCTGTGTGTGTGTGTGTGTGTGTGTGTGTGTGTGTGCGTGAGAGAGAGAGAGAGAGAGAGAGAGAGAGATTTATTAATGGGAAACACTAATTCACCTGGCAGATATTTGCATACGGTGTGTAATCTCCTGCTTGTTTTATTCCGACTTTGGGACAACAAAGCAAGACAACATTTTGTCATTTCTCACATTATTCCTAAATCTCATTGCTATTTTAGAACAGAAAAGAACAGAAAGAAGACCTTTGGAGTATTTTTTTTACTGGAGCCTTTCCAATGATTTGCCATTTAGTGCTTTTCTATTCTGCAATAAAAAAAATAAAAAAAACAACCCCCATGTGTGTAACTGGTGTTGGCAGTGCTGTGTGCAATAACAAGTGTCAGTGGTGTTAAACCTAGATGGAAACATCATTTAATTGTTGCATTTTGTAGATAATCAAATTAATTAAGTCTCAACAGAATGGCTAAGACCTCCAGACACTTTATTGCGCTTGTAGCCCGTAAACATTTCTTGACTCCACACCAGACGCCTCACAGCAGACATGTCTGGAACAAGATTTCATGATTTTATGTCAGGATTTACACCACAGATTGGATTATATTCACAACTGGGCTCTCCTGATGAAATTAGTTCTTTCTTAAAATGTTTTTCAGCAAAACTCTTCTTACATCCTGTAAATGTAATGAGGAAAATATCTGTCTTTTCACATGGAAAGCAGGATTAAATGTGGTGGTGGTCAATATAATTCACTTCATACTAATGCTGGTATAATTTATAAATCAAAAGATACAATTTTATTTAGGATTTTGACCTGTCCAGCCTGGTTTTTATTTTACATACATGTACATATACGCTCATTCACTCATTTGCCGAACCACTTAATCCTATTAGGGTCAGAAAGAAGCTAGAGGCTATCTAAGCCAACGGTACACCCTGAACAGCTTGCCAGACTATCACAGAGCAACACACAACCATTCACACTCACACCTTGGGGAAATTTGAAACAGCAAGTTAGCCTAATGTGCATGTCTTTGGACTGTGGGAGGAAAGTGGAGCACCTGGTGGCATTGGGGTGGCCATGCAGGCATGGGGTGAACTTTTCCCACTCACATATATGTAATATTGAATCATTTTCCTCAATAAATAAAGAAAATGATCTAATATTACATATCTGTGAGTGGCAAAAGTATGTGAACCTTTGATTTCAGTATCTGGATCAACTACAATAACTGCATCTAAACATTTCCAGTAACTGTTGATCTGTCCTGCACATTGGCCTGGAGTAATTTTAGCCCATTCCTCTGTACAGAACAGTTTCAACTCTGGGATGTTGGTGAGTTTCCTCACATGAACTGCTCGCTTCAGGCCCTTCCACACCCCAATCACAATTGGATTTAGGTCAGGACTTTAACTTGGCCATTCCAAAAACATTACATGTATTCTTCTTTAACCATTATTTGGTAGAACGACTTGTGTGCTTAGGATCACTGTCTTGCTGCATGACCCTCTTTCTCTTGAGATTCAGTTAATGAACAAGTGTCCACACATTTTCCTTTAGTATTTATATACATATATGTATATATATAACTATATAACACCAAAAAAAAAAAAAAAAAAAAAAAACATAACTGGGGTTTATCACACCTGAGTTCAATTTCTCTAGCCACAACCAGGCCTGATTACTGACACACCTGTTCTCAATCAAGAAATCACTTAAATAGGACCTGCCTGACAAAGTGAAGTAGACCAAAAGATCCTCAATAGCTAGACATCATGCCAAGATCCAAAGAAATTCAGGAACAAATGAGAAAGAAATTTATTGAGATCTATCAGTCTGGAAAAGGTTATAAAGCTATTTCTAAAGCTTTGGGACTCCAGCGAACCACAGTGAGAGCCATTATCCACATATGGCGAAAACATGGAACAGTGGTGAACCTTCTCAGGAGTGGTCAGCCAACCAAAATTACCCCAAGAGCGCAGCAATGACTCATTCAAGAGGTCACAAAAGACCCCACAACAACATCCAAAGAACTGCAGGCCTGATTTGCCTCAGTTAAGGTCAGTGTTTATGACTCCATCATAAGAAAGAAACTAGGCAAAAATGGCCTGCATGGCAGAGTTCCAAGACGGAAACCACTGCTGAACAAAAAGAACATTAAGGCTCATCTCTATTTTGCCAGAAAACATCTTGAGAAACATCTTGAAAACTTTTGGGAAAATACTCTGTGGACTGATGAGACAAAAGTTTAACTTTTTGGAAGGTGTGTATCCCATTACATCTGGCATAAAAGTAACACCGCATTTCAGAAAATCATACCAACTGTAAAATATGGTGGTGGTAGTGTGATGGTCTGGTTTTGCTGCTCAGGACCTGGAAAACTTGCTGTGATAAATGGAACCATGAATTTTGCGTCTACCAAAAAATCCTAAAGGAGAATGGCTGGCCATCTGTTCGTGACCTCAAGCTGAAACGAACTTGGGTTCTGCAGCAGGATAATGATCCGAAACACACTAGCAAGTCCACCTCTGAATGGCTGAAGAAAAATAAAATGAAGACTTTGGAGTGGCCTAGTCCTGACCTGAATCCTATTGAGATGCTGTGGCATAACCTTAAAAAAGTTGTTCATGCAGGAAAACCCTCCAATGTGGCTGAATTACAACAATTCTACAAAGATGAGTGGGCCAAAATTCCTCCACAGCGCAGTAACAGGTGGCCCAACCAGTTATTAGGTTTAGGGGCAATCACTTTTTCACACAGGGCCATGTAGGTTTGGACTTTTTTTTTTCCTTAATAATGAAAACCTTTTATTGTTATCAAATTTAAAACTGCATTTTGTGATTATTTGTGTTGTCTTTGACTAATATCTAAATTTGTTTGATGATCTGAAACATTTGTGACAAACATGCAAAAAAATAAGAAATCAGGAAGGGGGCAAAGATTTTTTCACACCACTTTGTGTAAGTGACCTTTTTTTACACTTCACACTAAATCTTGCTTCTGATGAAGTGAAGTTTGTTAGCCAAAGTTTGGAGAAGTTTGGAGACATGTTGGACAAAGTTAATGTGATATTCATATCCCAGAAGGTATACTTCAGAAGGTTTTGTAATGGGTAGGTTTTTTTCTGATTTTAGTTCACTTGCCCCTCTCCATGTGTCACTTTGCTTTTTTACTCGGCTCCTAACACTATTATAATAATAGTGGTATTATAAAAGTATAATGAAATAACAAAAGTTACTGCCTTGCATTTCCCCAGTGCACTGGGTGGTCAAGACTTTTTGTTCATTTATTCCTTCATTGCCAAACTGCTTAATCCTATTAAGCCTATCTCTGTTGAACCTAATCGATGTTTGGGTACACCCTGAATAGCTTACCAGTCCATTGCAGGGTCAGCACACACAACCATTGATAATCACACCTGGGGCAATTTGGAACAGCAAAGTAGCCTCATCTGCATGTCTTTTGATTGTGGGAGAAAACTGGAGTACCTGGAAGAAACCCATGCAAGCGAGAGAACATGCAGACTCCACACAGAAACGCTTTCACAAAGCCCGGGACTCAGGACCTTCTTGCTATGAGGTGGACATGGTAACCATTGCTAATGGACCTTGCGCACCACCAGTGTTGTGCTAGTTACCGAAAAAAGTAACTAGTTACAGTTACTAGTTACCTCATTCAAAAAGTAACTCAGTTACTTTGTTGATTACTTTCACCAAAAAGTAATGAGTTACTGTTAAAAGTAACTTTATTAGTTACTATTTTAAAGAACATTCTTAAAAATGCTCCCATGTGTGTAACAAAATATAATACAAACACAAAATATTCTTTAAACACTAGTTTATTTAAGGCAGGCTAGCAAATTATTTGTATGTATGAATATGAATAAAGTGTAACATCATCATTAAGCAACTGCTGATATATATCTCCACAACATTTTCTTAAAATATCATATAAAACAGCCTATTCTGAGAAAAACAATGCATTGTAAATTGTTTATAAAGTTGAAGCTGTTGTCAGTGACTGTAGCTGTAACTTTTGTCGACAGTCCAAACAATGAATGAATATGAACGATCTCAGCAGCAATTACATCATATGTGTGCCTACCTTTGACCCTTTTACATGCCAGTTCAGCTTTCTGGCATTTAAAACTAGTGGTGTTTATCCAGTGAGCAGTTATTCCCAGGTAGCTCGTGTTGTGAACGGACCGAATATCTGCTGTTGTCAAAATGTAGTTTATCCCCTCCAATATCACTTTAAGCTCTGTTTCCATTTTTGTATACTCGTTATCCAAGTAGTCGGAAAAGGTTTTTCGTCTCAATTGGCATGTGCTGTTTGCACATGCTATCAAACTTATTATTTGCCTAAAAGCGGGCGATTCCACAGTTGGAATTGGCTGTATGTTCTCAACAATAAAACGTGCAATGGCTTTGTTGATCTGCCCCTGGCAAACACCAGTCTTGTTAAAATCCAACCGCTGTTGTTTGGGTAGCGGGGCTTGCCTCATTTTGCTCAGGTCCATAGCCTCAACTAGCTTTGTGGAGGCATGTAGCTTCTGGAGGTGCTTGAGCAAATTGGAATTGCTGTTTGTTATAGTAGACAGGACCTTCGATCCAGAAACACATAGGTTGCACTTTACTAGAATGTTCTTGTCTTTGTGCTCGACTAATGTAAAATAGTGAGTGTATTTCCAGGTTGAAAAACTAGTTTTGCTTCCGCTTTGATCCGCCATAACTGCGCACACATACACACACACACACGCATCCTAAAAGCATAGCTACAGATGCAGAGAGCAGACGTAAATTCCCGCTGTAAACAGGAAGAAAGCACACAGCTGTTGGCCAATATTAATTAATTTAGCTAGTAACGCACAAAGGCATGATAGAGTAACGGTAACTGAGTTACTTTATTTAAAGAGTAATGCGTCTGAGTATTAGTTATTGACAGAAGTAATGGCGTTACAGTAACGTTACAGTAAGCGAGAATCATACTCCTAAACCAATGAGTCAAATTGGCACTAAGGTACTTACTTACATGTAAGCAATAACGCCACGAAATAATGCGAAATAGTGCAACGTTTTTCAGTTGTTTTTGGTTTCGGGTGGCCGGAAAAATGTAAATAAAACAAATCCAAGTGCTTTCTTTCTTAATGACTTTTTACGCTTTTTCTTTTTTCAGTATATTTTCATGTAATCTCCATTTGATTGTCTCGAGTCCAGTGGATCCGGTTGAATTAGTTGTGTATTCCAGCATGAGCTGTTCAGCTTTGGCTTATTTTATGGCGGACGGGTGTGTGTGTGTGAGATGCCTAAGTGGAGCGTGGAGCTTTATGTAAAAAACTGCATCTTACCCCGCGATGCGTTTATTCCATGTCATATAATAATTACCTGTGAGAGGTTTTTAATAATTAATCCTGGGGATTTATTATTTATTTTGGATATAACAGACTAGATCAGCTTTCCAACTCACGCTCATAAGGGAAAATCCCGTATTATATCAGAGGAGAGATTATGTGGGAAATCCAAGTTGAACAAGTTATTCCAGGAAAAGGTAAATAAATAAAAATACAGCAATAGATTACTGCATAGCCTATATATATTTCCCATATGTTCCCTCTAATGCATTCCAAAGAATCAGATCCTGGCACAAATGGAACATATCTGTAAGTACACTGACACCAGAACAACCATTTATATTTTTAATAATACATGTGTGAGATGGCAAGAGTTGCATGTAGGAAATATGCAGATTTTATTCAAAACAAATGTGTAAATAGAGGTGCATAGGACTCCCACCAGCCGCCTTTTTATAGAAGGGGCAAATTCGCATGATCTGTGCATCATTTTGTGGGTTGTTCTTTGTAAAAATAGGGCGGATTTACGTGACATACAAAAAAACACTGGCTTGAGCCGTTCAAAAACAAGCAAAAAGGACCGAACTGTAGTTATATGTGAACTTGCTGTTTATAGGAAGCATCAGATACAGTGTCTATAGAAAAGATTCACCACCAAAAAATATATTCACTCCCTTATTCTTTAGCAGCCTGTAATAAAGACACCGTTTTTTTTCTTGCGGTATTTTATTATTTTACTAAATGCAGCCAA
>JAQMYF010000003.1:6824369-6844203 GCA_030014195.1 Neosilurus mollespiculum | reverse complement strand
AGTCGTACTAAGCATTTCACTACATATTGTACTGTGTATAATTTGTATGTGATGAATAAATTTGAATTTGAATTTAAATTTGAATTAAGGTCTGGGCATTGACTAGGCCAATCCCACACATTTAAATGTTTCCCCTTAAACCACTCGAGTATTGCTTTAGCAGTATGCTTCGGGTCATTGTCCGTCCGAGTCTCAAATCACAGGCAGACAAACAGGATTTGCTCAAGAATATCCCTGTATTTAGCATCATCCATCTTTCCCTCTACTCAGATAAGTTTCCCAGTCCCTGCTGCTGAAAAACATCCCCACAAAATGATGTTTACACTGTGGGGAATGTGTTCTTGGGGTGATGGGATGTGTTAGGTTTGCACCATACATAGCTTTTTCTTTGGTGGCCGAAAAGTTCAATTTTAGTCTCCTCTGACCAGACCACCTTCCTCCATACATTTAGGGAGTTGCCCACATGCCTTTTGGCAAACTCAAAATGTGCCTTCTTATTTTTAACACTACAATGTTTTTTTCTGGCTACTCTTCCATAAAGCCCAGCTTTGGTCTCTGTGCTGCCTCTCTGATTAATGCCCTCCTTGCCCGGTCTATGAGTTTTGGTGGGCGGCCCTCTCTTGGCAGGTTTGGTGTGGTACCACGTTCTTTCCATTTGAAGAAGATGGATTTGGTGGTGCTCCGGGGATCATCAAAGATTTGGATTTTTTTTATAACCCAGTCCTTACTTGTACTTCTCAACAACTTTATCCCTGAGCTCCTTGGTCTTTATGTTGCAGCCTCTGGGGCCTTTCAGAAATGGTGTGTTTATACTGAAAGATCATGTGACATTTAGATTGCACACAGGTGGACTTCATTTCACTAATTATGTGGCTTCTGAAGGTAATTGGTTGCACCAGAACTTTTGAGGGACTTTATAGCAAGGAGGGTAAATACATATGTACATGTCAATTTTCAGATTTTTATTTAAAAAAAGTCAAAAATTTCACTTCAACAACTTCCATCACATAAAATTCAGATTAAAAAAAACATTTAAATTGCAGGTTGTAATGTAACAAAATAGGTAAAAAGCCAAGGGTGTGAATACTTTTGCAAGGCACTGTATATATAATATATGATTTTAGATTCTGTGATGGCCTGGCAAGCTTTTCAGGGTGTACCCCACCCTCACCCACAATCTGCCAGCCTCTCTGCGACCCTAATTAGGATTAAATGGCTTAGACAATGAATGAATAAATTAATTAGTTTAGCTTCTGCTGTTCAGTGCAAATAAAATAAAAATAAATGTTTATTTACCAGCAGTTATATATACACATTTCCAAGTGTTATGGTGGCTGTGAGTTTAGAGCAAAGAACGAGTTTGTGGGTCTACACATGCATCGTACCATTCGATCGTAAATTTAAAAGTGCCATGTCGTCCAAGTGTGCGATATTTTCGTAGATTAATGTGTCAGTTGTAGATTAGCCACGAGTAAATTAGTGCATAAATATAGCTTTTACCACAACTCATGAGACCCTCCCTCTTTAATCAAAGTTTAAGGCAGCACATCTAAGCATAACTTATCATACACGCAGATCTAAGGTAATCTGTGTTCTGTAGTTATAGAATAATGTCTGTATAAATTGCTCCCCCCCCCAGGCAGGTTGCAATATAAATCAGTGAAATAGGATTGATTAGGCCTAAACATTTTTCATGAAGTAAATTTTGAAAAGTTATTCTGTTTATATTACACCAATAAATCAAGTTAATCAATAGGTTATACATCACAACAGTAAAGTAAAATCTATTATAATGTTACTTAGTGCAGTATTTTGTTGGTATTCGCTGTGTAGTCTGTGCTAAAAGCAGCTATTGGGTATATTGCCATTGTTGTGCTGTAGGATTACTGTTGCTTGTGGGTCAGTGGCAGCTATACTAGATGGGGATGAGGTTTAGCTCTGTCAATGGAAAAGTCCATTATAGTTATTACTGCAAAAGGGGTCTGAAAGCAAAGGGTCTCCTACTTTTGCCATCACATCGGATCATCCTTTTTTGAATAAATAAATGACCAAGTGTATTATTTTTGTCTCATTTGTTTAAGTGGGTTAAGTGGCATAAATACTGCCAGTCTTCTTTTTTTCTCTGTAATAATTATATCATTTCTTTGTTTCTCCATATGCCCACAGTCATCCAAAGTATGTGTTTAAGACACGCACAACACAAGGTTGCTCTTTGTGTCCCTAATGCATATAATGATTTCACCTGAGGGCACAAAATATAAAAAAAAAATAGTAACAATGATTGTGGTGCAGTACTTGTAGTATTTGTAGTGAAATCTATCAGTAGTAAATGTTGCTATAATAATGAAAGGAAACCAAAGAAAATTATATTCAGTGTGAATTCAGTATATACAGTGGTAAGGAATAGTAAGTCTACCCTTGTGAATTATCTGCATTTATTTAAAAATAAAGTAGTGCAGGACGAGACAATATGCAAAACATCCAATCCAAGTTTGTGGTATGAGTTTGTGCAAATTGTGCAATAAGGGCACTGTACAGTTCAGGTCAATAATTTTTGAATAGGAATTCCAACAAAACAGATTACTCCATAGAGAGATTTATGGCAGGGCAGAACAGTGGTGTAGTGGTTGGCTGTGTGTGTGTTGGCCCTGTAATGGTCTGGCGAGCTGTTCAGGGTGTACTCTGTCTTCGCCACGTGTCGGCAGAGATAGGCTCCAGCCTCCCTGCCACCCTAATAGGTAAGGTAAAGGTAAGTCTGGCTTTTACACCTGAGCCTAGTGGCTCATCAGGCCGGTGCATATCCCCGGTTTCTGTAGCGTGAAGCGAGTAGGAGTTCAACTCCTCCTGGATGGGACGAAAGTCCATCACAGGTTACCTTCCCAGTATTTTTACTGGTACTCATTTATACTGCTCAGTGGACAAAGGCAGTTTGGTTAAGATCTTGCCCAGGGGTCTTAGCACATTGGGAGTCCAACGGGGATTCAAAGCCACGACCTCCGGATCAAACTAAGGGAAGAAGCTATGCTTATAGTGAGGGTGGAAATTGTCCTCTAATATTTACCAAATTGCCGTAGTAAGAAGAGTTCATAAGCAGGATGGGTAGTATCCCTGAGTATGGTCTCAGCTCTGTCTATAGCAACTGTTATAAATATTTGTGAGCTCAGGAAGGTTGCAGCTGATGATTTTGGCAGCTGTAGAAGCCTCAGATCCTGAGCCGTCAAGTTACCAATTCAAACAGTAATGCCCCATGTCAGAACCATCCCAGTGGTACAGTGAAAAGGTTCCTCACCAGCTTAGACCATAAAAACTTTTTAGTTTTGTTAGAAATAATGGTTTCCTCCCACAGTCCAGACATTCACATTAAACGCATTAAATATTCTCGATTGCACCTAAGTTGTGTGTTTGTGTCAGTCCCGTGAAGGACTGGCAAGTTGCCTTCACCCGAAGACGGGTGGGATGGGATCCAGTCTCCCAATAAGGATAAAGCATTCCGGAAAATGAAATTAAATAGTGCTGCCTATTCTTCTTGAATAACTAAACCTTTGTTTCACCAGAAAACCACAAAGTATTTTCCTTGTAGTATTGTGGAGTTCCATATGTTATCAAAGATATAAGCAATTAATAATTCCTTCAAGCCTTTAGCTGTCAAACATCCTTGTTTACCTCACTGAGGATTCTGTGAAGAACCTTTAAAATAAGAGACTAGCCACAGTACTAAATAATTTCTTAGTTTTCTGACTCTGTACTCATAATTCTGAACTCTATTCTATAATTCTTTGAGACAGCCTTTTGAACCTTTGAAGCGTATTTGAATTCGGAACAACAACTCTTGATGTTAGGTCTTTTGAGATTTTGGGGGTTTTTTTTGTATGTTTTACATCAGTACCTCACCTCTTCCCTGAAGTCAGCTAGGATTGGCTCCAGCCTTCCATGTAACCCTGACAGATGAGCCGTATAGATAATGGATTGATGGATATATGGATTCTCGTCAGCAGATGCTTCTTGTGAACAGCAATCTAAAATGTTTGGATTTTTTTTTTATTATTATTTTTAGACATTTCTGTGTTCCTTGTTAAGATATTAGGAGGTAATTTTTTTTAAGTTTCCTATTGCCTTAGAAATGCACACACAATGATTCACTGTAGTTACTGCAAATTATTATTATTATTTTTTTAATCTAAATATTGCTCACAGCAAATTATCTGGTTTGCATTTAAATGAGTGTATAGCCTGGTATAAAAGTAATTTCCAGACATGTGATATGATCAAGCCCTTGGGACTAACACTATCTTTCCAATAAGATTAAAAAATACATTATTTAGTAATAATCATTATTTGCTTCAGTGTGTATTTGCATGGTTTAGTTTCTTCTGCTATCAAGTGCTGTTGTGTAAAAGATTTGATTTTATTTTCTGTATAACACATTCCATAACTGTTGCCCAGCTAAGGAACTGATGAATGATTTTCTGCCAATGTCTGCATGATTTTCACTGTTAGTGACTATATATCCTTAAGTAAGACTTTATATACAAAACATATGTATATTTAGACTGATTCTCCATGTGACATTATAATTTGTTTGTTTCTCTGGATGCCTAGCTAAGCCTCAATGGGTGCAGACCATGCACGACAGTGCCTTATCCATTGATGAAAGGCTCTTTTGGGAATGTAAAGCCAATGGAAAACCTAAGCCCTCATACAGCTGGCTAAAGAATGGAGCACTACTTAACACCGAGGTAAAGTAACAACTCAGTGTGCTGATTTCATCTTGAAAATGCATATTTATTGCTAATGTGCATAACAATTATGTCAATTTCTCGTTGACATTTTGGTTGATTGTTGTCTGTAATAATCATTAAATTATGACTGGACTTGACCTGCAGACTATACACCATTCTAACAGCCTTGATTCTGGGTTTGGTTCTAATTAGTTACATTATTCATCCTATATATTAACAAAAACTCAGGTTGTGTATTACACTCTGTTTCATACTCATTGTTCAGAAAGTGTTAAATAATTTCCATTTACAAATGAGAAGTACATTTTGCCATGTTACAACCACAAATATAAATGCATTTTATTTTGACGAAGTGGTGCATAATTGTGATGTAGAAGGAAAATGATACATGGTTTTCAGGATTTTGTACAAATAAAAATCTGAAAAGTGTGGCATGCATTTGTACCCCTAAATAAAATCCAATGCAGCTAATTGCCTTCAGATGTCGCCTAATAAGTAAATGGAGTCCACCTGTGTGCAATCTAATCTCAGTATAAATACAGCTGTTCTGTGAAAGCCTCAGAAGTTTGTCAGAAAACATTATTGAACAAACAGCATCATGAAATCCAAGGAACACATCAGGCAGGTCAGGGATAAAGTAGTGAGAAAGTTTAAAGCAGGGTTAAGTTCTAAAAAAAAAAATCCAAGCTTTGAACATCACATGGTTCAATCCATCATTTGAAAAAAGAAAGAGTATGGCACTGCCTAAACTGACAGGCCAGGCAGTGAAGCAGTTAGGAGGCCTCTGGTAATTTGTCCACAAGACAACTATCAGTCTTGCACTCCACAAATTTATCCCTTATCTGGAAGAGTGGCAAGAAGAAAGCTGTTGTTGAAAGAAAGCTTGCAGTTTACCACAAGTCATGTTGCGGACACAGCAAACATAGAAGAATGTGCTTTGGTCAGATGGGACCAAAATTGGACTTTTTGGCCTAAAAATTGCAAATTGAAAAAAATTAACATTAACACTGGGAAAACTAACACTGCAAATGACCCTGAACACATCATTTCCATCATGAAACATGGTGGTGGCAGCATCATGCTGTGGGGATGCTTTTTTTCAGTAGGAACAGGGAAGCTAGTCAGAGTTGAGGGGAAGATGGATGGAGCCAAAAACATTGCAATCTTGGAAATGGTTGGAAATTGCTTCGATCAAAGAATATTCGTGTGATATAGAATTGCCTGTCAAGGTCCAAACCTAATTCCAATTGAGAATCTGTGACAAGATTTGAAGAATTGCTGTTCAATGACGCTCTCCATCCAATCTGACTGAGCTTGAGCTATTTTGCAAAGAATGGGCAAAAATTTCAGTCTCTAGGTGTGCAAAGCTGGTAGAGACATAGCCCAAAAGACTTGAAGATGTAATTGCAGTAAAAGGTGGTTCTACAAAGTATTGACTCAGGGGGTGGAATACCATGCCACACTTTTCAGATTTTTATTGGTAAAAATCTTTTAAACCATGTATAATTCTCCTTCTACTTCGCAATTATGTCCCATATTGTGTTGGTCTATCACATAAAATCCCAATAAAAAACCATTTACATTTGTGGTTGTTCAAGGGTTATGAAAACTTATGCAAGCCACTGTATATATGCATATAAAAGCACAGGCAATTATTCACCTCATTGTATTCAGAAAAATAAAAATTATTTCAAATTGAGAATATAAACTGAAATAACAGACCTAATTATATTATATACAACAGTTGCAAAAATATATGCTGTTTGATTTAAATAAAGACAACAAAACACAGGTAATTCTTGCTGTAGATTGAACAGGCATGAATAGTTGAAATAACAATAAATTATTTACACCAAATAGATCTACAGGCCTCGGAGTATGGAGGTAGATTTAAAATTATTATTTTGGGGAGTATAATTTTGGGATTATTTTTGGTCTTTTGTTTTTATTCTTTACATTTAGAGTTAAGCATAAAACTGTCATGATAATTAAGTTTTATTTTTTTTTACTAGGGATTGAGGCACATAACATTCAAGTAACTATTTTATATTAAATTTATTTCATTTCATTTTCTGAACCACTTTATCCTTTACTAAGATAGCGGAGAGACTGGAGCCCATCTCACCCATCTCCGGGAAAGGAGGGTACAGCCTTAACAGCTTGCCAGACCATTGCAGGGCCAATACAGACACACAACCATTTACACCTTGATGCAATCGAGAATATCCATATACCAGCCTAATGTGCATGTCTTTGGACTGTGAGAGGAAACTGGAGTACCACACACAAGCAAACCAGTAATCATAAACCAGTGATTTTAGGCAGATTTTCAAAGACAGGGTCACATATGGGCTTTTCATTGGCCAGAACAAGTCTTCCACTTTTCGTAACTTTCCATCACATTAAGCTATGATTTCATATGCATTACATAATGTACAAATGGTATCCAGTATGCATGTTCCAAACAGGAATCCCAGTCAGGTAATTCTCTCTTGAAAACATTTCTTATGGGTGAATATCTTCTTTTAGGGGAGTAAAAAGTGGCAACTGCAATGGCATTACGAAAACAACAGAGAAGGAGAAAGCCTTTTTACTGGGCTCATCCCACATGCAAAAATGGGATGAAAATAAGAGCTTTCAATCAGTTAACAAGCAAGCTTGACGTCAATGAAAAAAAATCTCAGTAATATTTTCATTTGGTGAAACAGCAGTTTGACAGTGTTTTGGAACTGGTCCGTGATGATTTAACGAAGCTCTGTAGATCAGTGTCTGTAATACCCAGACAATGTTTAGCATTTTTTTAAGGTAGGCAGACTAAGATTTAGACGATAACAAATGAACAACCAGTTATTTTGTGTTTAATTTGTATCAACTACCTGATGTATTGGCACAGTTTATCTAATATATGACTTACACTGCTACTGATCAAACTTGAATGTCAGGTCTTAATTGCCTCATTTTTCAGTTTTGGTTGTTGGCAAGGGTCTTCTCGCTTACATGATGCACGAGTAAATACCCACAAAATGTGGGTATCTCAGGTCCGGTTTTCAATGCAGGTCCGTCAAAATTGCTACATGCAACGATTGCTTTTGCCACATGCCGTATATGCATATATGAAATCTGCCCCATTTTGAGAAACCATTATGATTTTTACATGCATTCTGCAAGCCATATTCCGAATACACATACCATTCATATGAAGTCTTAGTTTTGGTCTTCATATTTTTAGCAATAGCTACACTTGTTGATGAATATCAGCATTTGAAGTCCATCATTATATCAAGGTCAATTGCTATTATAATAATAATAATAATGGGGCAGTGATGACGTGGTAGGGTGCTGGCTTACTGAACCAGAGGCCAGGGGTTCAAGCCCTACTATCACCAAGTTGTCACTGCTGTCTCTCCAGTGCAGCTAACTGGGTTATCAAAGGCTAGTCATGTCTCTCACTGTCTATGGTGAGAGTCATGTAAAAGAACCATTGCACATAATATCAAGTACAGAAAGGTTTTTTTAAAAAGGTGGGTTTTCAGGGCACGTTTAAGTGTCCATGGTCTGCGGTGCCCTCAGGTGGTCTGGGAAAGCATTCCATAGGTGGGAAGCGGGCGAGCAGAAAGCCCAATCCCCTATTGTGAGTGAGTTTAGTCCTTGGGGTTTTAAGGATGTCGGTAGTGGAGGAACGGAGAGGGCGAGAGGATGTCTGGGGAGTGAGGAGATCCTTTAGGAAGGTGGTGGCAGTACCATGAACACATTGGTGGGTGAGGAGTGAGACCTTGTATTCAATGCAGAATGAGACAGGGAGCCAGAGGAGAGTTTTGACAATGGGAGTGATGAGGTTGAATTTTCGCACCCTCATGAGGATCTAAGCAGCACTGTTCTGGATGTGTTGAAGCTTTTGAATGCTTAGAGATCCTGATGAGAAGTGCATTGCAGTTGTCCAGCCTGGAGGAGACAAAGGCTTGGACTATATTTTTCGCATCTACCAGGGTGAGGGACAGATGGAGTTTGGCAATGTTCTTGAGGTGATAGAAAGAGATTTTACACAGTTGTTGGAAGTGGGCATCATAGGTGAGGTTGGGGTCTATGTTAACACCAAGGATGGTGAGAGATAGTGGAATGTCATGATTGGAGAAATTGATACTGGTTATGGTGGAAGTGCAGGCTTGGTGTGGAGTGCCAACCAGGATGGCCTCAGTCTTGGAGCTGTTTAGCTGAAACAAATTAAGCTTCATCCATGCCTTCCAGGCAAGTGGTGAGAGTGGCGGATGGTAAGAGTGCAGAGTGGTTGGAGAGGTTAGAACCAGTTTTTAGATAAAGTTGTGTGTCGTCTGCATAACAGTGCCAATCCATATCTGCAGATGACAAGGGGGAACAGGTAGAGTAAAAAGAGTTGGCCTTAGCACTGAGCCCTGGGTAACCCCATAGGTGACAATGTGGATCTTTGATTTGGATTTTTCCCAGGGTCATGTTCAGTTCTTTCAGTAAGTCAGAAGGGGAACCAGTCGTAGACAGAGTTGAGGAGGCAGATGGTGGTATGAAGACGATGATGCAGGATGTTGTGGTCAATGGTGTCAAAGGCAGCAGACAGATCCAAAAGAATGAGAATGGATGGGAAACCTGCATCAGCTGTTATTAGCAGGTCTTTGGTCACCCTGACCCCTGCTGAGGCCTTGACGGAAACCAGACTGAAATGTTCTTTGCTACGTGAATGCTGAAATGCAGACTGAAAGACTGAAAACCACTTTTCTAGCACCTTTAAGAGAAATGGAAGGTTTGAAATGGGTCCATAATTGTCAAAAATATCTGGGTCTAGTGTGGGTTTTTTAAGAAGTGGCCTGATGACAGCAGTTTTACGTGCAGGTGGAACATAACCAGCTTGAAGAGAAAGGTTCATCACCTGGGTGATGAGGGGGCTGATGGCAGCAAGATTAGATTTTACAAGGGCTGTGGAGAGGGGGTCTAACAGAGAAGTGGATGGTTTCCTCTTTGTAATGATGGCCTCAACCTCCTGCTGTGTGACAGAGGAAAAGTAGCTGAGAGGTCTCAAAGACCCTGGCAGTGGGTCAGTGAGAATGGTCGGAGTGGCTGAGGGTCTAGACGGACTGGAGAGGAGGGAGCGGATGGTTACTATTTTATTCCTAAAGAAGTTAATGAAGGTAATGCACTTTTCCATGGTAGCATCCAAGTGAGAGATGGTTGGTGACTTAAGAAGGTGGCTGATGGTGGAGAACAGCTGCTTGGAATTGCCAGGGTTGTTGTTGCTGATGGAATAAAACCGAGACCGTGCATCCTAAAGTCATTTGGCATAGACCTTTTGATGTTCTCTAAAGGCCCGCTTGTGTACAGTCAGTTCTGAAGCCTTGAAGGACATGTCCAGCTGTTTTCATCCTCTGTAGCTCACTATTGTACGAAGGAGCTGAGCATGAGAAGGTGACTGTAGAAGTCCTGTTGGGAGTTTGGTGGTCTAGTAGGGTGTTCAGAGACTGATTGTACAAGTCCACTGTCTCAGCAAATGAGAAGAGAGCAGTAGAGACAAATGATACACGTTGGAGGTGTATAGCATGGGCATCAGGGTAAATGTTTTTCATAGATCTAAAGTAGATTTGCCACTTCAGTTTGCAGTGGGGAGAGAGGCAGCTCCATGAAGACGGTTTTATGGTCTGACAACCCTAGATCACATACCTCTAAGTTCATGATTGAAACAGAGAGGTATGTAACCTTTTTCTTAAGCAGTTTTAAAATGCATGACACATATACACACATCTATTTTCATTTAAAATTTAAATCCACAAAACCTCGGTCTCAAATGTTTCTATAATATATGGTTCCTTCATTGTCATGTTTGTGTTGTTAAAACAGCTGGCCCAGTGTTAACTCTCTCCATTGCAAAAGCGATGAATGTTGTGTGTTTGTGTGGGTTTTCGATTTTTTTTTTTTATGGCATGCTGACATGCTGACGGTGTGTACAGAATGTGTGTAGTATGGATTGGCATTTACTTTACCGATATATATCTCATTTAATGTGAGTTATAGGAAATATCAAACATTGAGTGGGAATGTATAATGAACCATTTAAAATTGTCCAATGACCTGTAAAAACCTGACAGCCAGTGGAGGGATGAGGAAACGGGCAGGCTTTGGAAACGTCATGATGGTGTTTTATTTATTTTTCAGCTTAGTGCTGAAAGGAGATTAATTTTGCAAACTAAATCACATCTCAGAAATAGACATGTGACTGTCGTCTGTCTGTTTATGGTCAAGATCAGTGTCAGCTCTGCTTGAATGTGCCTTCTCTTGCAGATCCCTCTCACTCCAACACAAACAGGATATAAAAAAATTAACAACCACCACACAACCACCACAGGGTGTAGTCACTCACTCATTACCCTCTCATTTTTTGCAACTTCTCCCTCTTCCACATCCTTTTGTTCTAGATTAATATGGCAGTTTTCTTTGGACCTAGTGGACTTTTGCCATTTGTTTGTCCCTTTTCTTAGTATTAATACCAAAATATTTTATAACAATGAGAAGTGAAGCAAAGCCTGCTGGGGAAAAAAACAAGTTACTTCACCATGTTGAAAAACGAAAAAAACAGAAGATTTAATGAATCAGTAGCAAGGAACAGGTGCAAGGACTTCATTATGTTAGACCCTAGATTACAAGTGCTGGTTATTATAAGTCACGCCAAAAGGCCCACTAAAGCAAGGACTGCTGGTAGCTCATCATCAAATCTTTATGAAGATTAGAGCACAAAGCAAAAGCACAATACAGCAGCCTAACTTAATATTCTTCAGAATATGCTTTAGACTGGTGTTAAGCCAACCATGGCAAAATTAGAGCTGAACTCCGTACAATAAATAACAGTAAATCTCCTCAATAGAGCTGGACAAATGCATAATTCATTTTGTGGTACATCTGCTCAATCAAGTGACGAGGCTTTTCCCCACTGTAGAAGCTCTTATGGTCTGTGAAGAGCAGACTGAAGTCTTGACTTGACTTTAAGGCAAGACATGCAATTTGCAATAAACCATTTAAAAACCATAGGCTTAGGATTCATGAAGCAGATACCATCACGCTTTGTTTACTCCAGAAATCAGCTGATCACCCTGAAGCTGGCCGGACTAGCAGCCAGACCCATGGACTTACCATTTGAAATCTGGAGAAAAACACACCGGGGATGCAGAGGAGGAGGACAGAAGTGGAGAAGGAGGGAGGCGGCGAGACAGCGGAGACTTACAGAGAGGAAAAGGTACAAGCCATGTCTCCCATCTATAATAATAGGGAACGTGAAATCACTGGCAAATAAGATGGATGAGCTGACAGCACTAACCCGAAGTCAGAGGGAGTATCCGGAGTGTAGTTTCATGTGCTTTGTGGAGACATGGCTGCATCAGAATATTTCTGATGACAATGTATCCATCGTTTCACACTGTCTGGGCCGACAGAGACTGCACCACAAGTGTTAAGTGGAAAGGAGGGGGGTTGCCGTTCTTCACAATAACCAGTGGTGTAACCCCGCCCACATAACCATCAAAGAGCGGAGTTGTGGACCGGACATTGAACTGTGCGCTGTTGGACTCAGACCATATTATTTGCCTAGGGAATTTTCCCATTTCATCTTACTGGCTATTTATGTTTATTTGCCAACCCCACAGCTGCATGTGACACTGTTCATGCTATCATAGCCTGGTTACAGACTCAGCACTCGAGTGCTTTCATTGTGATCTCGGGTGACTTCAACTATGTCACCTTGGACACTACACTGACAAACTTTGTGCAGAACATGGACTGTCCCACCAGAGAGGAGAGGACTTTAGACCTGATGTATATTAAGGATGCCTACCCTCTCTCCCTCCCTCTCCTTACTGCACCTCTGCCCCCTGTGATGGACCTGAAAATCCTGCCCACCTGTCAACTTCACCTATAATCAGGTTGCGACACGACTGAGAAGACTGCACTCAGGCAAGGCAGCAGGACCGGATGGGGTCAGCCCCCATGTCCTTAAAGACTGTGCACCCCAGCTCTGTGGAGTCTTACATTACATCTTCATGATGAGCCTGAGTCTACAGAGGGTCCCATTGTGGTGGAAGACGTTGTGCCTCCTTCCTGTACCAAAGACCCCAAGTCCCAGTGGCCCCCAGGATTACAGACCCATGGCACTGACTTCACATGTCATGAAGACCCTTGAGAGACTCATACTGGATCAACTCCGACCCATGGTTAGACCACATATGGACCCCGTTCAGTTTGCAGCTTAATGTGACCAAGACCAAGGAACTGATTGTGGATTTTAGGAGATCCAAAACACCAGTGGCCCCTGTTTCCATCCAGTGTGTCAATGTGGAAATTGTGAAGGATTACAAATACTTTGGAGTTCATATTGACAATAAACTGGACTGGGTCAGGTTTAATCATAAAAACAATGACCTATTTGTTTCTCATTTTAAGATAGCTCAGATTGTGTTTTCCTGTAATTTAATTCTTTTGGGAACCGCTTTATCCTTTAATAGGGTTGCAGGGAGGTTGGAATCCCTAATGCGATTAAGCGGTTCGACAAATGACTGAGTAAGTGAGCTTACAGACTTCATGCTATGGAACATAACTGCATAGCACAGGAACCAGCAGATTACTGGGGCTTTTACCACAGATGTGAAGACAAGAAGAAGAGGTTTTGTAGTCTCAGCTAAGCAATGAGCTTAGCAGAGGTCTTCAGTGCACAAATCAAATGCATCAAAACAACAGAAAATAAATGAAAACTAAAGCTCAACATCAGCATATCAGCATAATTCAAATGAGAGCTCTGTGTCTAATATTGAAACATTTTCAGGAATTGTGTGAAACAGTACAGACACAAAACCATGGTGATATTTTATAACAATCGTTATAATGACACAAAATCCCCAATGATGTTGGAGTTGGCAGACAAATTCTGGATGAGGACACCTTCTGGTTAGGAGACCTGTCCGCATGGATTATACTGCATGGAACAGTATAATCAGACAGTTACTGTACTGTCACAAAGAAAACTTATATTGATGACCGACAGACAAGAAGAATCAATCAGTGAATAGACAACTCCTTACTCTGTGTAGTTCAGAGACAAAGACTACTATAAATTCTCAGATCAGGATGCATTGGTGCATGATTGGCTAAACCTAAAGCTATAGGCTTTCCTGTAACTATCACTCTTCTGGATAATACTGTAGTGCTCACACAAAGTGTATAATCAGACTGTCACCAAATAGAAATGAGTGTGTATACGTACATTAAGTAATTAACCTTCATAACATTTATTTAGTCCTAGTTCTAAAAGAAAACTTCCAGGCAGTCTTTCATTCAGTTGTATAACCGTGGTTACAGTGTATTTGCCTTTCAGGTGTATTTCTTATGTAATTATGGAAGTGTAGTACCTGTGAATATCTGACTTACTCACTCACTCATTTGCTGAAATTCCCTAGTAATCTTACTAGGGTCGTGGGGAGGCAGTAGTTTATCTCAGCCATCTCTGGGTGAAGGTGGGGTACAGCCTAAACAGTTCGCCAAACCATTGCTTGGACTACACATACACAACCATTTACACTCACATCCACACCTAGAGGCAATTTAAATATAAAGATAAATCATAAATGCCCTCACCGAGCCTGGGACTCAAACCCAGGAACTTTTTACTGTGAAACAGACATGCTAACTACTACACCACAATGTCACCCTAACTGCGAATAGTGATATACACTATAAGTTACATGGATAAACACAACTTTGTTTTTTTCTTTGTTTCTGAGTGTTTCTGTGTGTTTTGCAGGACAGGATTCACATAGAGAATGGAGCTCTAACTGTATTCTCAGTCAACCTCTCTGATGCTGGCATGTATCAGTGTGTGGCGGAAAACAAACATGGCATCATTTATTTCAGCGCTGAACTGGTGGTGCTTGGTAAGATAGTTCTCAGTAGACTTCATTTCTTTTTTGGTGAGTTCTTTTCTTTATCATCACAATTTGTTTTGTTTTATGAATCAGGAGTATGTAATGGACTTCGGAAATTTTTGCCCAAAGGCATAACGTAGGGAAAAACTGGTATAAATGTTTCTAGCCTCAAGCACAGAGTCTACGTTTGTGTAATTGGAGAGTTATACCTGTATTTCAAGCATTATAATTAAATAAAAGAAATAAAAATCATCTTTGTGAATATGAAAAAATATTTTTCATTCGCTGTGACATTCCCTTGATTTCTTATTTGCAGTCACATTTTGATAAAATGAAAAGTTTTATGAATCTATAATGAGTTATGTTATATTATAAACCTTTTTAGATGGCAGGAGACTGCAATCCAGAGGGGTTTTTTATCCAAAACATTTAAATCTTAAACACAGAAATAAACAACAGAGAGGCTGACTTTACATGTGATAGAGAAGAAATTCTTTTAGCCCACCCTTTCAGTGGCTATTTTCATTGTGTCAGGTGATGGAGATGTGGGAGTCAATCACAATATTTAATATAAATGGGAACAAACAGACTTGTGTTAAATTAAGAAACAAACTAAAACCAAGCCATGCAGGCTTGTAGATAATATCTGTAGCCCCCTTGAGAATACAGGAGCTCCAGACCAACTGCACCCATGACGGTGGTTAGATGGGGATCTCCTGATCAAGCTGGCTTGAACAGACAGTAAAAACACAAAACAACCCATAGGATCAGGAGAGTGATTGAACAAGTACTTAACTTAAACAAGAACCAGTGATGCAGGTAAGAGCAGGAAGTAAGATGGTAAAAGGGAAACCAGGCTCAGAAATCCAGTGACTGGGACCATTGGAGGTGCATTGAAGGCAGTGATGCAAAAAAAAGAGAGGTCTAGCAAATGGGTCAGAATTATTGAATACTAGAGAAAATTTAGACAAATCATTAAAAAATAAAAAGTGCATCTCCAGACAGTTGTAACTAACCATTTGCCATGTGGAAAAAGTTCTTGCTTTGTAAGTAATTGTGATTGTAAGAGCAAGCCTGACCTCCCACCTCCAGGTTTTTATTTAAAGTCCCCATAAAACTAAAGTTAGTTTTATTGCAAATAATTGCACATTAACAAAAACAGAAAACTAGGAAGAGATTTTACGCAGATATTTACAGCAGTCTATAGCATTAAACGTCCTTGACTATAGGTCCTCCAAACTGAAGCCATGTAGAGGCATGGAAAATCATGAGGAGAGTCATGGCCTAGTTCTAGTTCCAAGCACAAGAACACAGACGTGCGGTGGGGCAACGCGGACAGGCCGCATAGTAGATTATAGAAGCTAGAGTTGAAACGGATATGGGAGTGACTGCTCCTAGGAGCTTGAGGCCAAGCGGACCAGCCCAGTAGTGGCTCATAGGCACTCAAGGCAACGTGCACAGGCTGAGTTGAATATGCCAAATAGTGGCTAGTATTATAGCGCTCATAGAGCTCAAGGTGAAGTGATCAAGCCACGTAGCGGCTAACAGGAGCTTAGGCAAAGTGGACATGCAGAGTAGCAGACAGGCTGATTAGCCTGGAAGTTGTACGATGCAATTATGTGCAGAGATGTTATTTGGCTGTGCAATATTATTACACACTTTACAAACCCAAAGCTGCACCACCATTTATTACCATTTACCCATCCTCTTTTTGCAGTCGTAAGTAGAAGGGAAAACCCCATAAAATCCCTCTCCCCTCCTCCCCACTCTCCTCTCCCTTCTCATCTCCAAGCTTGGGAGAAGGCTTGTACAAAAGAACAATACTCAGAATAAACTCAAGGTTCGTTTATTAGAAGCGGTCTATCTATGCATGGGTGTAACAGTCTTTTATAGATCAGGATGGCGTGCAAGCCTAGGATCAACAAAAACAGTTTCTCTAACAGTCACAGGAAACAATTCCATATATGGTATATGACCTTTAACAAAAAGGGAAACAAGGAACAGGTGGTCATCTGAAACATTGCTAGACTCAGCAGTTGCATGAATAGAGACAGAATAACAGAATAACAGCGCCACACAAGGACTTGTCTATCAACTATGTCAAGAACATCTCGATTAGAGGACGTGCTGTGTTGCACGTACAAAACATTCACTCAAGACACAAAAACAGCCTTTAATCAATCTAGGTCATGAAACACATAAGTTTGTCCACCAAATACTCATTACTAATGTCAAGCTAAATAAGTGGCTAACCTGTATTAGTATATTTCTCACTTCAGCAGTGGTCACTGCAAAATGCTGCTTAAAGTTCCTCTAACTGATCGTGTTTATTCTATTATAAAAGATTTCTATCCATATGGAAAGGACCCATGGAAGATAATACCTGACTCCACAGGGTATGTGGGCTCACTTAGTAGTGTCATAGTATGGGCTTCATATTTTAGCAAGATTTTAACTTGTGATACAAAAATTGGGACATTTTGGGCAGACATGTTAAACAGTGCTCTTTACTACCAATATCAAAATGGTAATTGAGGGTGCCTCTTTTGGAAGAATGGTGTTCATACAGTGTTTGAGTACCCTTCCAAAGTAGAATCAGTTATATATGTTAGATACTTTGTGTTCTCTGCTGCGTGCAGATAAGTTAGCACTCTCGGCTGTTCTAAGATCAGTCTGGACTGCCTGTAGTTCGCACATCAGTAGATACTTCCTGCTGCTCTTAGATGAGTTTTTATGTCTCTCTTTGCACTACTTTTTTCTTCTTCTCAGCCTCACCTCCAGATTTCTCCAGATCCCAAGTGCGAGCATTACTTAAAGCTAAAACTGGCAGCACTGTGACTATGGAGTGCAAGCCCCAGGCTTATCCCCCTCCCATCACATCCTGGAGGAAAGGAAGTGAACAAATCCAGAGCACTGGCAGGTAAGGATGTCAATTCCTTCTTTTTTTTCCATTCTCTATTCTTTCATCTCTATGTGTTTCCTATATGCTCTTTTTATTCTGTTAATTGTTGTTTATATTGATCTTATTTTTTTTTTACAAAAATCACTCATTCATACACACATTCACAATAAATTTATTGATATATGATATTTATTACAGTCTGATCCACTGGTGAGCAGGACCCAATTTTCATTCCCCTCCATATGAAAGCAAAGCCCTTAATAAAGGTCACACACACCACAGTTAAATTCACTTTTATTTATATAAAACATTTAAAACCAAAGTGCTATTCAAAAAGGCAGAAAATAAAAAAATACAGAATAGATTGAAAACTATTCGAACAAAAATTAAATAAAATAAACATAGAAATAAACAGACATAGAGTACTCTTAACCAACTGCTTAATACTATCTGGGTCACTGGGAGTCTGGAGCCTATCTCAGCCAACTCTGGGCGAAGGCGGGGTACACCCTGAACAGCTCACCAGACCATCATAGGGCGGCACACACACAACCATTCACACTCACACATGGGGGCAATTTCGAATAGCCAGTGATCCTAATGTTCATGTCTTTGCATGGTGGGAGGAACAGTAGGAGGAAACCTACACAAGCAAAATAAGAACATAACCACTACACCACCATGGTCCCCATGGCCCCCAATCAAGCTGCCTATTTAAAATGTTCATTCACACAAATTTGACATTAAAGGGGCCCATTCACTTTCTAGGCATATTAAAGAAACATTTGATATCATAAAAGTACCATTTGTTTCCTCCTGTACATGGGTGTTACTGACCCCTACACCAGGTAAACATTGTCATCTTTTTTATTTCTCTTAAACTCGTATCCCTTCTTTTGTTTTTTAACACCTGATCTCAGACTTTTCCACTTTCCACAAATCGGTGTTGCGCTGCCAAGTTATCACACATGCACAGGATCATTCCTCCAGTCATGCCTTCTCGTTATTGTTATTGTAATTGTAAACAGACACAGTACCAAAACAAGATTTAGAACAGGTGAATAAGTGATGCTAAGCCTGTGATCTCAGGGGGTTTCACCAGGAATCCTTTATATTAATCTAAACTGAACTGATAATAGAAGATAAAACTCATCAGCTATTCACTATTGAATGAAGAATGACGTTTAGCCATATTTCCTGTATTCTGGTTGCAACCTGATTACTTTCACCTTTTTCTTTGATTCTAGGTTTTTCTATATTACATTTTTTGCTTGATCATTTTACCTCCTGCATATTTTGCACATACAATATATAGACCTGTCTCTGATGTATTAGATTTACTTCATGTAACCCAAGGGCACTGTGTGATGATTATAAAAAGAAGTGACATAATACTTGTATAAACATCATCATCGTCTTCTTCCGCTTGATCTGAGATCTGGTCGTGGAGGCAGCAGCCTAAGCAGTGAAGTCTAGATGTCCCTCTGCCCAGCCACTTCCGCCAGCTTTTCTGGGGGCACACCGAGGCGTGGCCAGACCTACTGAGAGACATAGTCTCTCCAGCGTGTTCTGTGTCAACCCCCGGGGTCCCTTTCCGGTTGTATATGCCTGAAACACCACAAAAGGGAGGCATTCAGGAGGCATTTTAAACATGGTGGATCAGTCTCCTCTAAACATGGTGGATCAGTGGTTCTAGTTCAAGCTCCTCCCAGATGGCCGAGCTTCTCAGTCTATCTTTAAGGCAGAGCCCTGCCACCCACAAAAGGAAGCCGTTTGTATCCATGATCTTATTCTTTTGGTCACTACCCAAAGTTTGTGACCGTAGGTGAGGATAGGAATGTAGATTGACTGGTAAATTGAGAGCTTTGCCTTTTGGCTCAGCTCCATCTTCACCATGACAGACCAGTACAAGCTCCTCTTTACAGCAGAGGCTTCACCGATCCGCCTGCCAATCTCCCGTTCCATCCTCGCTTATGGACAAGACCCCAAGATACTTGAACTCCTCTACTACAGTACTACTCTTGTACACTTCCGGCGCTGTCGAAGTCGGCCGCCGTCGCGACTGCTCCGACACTTTTTTCTTTATTTTTCGTTTTAAAAATTTTTTTTATATACATGGAACCGGTAAACTCATCATCATGGAGTGCATTCGTTACAGTAGAGATACTCTTATTTCTATTGGTGTACAATGTACTCACAATTCAACGTTTTTAACTCCGGATCCGAGCTGGCCGAAGGAGATCCTCAGGGAGAACAAAGGACGGGACCCG
>JAQMYF010000003.1:6757122-6773322 GCA_030014195.1 Neosilurus mollespiculum | reverse complement strand
CCAGATCTAATTTTATATGATATATATATATATATATATATATATGTGTGTGTGTGTGTGTGTGTGTGTGTGTGTGTGTGTGTGTTCTGGCTTACTTCTAAGAGCTCTTGCACTAACTATAAAATTAATATTTATGAAATCAGCCATTTTGAACTGAGGTGATGAAGTTAGTTCAAAACAAAACAAAACAAAATCTTCTGTAAAATGGTCACTACAAATAAAGGAATGAATGCTGGGCCTTTTTTGGTCTGCCCGTGCTCATTTAACTCACCCAATTCACTCATCATGCATTTCTTTTTCGTTTAAGTCAGGACAGAAAACTGAATAAACTAACACCACCCTGTGATGTTTTGCTGCAACCTGCCGCTATACACCTTTCACGCATGATCACTGAACCAGGACTTGAATTATTAATAAATTTAAGGTCTTAAGAGTTCATATACTGAAATCTTCGTGCTTACTCTGTTTACGTTTGCATAGGAAATACTAGCATGTTAATGAATATCAAGGCAGAGCATATTCCCCTGCTTATGTCACTCACAAAAGTCAGAACTTCTCAAAACTAAGTCAGCATGCTGGTGGCTAGAAATTTAAAATTAGCAATATTTGCAATGGAGTCACATTTCCACATTTCACGTTTTACTAAAAATAATGTTGGGTTTTCTGATTTCTTTCTGATTTCTTCTTCCTCTGATGATACGGATATAAAATTGGGGCTGTAATAATGGAAGAGTGGTTCAGGGAGCATAAGGCATCATTTTCAATAATGTATTGGCACCAAGAGTCCTGACCTTAACCCTAATGAAAGTTTTTGTGGTCTTCTTAAGAAGACTTTGTGGAGTGGTTCAATTTTCCTGTTATTAATTTGGGAAAATACTCTGATGAAATTTAAGAGCTGAGAGCCACAGAGGTCTAACCCCAGAAAAACTGAAAAATGAGATAAGGTGAAATTTTGACAGACGTGGATAAGGTCTATGAGAATGGTTCCTTCATCTTCCTTGAATCATATCATGAGCATTATCCCTAATTTTTTATATTTTATATATGCAAAAACCTTTTTTGCCAAAAACAGCTTTCTGTTTGTTACACCACTCTGGTTTTGGCTCCCTTCAAATAAATATTGTGATGATGCTTAAGTTTGTTGAAACAATGTCATGGTGATTACATGCTATAATTAAGACTAAAAGCCTGATGTTATTGCTGATCAGTGTGTGTGTGTGTGTGTGTGTGTGTGTGTGTGTGTGTGTGTGTGTGTGTGTGTGTGCATATAATTATATGTAATATATAATATTAGTATGTAATATTATTAATTTGGCTAATTGGTGTATATAAAAATAGACTATATTCATAATTTTATTATTAAAAATCTGTTACGGGCAGCACGGTGGCGCAGTGGTTAGCAAGTCCGCCTCACGACAAGAAGGCCCAGGTTCAATTCCTGGGCTCGGGGCAGTTTGCATGTTCTCCCTGTGCTTGTGTGGTTTTCTCCAGGTACTCCGGTTTCCTCCCACAGTCCAAAAACATGCACAGTAGGGTAATTGGCTGTTGTAAATCACCCCTACGTGTGAGTGTGGGTGTGAATGGTTGTACGTGTGTTGGCCTTGCAATGGTCTGGCGAGATGTCCAGGGTGTACCCTGACTTTGCCCAGAGTAGGCTGACCCTAATGAGGATTAAGCGGCTTAGAAAATGAATGAATGAATGAATGAATGAAAATTATCTGTTAATATCTTTGTACCTTAATTCCTCAAAATTAGATACTTATATATTATATATATAGTATGCAATAATCATGGGTATTTCACCGAATACCTGAGAGTCAAAATAGTTACCATAAATAAGAAAACAAAAAAGTCACTTAAAAGATTAAAACTATGAAACATGATTAGGGTGGTTTGGCAAAAAAGGTGCAAAATCAGAGTAACTAGAATAAAGTTATATGGTGTATGAGTAGTACAAATTTTATTCTGGGCTTTAAAAAAGACAAGAAAAAACTAATTAACCATGGTATTGAGTAAAAATATGGAAAATTATTAATGTAAATTATTTCAACATGATTCTAAATGAATCTATTATATAAGGCACATGTAATAATACTATTAAGAATTTACATTAACATTTACAGCATTTAGCAGATGCTCTTATCCAGTGCAACTTACAGAATTGCTTTAAAGTCCCTATCAGTGAATATATTCTTATACTGGTTCGTCAGGACACAGACTAAGTAAAACACTAGTCAAACTCAGTGAGAAGGTGTTGTGTGTGTGTGGGGATTTTTTTTTGTTTGTTTGTTTGTTTTTTATCTGTTTATTTTGTTTTTTGTAAATGTGTATTGGTTTACATAGGACCTACCAGGTTTTCCCTGACCAAATCTTCTGGTCAGTATTCAAATGACAAATAAGTATAACTCAATTTTTATTCAAAATTTGACTTGTGTGTATGTCTGTTGGGCTTTTACACCCGAGCCTAGTGGCTCATCAGGCCGGTGCTTATCCCAGGTTTCTGTAGCATGAAGCAACTAGGAGTTCAACTCCTCCTGGATGGGATGCTAGTCCATCGCAGGTTACCTTCCCAGTATTTTAGGTACCCATTTATACTGCTGGGGGGACAGAGGCACACTTGTGGTTAAGACCTTGCCCAGGGATCTTAGCATGGTGGGGGTCCAACCCATGATCTCTCGATCGTGAGCCCGGCACCCTAACCGCTACGCCACCGGCCCTCGAAATATGACTTACTAGACTGTCTTTTTCCTTAGCACCAGGACAACCACCAGTGAATGTGGAGTGGAATCTGATTGGCTCGAAGTTGACTGTCCACTGGGACCCTGTAGTTACCATGGAGATGGAGTCAGAGGTCACTGGGTACAAGGTAAGTTCACTTGTTCTATGCAAACACCTGCATGTTAAAATACCTGCGTGTCAATATAAAACCTGCATGTTAAAAGGGCATGCACAGTCTGACAACATGAACTGTGAAATATTACTCCACTCCAATGAGAAGTATGTAAGTTAATTAATTAATTAATTAAGCCACACCCTGAATTTCCCTTAGCCTGTGCAATAATGGAGCAGCTGTGGGTTGTGCTTTTTCATATAGCACAGCGGGATTCCCCAGTGTTGCATGCATAGATGCACCAGGCTGAACTTCTCAGTTAAAAAGGCAACAGTGATGGAGCTAACATGTTTCCCCGATAATAAGACCTACCCCGATAATAAGACCTACTCTTACTTCTGCAGAACGGTCCAAAATAAGCTCTACCCCGAAAATAAGACCTAGCTAAATCCAAATTTTGTCCACACATTCCCCTCATTTTCTATGAATGCACGCGCGCCAGCGCCATTTACAGCAGCGCCGTGGAGGAGAGACAGAAAAAGAGGAAGTTAAGGGAACAAAAACGGTAAGTAAAGTATTATAAAGCAGGACTGAGGGGCATGATGGAGATAAAGGCAGGACTGGAGGAGCATAACAGTCATCATTTTACTGGTATTATCCTGTCTGTAGAAGCGCTACACCGCTGAGTACAAGAAAGCAATTGCGGAGGACTCACTTACCTGTTTATTGAAATTGCTGTTAATGTTAATTAAAATAAAACCTACCCCGAAAATATGGTGTTTTTTGAACCGAAAAAAAAAATAAGACAGTGTCTTATTTTCGGGGAAACACGGTATCATTGGTGAAGCTTACACACACTCACTCATTTGCTGAACTACTTAATCCTCTTAGGGTTGCAGGAAGGCTGGAGCCAATCTCAGCCAAGGTAGGTACACACTAAATAGCTTGCCAGACCATCGCAGGGCCATACGCACAACGATTCACACTTAAACCGACACCTATGGGCAAATTTGGAACATCAGTTATCCTAATGTGCATGTCTTTGGACTGTGGGAGGAAAATGGAGTACCCGGAGGAAACCCACGCTTCTGGGAGTCACCGATGATTTGGTCATTAATCAAGTGATACTGTTTACGGTTAAGGCAAGGTAATGGATCGGGAGTGGGTGTGCATTTCAAGCAGCAACAAAATAATATCCACACTTGACTGTGAGCTGTTGGCATTCAGGAAAGGAAATTTAATATAATGTCTGGTAAGTAGATTTATACCCTCCAGGACTTGGAAGGGCGCGGCTGATAGATGAATATGATTATACCCATCGGGTCTTTAAGCTCCCCCTGAGGCCAAAAATCCCAGGGCAGTAAATACCTGAAAGTGTATGGGGTTAGAATGTCAGATATGGGCCCGTAGTAAGGGTGTTGCACTGCTCCATAAGAACAGCTTTTGGTAGCTGAAACCTCCTTATAAGATATTTGTCAGTCTCAGGCAATGAATCCACATGGGTTTTAAAGATGCGTTCACTCCTAAGTACTTAAGCTTCTCTGAAGTCTCCGACGACATATTAAAAAATGGAAATAGTAGCAATTTCGCAACATCACTTCAGCACTGATGTGTGCATTAGAGTGCTGTTTCATGTTCATAGCTTTTATTCATAGCTAAGAACTAATCCCAGTTAAGAAAATGTTGGTGAATGTTAGAATATTTGTGAAAGGTGGGTAAGTAAGATTTAAGAACAAATTAATATTCAGTGTTCAGATAGTTGAAATTTTCACAAAAATAATCATTAGCATTATTCTCTCAATTAAAAAAAACACCTACGTGAAACACTTGGGGGTGCCCTAATGATAAAATTGGTCAAATAATAAACACAGTAATTTTCATTACTCAGATTCTGGCTGTGACTCAACATCATAATCAATGGAGCCTCAGCCTCGGATGTAATATTTCATGCTTGTTCCAGCCATCACCAAACAAAGGCAGGGTACACCCTGAATAGGTCACCAGATCATCGCAGGGCAAACACAGACAAAACCATTCATACTCATACTTAGGGTCAATCAAGAATATCCAATTAGCCTAATGTGCATATCTTTGGACTGTGGGAGGAAACTGGAGTACCCAACTCTGAATATGTGATATTTTATATTTCTGATTTCTGATTTATTATTATTTTTTTAAATGTGATCTACTCCTAGAACATTCCAGCTCCTGCAAGTATAACTGAAAACAATCAGCTATAGTTGGCAAGGCACAATCAAAAATGGACAATTGAATCCCTACAAGCTGCTACTTGGAAACGTCATAAGGAGACACAGCATAAACTTTCATAGTTATGCTGATGATACACAGCTGAATACATCCATGCCTCCTGATGAACCAAGACTAATTGATATGCTGTATTTTAGATAAGTCATGGTTAACAAAGAACTTTCTCCAGATCAACTAGGACAAAACTGAGAACAGAGAGAAAAACTCAATCCAAAAATTCAAGGACTGGCATTAAAACCCAGTCAACAAATGAAAAGCCTTGGAGTTATTTTATACTGTGATCTCAGTTTTGAACCACACATTAGAACCACAACAAAAACACCATTTTATCATCTGAAGAGCATCGCAATCCTTTCTCTCCAGAGCTGACACAGAAACACTAATGCAGGCTTTTGTAACCAATAGATTTGACTACTATAATGTCCTTCTTTTTGTTTTTTCCATGGAAAATATTACCCAATTACAGTTATTACAAAAGTTAACTGCACAAGAACAAATGGAGACCAGAAAAAGATCACACTACACCAATTTTAAAGTCTCTTGTCTTCTGATAAAGGCATATTAATTATCTTGAAAGTGAAAATAAAAACTTACAGGGAAATATATTCTCATTACTACAGCCCCATCTTTGGAACATCATGCCTGAAGATCTGATGAGCACAGAGAGTGTTATTTTTAAATGCATATTTAGGATATTTAGGATATTTATCTTTTTAATATGCCATTTATTTAAATATTATTCTATTTTATGGTAGCACTATTTATTTGTTTTATTCATCCTCTAGTTTATTATTTTATTATTAATTTATTAGTTATTATTTTTAGCTATTCCGTTTTATTCCAGCCTATTATCTTTTATTTATTTATTTATTTATTTACTAAATTTCCTTTTTAAGGTTTTATTTTCTCTTTGTAACTTATTCTGTATGGATTATCTCTTATCTGTTTCATTTTAATTCAATTTTAATTTTATTTTATGTATTTCACATTTATTATTTTATAATTTAGCCACTGTGTGGTCAGCTTTGGGTCATTGTCATTTTGGAACAATATTTGGTGAAAGATCTTTCCTTTGATACCTTTCTGGCAGAGTGCATTAGGTTTTTCACAGGAAGTTGTTGGTTTTCTGCCCCATGCATTTTTCCCTTCTTGACAAGCACCCTGGTCCCTGCTGCAGAGAAACACCCCCACAACAGGATGCTACCAGCTCCTAGTGATTGATTAAGTCTGTACTTTTTTTTGTACCCATCACTTGACTTGTGCCTGTTTGCAACTTTATCCATAAAACCTTTTGACAGTTCCTTGGCACAAACAGTTGACTGTTTGCTTTCAGTTACACTTCTAACCAGTGGAATGCCCTAGAAATAGTTCATAATATCACAGTTGAAAGAAAATTGGTTTTAATTCTGAATTAATCAAAAAGATTACAGTTGATTAGAGGATGAAGCCAATGAGCTTGGTGTGCAATAGAGAAGGTGATTAGTTTCACCTGATGGAATCTGCAGTTTACCAACATATAAATGATAAACACAGAGACAAATCAGTTTCCTGGACATTTATTTTAGCATCCATCCAGCAAAGAGTCAATACAAGCATCTAGCATAGAGGCAAGAAACAGATCAAAGTTACATTACATGGGTAATAAATGAAAATAAAGCATAAAACAGTGAAATAAAATAAGAATGTATGTTATTTCTCTCACACCTAATTGAGTTTACAAGACTTTTAGGAAGGGTTGTGATCAGAAAAGTCTTGAGCCACATCAATATTCATTTTGCTCGGAGGGTCTACTGATCCTGGAAGTTCTGGCTTTCCCACCGCACCAGCAAACTTACAAAAGGTTTGCCTCACTTCTGGTGGGCATAGACAATACCACCTTTGCAAAGAGAGAGAGAGAATTAGTGAAGACAGAGGAAAAGAGTGGGGACGAGGAGGAATAGAGAATACTGTGGTTAGCACATCCACCCCACAGCAAGAACATCCTGGGTTGGAGTCATGGGCTTGGGCATTTCTGTGTGGAGTTTACATGTTTTCCCTGTGCTTACGTGGGTTTTCTCCAGGTACTCTGGTTTCCTCCCACAGTCCAAATACTTGCACATCAGGCTAATTGTGTGCTTTAGATTGCCTATATGTATGGGTGTGAGTGTAATTGGTTGTGTGTGTTGACCTGCGATGGTCTACCAAGCTGTTCAAGTTGTATACCAGCTCCAGTCTGTCTGCGACCTTAATAGTAGGATTAAGCGGTTCGGCAAATGAGTAAGTGAGAGGTAGTGATACTTTCACAAGGCACTGTTTTATACATATAACACCTTGAACTACCTGTGCTGTTAGAATAAAATAATGCATGCCTCTTAGTCAGATTCAAACATTCAACCATGCTGCAGTGTAAGCTTATGTAATTGTAATAATACTGAATTATTATATGAATTATTAAATTCTGACTTGGTATTATTTCCTTTTTGTTGTCTCACTGTACAGGTTTCTTACACAAGGAACAGACATACTGAGATTAATACAGTGACCACTAACATTACTTCTGTGGAGCTTATCCTCCCTGCTGACGATAATTACATCATTCAGATTTGTGCTCTCAGCGACAGCGGAGACGGCATGCCCACTGAGCCCATCAATATACACAAACTGAGTAAGAAGCCTTGTTCTAATCTGGATAGATCTGGACTTATTTTCAGTTTCACTCACTTGTTGTTAAGACTTAAATAGGTCATAGTCATATAAAGGGGAAAAAAAACACCCAGTTTATACTAAAGGGAGAAAAATCTGAAAGTCAGCAATTACTAAACACCATGCATCCACACATTTTGTGCACACGTAAAAACAATTAACCTAATTTGAAAGCAGTTTTGGTTTTCTTGCACTTTAATGGCATCCTCTGGATACATATTAACTTAACAGCATTTAGGAAAGTGCAAGTTTATTTGTTTATAATATTTATCTTAGTAATCACAGCGGTTTATCTAATCTTCTGGGTTAGTGAAATATTAAAGTAAGAGGCAACTGCGAAAATATTATTCAGTACAATAACACTGTAACCCACATCCACTGCATCATGGAATAAAATATAAAGAATCAGTAGGGTCAAAGTAATATTAAACATTACCTCCAGGAAAAGTAAACAGCATAACATTTTCTTCATAATGTTTGCAGGTTTATTATGAAAAAGAGCAGGTACAAATTCTGGCAAATCACGTCGCAGGAATTTGAGCCCCCAGCATTTAACGCAGCTCATTAATGAGCACTCATTGATTTGAGATTTCCAATATACACCTTGTATCATTTGCTTTTTTTTTTATTTTTTTTTGCTATACTGTATCAATCCCACAAGGGAAATTATTTCCTCTGCATTTAACCCATCCAAAGTGAGCACACACACACACACACACACACACACACACACACACACACACAAACAGTGAGCACACACACTCAGAGCAGTGGGCCACCATACACATTGGGGCACCCGGAGAGCAGTTGGGTTGTTAGGTGCCTTTCTCAAGGGCACTTCAGCCATAAAGGTAAGGTGCAGCTCACTCACCACACCACCACACATTTTTCCTGCTGGTTCGGTAATCGACCCAGCGACCTTTCCGCTCCAAAGCCGCTTCTCTTACCATTAGGCTACGGCTGCCCCCAGGTCAGGTAGTCTGATATTTATAAACTATCCATAGATCTTGCCATCTATCTCTGTCTGATCTCAGCTCCCTCCTACATACTGAGCTAGAAGCAAAGAAAGCTAGAGGTGAGAACAGCACTGCACAGCAAATTTTTTTCATTCTATGTCCATTTCTTAAAAACCTTATAAACCATTGGGCTTTTTTACAGTATTCAGATTAGCACAGAATATTACCAGTATTGCTAATAGGCTTTTTTCTTTTAAATACAAGTGCTCTGAGAAAGATTTTGCATTTGGATGAAGCTGATTAATCAATTAAGTATTCATTAAAACGTACTGATTTTAATGTGGCATGTTTCCTTTCATTAGTCATCAAAATACTATTAAACACACAGTGCCTATTATTATAGGGACACATCTAATTTAATGATAGTTAAAGTTACTCCACATCCAGTTTGTAAACTTTCATTAAAATTTCTAGTGGTGTAGCGTAGTAGTGTGTAGTATAGTATAGTATAGTATAAATTCATATTACGTGTATATAGGGGGAAATTTTTAAACACATCTTGACAGTTTGTGACAAATTCTAAATGTCTTAATTTTTCTTGTTTTTTTTTTAATAGTTTTTGTTGTTTTTGTTGTTGTTATCGTTGTTTTTTGGCAGTAAGGAGCAGATGAAAAATATGGACGATAATGGTATATAATATAATATAATCTCTACAGTCAGGTTTAGTTTCAGCACAGCTTAAAATGGACAAAGTTTACATACAAGTGGCCTGAAAGTTTGTGATGGATTTTCCAAAGTTCTGCATAAATTTGTTTGAAAACCATCAGATTTTCACACAAGTCCTAAAAGTAGTTAAAGAGAGCCCAAGTAAACAAATGAGACAAAAATATTACACCTGGAGGGTATGATAAATTGAACTTGTTAAGGGTTAAGTCAGGGATGTTAAGTGAAGCTTCCTACACTGGTGCTATGAAGGTCATTAAGAAGTCTGTAAGTTAAATCGGTGTTAATTCATTAGAGTCTGTGCAAGTTGATGTGAAAGGGGCATGTTTGAAGATAAACACAGCTTTGAAATCATGGCACAAGCTCCTTATTTTAGCAGTAGGATATTATGAGCTTAATATAATATTAGGTTATAATATAACTTTTAGCAAAGTACAACTCTGGCCACCTCCACTTACTCCTCCGGTAGGATTCTGAGGTGTTCATAAGCCAGCCAAGAGATATAGTATCTCCAGAGTGTGCTGGATCTTTCATGGAGAATTGAGGAGATAAAGATAAAGATAAAGAGATTTTTATTGTCAGCTGTTGCATGTACAATGAAAATCAGTACAGAGATGCTCAAAATTCTCCTTCCACCACCCAGGTACTTATAGCTTACTACAGTACACCCAGTGCCCCTGGAATGTGGCTGATGCTATCCCGGAGGTAGAAGTTAAAGACCAGCCTGACTGGATTCTCAGCAAGATGTTACCAGCAGACCCTCATTATTTGTTTGGTTCTTCTGGGTCCATCTAGGATCCTTCCCCATCACGTGATTCAACTCATCATCAGGCGGTGCTCAGTTGACAGCTCTGATCCTCTACTCACAAGAGTGTTCAGAACAAATGGCTGCAGATCACCCAATATGACTACAAAGTCAATCACTGAAATGTGACTCAGGGTGTCGTGGTACCACATCCACTGATGGACACCCTTATGCTCGAACATATTACTAATTATGGCCAAACTCTGACTAGCATAGGAGTTCAATAACTGAACACCACTTGGAGTCAGATGGGTCAGACCATTTCTTCCAGTCACACCTTTCCAGGTAATGCTGTCCAGTGTGTGCAGTGAAGTCCCCCAGTAAATCAATGAAACCGCCAGCAGGTTTCTAGCACCCATTCCAAGGACTCCAAAAATGGTGTGGACTCTTAACTACTGTTTGGTGCATAATCACTAACAACAGTCAGAACCTTCTTGTTCAGTGGGGTACAGTGCCTCACAAGGGATTTGGTGTGTGGAGACATTTTATCAGGCTGTTTCAAATTGCTCCTAGGCTTTAGCCTCTCTGCAATCCTTGTAGGAGTAAGTGGTTTGGCAAATGAATAAATTCATGAATAAACTGTTAATTTAATTTTATTTAAGCCTGCACATTGAGTTGGAGGGATTTTAGTCCATTCCTCTATACAGAACAGCTTTATTTTGGGGATGAGGATTCCTCCGTCTAACTGGCGCTGATGAATTCCAAACATCAACAGCTCATTTGGTCCTTTTTCTGAGCTCCTGTAGTTAGTTTGTCTGGGCCAGTCTGTTCTTCTTCTAAGCCTCTTTGTTCATACAAGCCATTGTGTTTGACTGAAGCGGTACACTTGTCTGTGCCAGTGTGTTTGTCTTAGCCAGCTTGTTTGTCTGCGTCTGAACCTGCTTACTTGTCTGTCTGAACCTACCTGTTTGTCTGAACCTGCCTATCTGTCTGAGCCTAATCTGTCTAACGTGACTGTGCCAGCTGAAGCTCACCTGTCTCTGATCTAGCAAATGCTTCTGTGTCTGAGCCTGCTGACATATCCAGTGGTGCTGTAGCCTCAGCTTTTGCTCCAGCCTCAACTCCTATATAAGCCTTAGCTCCAACATTGCAACACCTAGGAGAAGGAGCCTGTCCACCGTCCTTCTTGACTTCCTAGTTTCTTTCTGCTACCTGGTTTCATCCCACATTTCCTGGGCTCCAGTCTGTGCCTAACCTTCACTTTACCCAGCCTCGAGCTGCTACCCACGACCAGTCTGTTCAATCTCAACCTGAAACCTGTGACCAATCCACCTAAGTTTACTTTTGGCATTGACAGCACTGTCAATCTATTAATCCTCTACCTGTCCAGGTCACTTCTCAAGGGACCCAGACTGAGGGTCTCCTTTTTAATGATTCCTTCTTTGTTTTCCCTTCTACTTTTATTCCCTTACATTCTCCTGACTATTTTTCTCCTAGTCTCCCAATGGAAAATTTCCCAATGGAGTATTGGCCAGATTCCCCATTAACTTTTGTCCAGATTCTACCACTGATTACTCGCCTACTTCTCCTGTGGAACCTGAGCTGCCTTCTTCTTCCACTGATCCTCTGGTTCCAATAATCCCCTTAGACAGGCTGACTGACTGTAACTTCTCATGTTCTTCAATAATTTTTCTTTATCTCCTTTCAGTCTCAGTGTGGCTATTTCATTAGTGCACTCATATTAATGCTTATGCATCATTAGTATAAAGATTATATTTGGTTATTATAAGTTTGCATTAATCAAAGCCAGTTACTACTTAATAGTTAAACAATTTTTATTTAATATTTTTATTTTATTTTTAAACTACGTATTTGATACCTTAAAATTTAGTATAATGAACTTTGCTAATTTAATTTAAATATAAAAATTTTTCCCCACATCAATCCCCCTTTGAGAATCTTGAGTCTCACATTCAACATGTACGCATCCTAACTTCTCCATTCTGTGTTCTTGTCCCTAACAGTATTAACATCATCCCTAGTACACAAAACTTGCCAACACATACATCATTGGTAGAGTTTGTTCCTGGTGTTGTTTCAAATTGGCCCCAAGAGTGCAGTATACATGTGTATCGCATTCGCCAAAAGTGCCATTCCAGTATGATTCACTTGGGTAGTTTGCACATGGAATATCTATATTAGTAGTCCCTTCCTACTTTATGTATTGTCCAGGTCTGCATTTTTCAGTACAGTAAAATCCTTCTAGAGGTTCACAAACTCTATCTGAAGTCTTTTTTCACTTTTAGTCCTTTCTGGGCACTGCACACTGTACAGTTAAGGCAGCTTGAAAAACCATTGGACTTATCAGTGTACGTCGAACCTGTGCATTGTTTACAAGTTGTGCTGGTAACATTTTACTGTTTTTAAACAGTACAATGTTTAAAAACTCCAGATGAACACATGAGGCAACATTGTCCATTTATCATATTAAGCTTGCGCACAGGCACAAGTACTGATCAAAGATCACTGTACTGTTAAAGCTATTCATCATACAGGAGGTCATTGTGGTGGTGCTGGTGGGTCGTAATCAAGGGAAATTTGCTGCTGTCCTTCCTAGAGAAAACAGCAAGAAAAGGATATCTTTGGACATATTTGGACAAGGCCTGGGACTATTTACCTGTCCCTAACAAAAACTCAGTTCTATATAAATTATATGACCTTGATAATTCTACATTTATCATAATTATATTACATAATATATTCTTTTATAAAGCTAACGTATCAAAGCATGCTTTTATAACGTGGTTGCAACCTTTTTTACACCACTTATTTTACTGACCCTTATTACTGCTTATTTTACTGACCCTTGCACTCCCAGTTTCCTATTATTTCAATACACACTTTCCCCGTTATTACAATTGCGAGGGGAAAATTCCCACTCTGCCCGCATATCATACACGACAGCTCAGTTTGCCAGGGTCACCAAACAAATAAAAGCAAGTATGTTCATTACGTGTATATGTGACCCTCCAGCAGAAAACCAGTTGGAACTCGCATGACCCAAGTAAGTGGCTTATAGAATAACGCCATCTTCAACGCCTGATTCAATACGACCACCAATAATGGTTTTTATAGAGTTCACGTATCCATTTTGGTAAAGACAAACGAATACGTTGTAGTAAACCCTTCAGTGCAAGGACCACAACAAGTATCCAGAGAAAGATATAGTTATCACTTGAAAGGCAGTGGTCTGGACAACATTAAGGGTGGTAAGGAAACCATGTTCCTTAGTGGTCCCATAAACTTGTGCCAGCAATATAGAACGTCGGATCTGATAAGTGTTTACTCATAGCAAGAGTCCTCGGTAAAGCATAACGTACACTGCGCACTTATACAAGAACCAAGTTGACTCCAAATAGTAAAAGTTAGCCCGTATGAAAATCTCAAGGGCTGGATGCACCATTTCACCAACGCAACCATGTAACCATCCAGGCAACAGTGAAAAACCCTCCAGCAGGGGTTCGGGTCTATATGTACATGCAATGTCTCCAAAGTCTGTATTACGTTCCGACATGAAGCACACATAAACGGAAATGGCCATGAGACCATATAGACTTCCCCTTGCTCATTACGCTGTAACAATCCACAGGAATGAGTCCTCCAGCTGTGGTCGTTGTTTGTGAAGTGGTCACATTGCGGAGTTGCACTTAAACTTTAATAGCTGCTAGCTCCTGCACACAACATATATAAACATGCATACAGACACGATGACAAGAAAACGAAGAAGACAGACAGGATGCAAAGAACCAACACACAACAACTATACAGTAAGTCTAACTGCTCAGTTGTAATATGCCACATTGTCCAGAATGAGGTAGTCAGAGTCTTGCTTCAGTCTCTGATTCTTTAAACCTCCGTTTGCATTATCTTTTTCCATGTCATTCAGTAAAGGCGCATTGCTGTCTTTATCTGAAGGGTGGGTGATTAATGACATTTGCTTAATTGTTGCCTGCATACAGTGTCCTCTAAGTAGTGATAACAGGCAGCATACTACTACAGCGATTACGACCAGCACTATTCTTATATTCATTGCCATCTTCACGAACCCCCCCGCCCTCGCCCAGAGTCGGCTGAGATAGGCACCAGCCTCCCCGCGACCCTAATTAGGAATAAGCGGTTCAGAAATTAATGAATGAATGAATCTTCACAAACCAGCCTCCCCATTTACCAAAGAAATTGGTGAACCATACTGTGGAGAACATCACAAACCCTGCATTCTTTCTCGCCTTGTGGCGTAATCCCTCATGATTCTCCATTGCTATTGAGAAGGAGCACTCTGGGGCTGTATTGTTTGGGATATATGTGCAACATCGGTCCCCAAAGAGCACACATACTCCTCCTTCTTTTGCAAGTAGCCAATCCGATGCCTGTCTGTCCTAGTCATTAGACTAGTGGTAGATAATTGTTCTCCAAGTGCCCGTAATGCATTGCCTGTGTAGTTAATGAATCTCTGCCGGTTATAGTAAATATTGTTTATCCATTCAACATTTTTATTTATGGTTACATCAGGAAAGATTGACTCAAAACCCTCTGCTAATTCGTCCTGCACTTTGTACTTGTTTGGGATTCCACGTGGTTGGCCTATGACCTCTGTGTATACATCGGGGTGTCCTGTATATGACCTTCTGACTCTGCTATGCCGACTGACGCCCTTTACTTCACCAATTTCCTCCCCAGCTTTAAACATTCACACCTCTGTGATTATCATGACACATGTACACAGACCCCACCAACTATTAAGTAAAGACTTTCTCAATCTCATGTCTCAACACATCTACCAGATGTCTGCTAGTGGTACCATTTGATGCTGCAGTATGGGGGGTATCTTTCTGTGGCATCCCATTATTATTTTGGATCTGTTCTGTACTCTGACCACCTCCCACTTCTCCTGAATTGCATCTGTTGAAAATTCATACTAGTAACATTCCCGATTCTGTCACACCTCCCTGTGAAGTTTCCTACTTCCTTGCTTCCCTTGTTCCTATAACATTCAAATGTATGAGTCTCTGCCCATGCAAGGGATATTCTATCTTTTGGCAGTTTCAGCTTTGTTGTCTGGGGCCACCTAGTGTCGTAACTCTGTGCCCCCTCCGAGCGGACATATCGCCAGGTGGAAACGAGGTCCCTCTGTTATCTTTTGTTTTCTTTGTTCTTACCCAATTATTCAATAAACAATCAAAAACTTAATCAAAATGAAAGATCTCCACACAGCAGATGAGAAGAAGAAGCAAGATTTCTTTATTCAGATTTGTAGTTAGTCACATACAAGTCTGAGAGAGCAGCTGAACTGAATTCCCCTCTGAATTTCACTATACTTTACTCTGAGCGCCCTATGGTGCCTCCTTCTTTAATTTGCATATGCTGAGTTAATGTCCCATTATTTTCATGTTTTAAGCTATTTTGGCTCCTCCTCTTTCCTGTTTTCCATTATTTTCTCATTTGTCCTGATACCGCCCCGGAATTGTTGTCATCCTTCCCTTGAGTATGTATTTTTTCTCCATCCTAATTCCCCGTATTTTCATACGTTCATGCTATTTAGTTTTGTCGTTGGGACGGTCTATTTGACTAAGGTATCATTTACCATCACTTCCACTGTCCAGTTGCTTACTACCATGGTTCCATACAGTTCTACTCTACAAGTTGTCTTCGAAACATCATGCAGTAATGTAGGGTAGTGGAGCCACCTCCAATTTCCTTTTTTCTGTCATGCATACTATGACCCAAACTCTAGCTGTGTAGTTTGCCCACTGATACCATATGTTTGTTTGGGCTTTATGCCATAGTTCAGCCTTCGGATCTTCCTTCTCTTCGTATTCCTTCACAGGATGAATTTATTTCAACAGGAAGCATTTTCATTCGATCACTGTACAGATCACATGTGATGCGCAAATGCAATTAACTAACATTGTGGTGAGGTTTCCTGGTTCAACGCACGA
>JAQMYF010000003.1:6738875-6749086 GCA_030014195.1 Neosilurus mollespiculum | reverse complement strand
TGTGTGTGTGTGTGCGTGTGTGTGGGTGGGTGTATGGATGTGTATTCATTAAAGGTACTACTACCTCTTTTTTCCATACAAACTTTTTCTATCGCTTGTTTTCATGTGACATCACATCTGCCCCTTACACATAGATAGACAGATACACAAGACATCCAGTCTAAAGAGTTTTATTGTTTACATGATGTTTGTATTTAAATGCTGCAAGTTTGCATTGTTTTGGGCTGTTCAAATCAAACAAACTGTGAAAAGAATGAAAGTTTCTTCAGGGCTCCTCATAAAATGTTTTATTTTTTTATTTAAATTTTTTTTTAAGGTTACCAAGATTGTAACTGATGATGATAATGATGATGAAGGTGGATCCTGAAACCTTTGATGCTGTCACTGAGAGTTATAGCAGGCTTTAGTTTGTGGTGATCACTTCATAAAAAGTTTGTAAATAACTCTGGTCTGTTTCATTTGCTTTGAAAGGGACTTTTCCTTACTAGTTCCCATTATTTGTGGTTTTGAAGTTTATGGGATGCTAAAGTCCTCAGTGGATTTGGTATGGTTGCCATATAAACTAATGCATAATTTTAAGATTTTTCTTTATTTATTAGGATGTCCTAGTAATCTTTTTACAATTACCGTGATGTAGACTGGGTCCCTTGAACATGTGTCATGAGAAATTGAAAGAGGAATCAGAAGTAACTAAAAAGTGCAAGACAGAGTTAGATATTATTAGCACAAAGATGTTAAGTTATTTACCTGATCATGCAGTTACATTGTGCTGTTTTGTCTCTTCTAATGAAATATATAATGATGACTGTTGACTTTAGTGTGATAAGGTGTTCACTAAAGTTGGTCACTTTTCACATTCCATCAATACATAATAGCTTTGGTGGCTTATTTCTGTTTAGTTTTTTATTGATTTATTTATTTTTTTAGAAAGATTATGGATCTTGCCACAAAACAAAGGTTGTTAAAGCTTTCTCTTAAAAGCAAATAAATTTAATGATATGGTTAGTAAACAGTCCAGATCTCAATCTGATTGAAAATATATGGTAGAAAAAGATTGTTTATGACAAGTCTCTCTCTGATCGCACACTTAATGGAGTTAAGTATTTGTGTGTCATGAGTAAAGTCCATGACTCAAAGTACAATTTGTGTTTTGTTTTGTATGTTTTGTGGATAATTTTATATTTTTTACTCTACGGAGACTGAGGAAAACACTCAAAAAAGCAAAACAGAACATCCTGCAAGTGTGGTTGTTTCAAGGCTTGTACATGTACATAACAAACAAGAATAATATTAAGAACTAAATGATAGTGATGACAAATAACATTAGTCTTTAAGGAATAAATAATGCCATGATTGCCATGAAGTTATAAAAGTTAAATCCTTTTATTTTTTAACTGATATATGTGGATGCTATTTTTCAATGTGTTTCAGGTATGAGTGTACGGGGTTCAAGAGCGTGGCAACCAACTGCCATCCCCCTGTCCTTGCTTTTTACCATCACATTAAGCGCCATGAGGTCAACTTTGTGAAAAGGACTTTAGAATTGGACAGGCTTATTGAGTTGATCAAGTGGGCTCATTTCTTACAGGTCCTGAGAGTAGTGTGTTGAAATTTTTTTTAACTTCCAAACTCCCCATATTTCACCTGAAGCAGCATCATGTGCATTTGAAGAAACTGACAAGGAAATTTAAAGTTGCAGGACTTTACATGCATGTTATGGTTTCAAGGCAAGGTGTTTAAGTAGACTGAACACATTTTTTTTGTACCGTACATGGATGTCATGACTCATATGCACTACTTGCCAGCTGGTCTCTGTGACCCTTATGGAGAACAAAATGCCTTACTTCCATGTTACATGCCAAAGTAGTTCATGTCGTTTCTCGTGTTGTTCACTTCTTGTTACTAAGCTAATGTTTGTCCAAACATGCTTTTTATTCCTTTTGATATGAAAATGTAAAATTAATCAGTGTTTTTATAGAATATTGTTACATATCACTGGCCTGCTACAGCTTCTCCATATCCATTTTACACAATATGATTTTTTTCACTGTGCCTTCTATACAATAGCTCTATATTTTTAATTTAACCTCACATAATCAAGCCTTCACTGTTAAGTCTTTTATTATTTTTAAGAATGTTGATGATGATGATGATGATGATGATGATTTGTTTTGGGTAAGTGAAAGCAGTGTGTCATGAACTATGTCACTGGATTTTTTAACATGTATAAATATAGCACAGTGTAATATTGAGTTGCAGACTTACAATTGATTATTAGCTTATAATGTCTCATAACTGTACTGTAGATGCCACTGGAGTATTAACTGAAAATATGATGTTATTCTCCGAAGCTGCATAACATCAACAGATTTGTTAGGAACTTTAAGAGGGACGAATTTCCTCCTGGTATCTAACAGCCTGTAACTTGTGGTTTGTTTGGGGGTTTTTACTATTACCAAGGAAATGGGGTATACTTTGGGGTGGCTGACTTAGAGTTAAAATGATATTGTTGTTTTTTGTTTTGTTTTTTGTTCTGGTTGGATAATTTGAGTAGTTGCATAACTATTCACCTTCTTAAACTATTTCACATGCTACAACCCATATCTAAAATGGAATGAATTTGCCATCCATGACATGAAGCCAAGCAAGCAAAATTGGCACTGCTGTGTATTTGGGAGAGATGGCATTGCTATGTCTCCCTAGTTAATCACAGCAACACTAACTAATCATGCCCATGTATAAGCCCCTCTATTTGGAAGAGGGTAGATTACGCAGTGCTCTGAGCTTTATGTTGCACTGTGGAACAGTTCGAAAAGGGGGTTAGCTGTCACATTACAGGTAATGGCTATTGGTTGGAATTCCAAATCATTATATATACTGACAGTGGTCACACATGCTCCATTATGGCATCTTTTCAAAGTTTTAGTACATACAGTGGTGCTTTTGTGTTTGTGGCTCTTTATTTTAATTTGTTTTTTAATTTTTAATTTTTTTCATCATTAGATTTTCACACAAATCCTAAGGTAGTTAAAATGAACACAGTTAAACAAATGAGACAAAAATATTATACTTGGTTATTTATTTATCTCTGGGTGGTAAATTTATGTGAGCCTCTAGGATTATCAGTAAAATTTAAAGGTAAAATTAGAGACCCGTGTTTTCAATCAATTAGATGACAATCAGGTGAAAGTGAGCACCATGTTTTATTTAAAGTACAGGGATCGTTCAAAGTCTGACCTTCACAAGACATGCTGTTGGAAGTATATCATTACACAAACAAAAGGAGATTCATGAGGATCACGAAAAAAGAGTTCTTGATGCTCAACATGCTGGAAAAGGATACAGGTTGCAAGGATATAAGTCATTCTACCAAAAATGGTCATTTTTGGAATGGCCAAATCAAACTCCTGACCCTTATCCAAAAAGAAAGTGGGTCATGCAGCAAAACAATAGTTCTAAAGACTTAAGTCATTCCACCAAATAATTGTTAAAGAAGAATAAAATCTTATTTTATTTTATTGTATTTATTATTATTTTTATTTTTTTTGGAATGGCATAGTCAAAGTCCTGACCAGTTGAAATAGTGTGTGAGGAAACCCACCATCACAAGTTGAATTTGTTCTGTACAGAGGAATCGACTAAAATCCCTTTGAATTAATATCCAGTTACTTAACATTTAGTTAGTTATTACTGCACAAGAGGGTCAGAAATCAAAGTTTACAAATTTTTGCTACTCACAGATATGTAAGATCAGATCTTTTCCTCAATAAATTAATGACCTGGCATATTTTTTTGTCTCATTTGTTTCGTCTGATGTTTATGCAGAAATATAGGACATTCTAAAGAGTTTAACTTTAAAGCACCTTTTTACTACACAGAAACACAAGAAAAGCAAACTGAAATGAGATTTTTATGATTTATTTTTATATTTTTAAAGCATGACACTGGTCATATTCACTCCATTACATCGTCTTTTCTACTTCAAGGTTATAGTATACACTAGATAAAAACATAAGAAAAGCATGTCCCGAAACAGCATTTTTTAAAAACACAGTCAGAGTTTTTGTATGTACTCCACTGAAACATAAGAAAATTGCACTCCTTAAAGGTATCTCTTTGAGTATAAGTATATACTAGGCTGAAACATAAAAGTGCACTCTGTAACAGTGCCATATATATCTTAAGCACTGAATATTAAAAGGCTTTGTTCAGAGAAGCAGTCAAGAAGCCAAGAAAACTTTCAACATGATGATTTCACCACCACACTACACTGTAGGAATGGTGTTGTCAGGGTGATGAGCAGAATTAAGTTTCCTTCAAATGTAGTCTCTTTGGCAATTGTGGCAAAGTTTGATTTATTTTGTTTTATGCTGACACAAATGCACTTTTTTGTAGTTTATGGTTTAGAAACAAAAGGAGACTTTTCAGTCAGAAATTTCTGAGAATCGAATTTAATCCATCGTTAAGGCTCTATTATGAATCGTGACCAGAATGTATCATTACAGTGAAGAATGAGTTAGACCAGAATGAGTCATGACCAGAATGTATCATTACACACATATTTGCCACTTTTCTATGAAGGTAATGATTGTCTTGTGAACAGTTTCTCCAGTCTGAGCTGTGCATCTTTTCAGCTCCTATAAAGTTACAGTTGGCCTTTTGGTTACTTCTCTGATGAATGCTCTCTGTCACTGACTTTTAGTGGAAAGCCACATCTAGGTAGAGTCACACATGTTTCATGTTCTTTTCATATTCATTCATTTGCCGAACTGCTTAATCCTACTAGGAGCCTATCTCAGCTGACTTTGGGGGAAGGAAGGCACACCTAGAACAACTCATCATTGCACCAATCCATAGCAGGGCCAACTTACACACAACCTTTCACACTCACACCTAGAGGGAAATTAGAAAAGCCAATCAGCCTAATGTGCATGTCTTTAGACAGTGGGCGGAAACCAGCATACCTGGAGGAAACCCACATAAGCACAGGGAGAACTCCACACAGAAATGCCCTTGCTGAGCCTGGGACTTGAACCCAGGAGCTTTTTGCTTACCACTACACCTCCATGCCACCCCTCTCTTTCCATGACTAATGATGAATTTTTTACTGCTCTATGGGATGTGAAAGGTTTAGAGTATTTTTTTATAACCAAACCATTAACTTCATATTATAATTATTTAGCTATTTGCACCCAATCTGTTATAGATTATATTTTACATTTTTGGATTCATTTCAAAATTCCCATTCAGTTTCACAGTGTTGCAGTATTGTTTTACCTGTTTGGGGAGATAAACAGCTATCTGTAGTTGTGTACACAGTAATAGCTGCTACACATGTGTTTTCAGGATCAGAACAGCAGGAGATTTAAACCTGTAGATATGAAAAGGTTTTGGATAATTTAGTTCCTGAGTGACATTTATCCAGCACAGTGGTCTAAACATTTGGTCTGAAAATTATAATAATACAGCAAAGTGCCAATGACCTGAAGCAAATGTAACCTGTGTATCCTCACTCAAATATCTCTAGTGGTGCTTGGAAGTTTGTGAACCCTTCATAATTTCTTTTTATATTTCTGCAAAATATTACCTAAAACATCATCAGTTTTTACACAAGTCATGAAAGTAGATTTAAAAAAATAAATTAAACAAATGGATTAGCAGTTAAATTTAAAGGTGAAATAAGAGTCAGGTATCTTCAATTAACTGCGTGACAATCAGGTGTGAGTGAGCACCCTTGTTTTATTTAATGTACAGGGATCAGTCAAACCCTGACTTTCACAAACATGTTTGTGGATGTATTTGATAACATGGACAAGGCAGATGGTGAGGACCTCAGAAAAAGAGTTATTGATGTTCATCAGACTGGATAAGGTTACAAATTACAAATTTTAGGTCAAAAAGTTGTTAAAAAAAAGAATACATGTAATTTTTTGCATTTGCCAAATCAAAGACCTGACCTTAATTCAATAGAATTGTCTGAGGATTTCATGTGAGGAAACCCAACAACATCCCAAAGTTGAAGCTGTTCTGTACAGAGGAATTAACTAAAATCCCTCCAAGTCAATGTGGAGGATTAAAAGCAAGGTTTCACACTTGCATAATATTGGATCAATATATGAATGACCAGGTGTAATATTTTTGTCACATTTGTTTGATTGGGTATTCAGTATTTACTTTTACGAGCTGTGTGAAAATCTTATGATGTTTTAAATCATATTTCTGCAGAAATATAGAACATTCTAAAGGGTTCACAACTTTTAAGCACAGATGTAATGGTAAGTAATGCAATGATGCCATATTAGACCATTCCAAACAGAGATGATGAAAGACATTTAGGTTTTTTTGTCCCCTGTCCTTTTATTTAAACCTTAGATATTCCCAATGTATTCTTGAGAAGATGGGGAGAAGGTTGATCTCAGTAAGTCTTGGCACTGGTCATGTAAAGTGTAGCATATTGCAGCTGTCTTGTATTACCATAGGTTTCATTTTAAAGTCAAATGAAAATCAGCACAAAAGAGAGTGCAAGTGAGCATTCCCTCTTCTTTGGCTTTCTTTGAGTAGAAGAATGTTTTTTAAGACACCCATTCAGATGTAAATGCTACATTGTGATCTGTCAAGGCTGCTTTGGAATTATCTGCTTTTATGTATAAATGTATCTAAAAAAAATGTGGGCTTCACAATTTGCTTTAACTAGTAACACAAAAATTATTGCTTTATTCTTGTCTTTATAGAATACATCTTTCAAACATTCACAGTGTATGTTGAAAAATTATATGAAACCCTCAGCTAATGACTTCAACAAAAGATAATTGAAATGTTCCATAGTTGGGATGAAAAAAAAGTTGGGGGATATGGGTTTAAAGACTTGAGTTTGCTAATCCCAAGAAGCACCTTCTGATGTGAGCCATGCCTCATAAAACAAATGAGTCTCAGAAGAGCAAAGATCAAGAATTGCCCATCTATCCATCCATTATCTATACTGCTTATCTATCAAGGTCGTGGGGAAAGGTGGAGCCAGCCCACTGGGGACTTTGCATGAGAAGTAGGGTATACTTTGAACAGGTCACCAGTCTATTACAGGGCCAACAGATAATCAAACATTCACATCTATGGGCAGTTCAGAATAGCCATAGACCTAATGTGTATGTCTTTGGTCTGTGGGAAGAAACCAGAGCACCCAGACAAAAAAACAGTCAACTACAGGCAGTATGTTCACACTTCAGACAGAAAACCCTTTGTCGGCCAAAGATATGAACCCAGAACCTTCTCGCTATGAGGCGACCATCAAGAAATGATAATATGCATAAATAAAGATATGCATCTCCCTAATCATAAGTCTCCGGAGAAATGCGTACCCAGTCAAGTTTACTACCCAGGCTCAACACAGTATCCTTAATGATGTAAAGAATAACTGTAGAGTAATAGCTGAAAACTTTAAGAAATCACTGGAACTGGCTTATATTTCTGTCTAGAAGTCTGCTACAGTACACATGAAACATCCTCTGCAGGATACCACAAAGGAAACTGCTGCTCTCCAAAAGCCTCCATGCCTGAAGTTTACTAACAAGCACCTTTTTTTTTTTTCTTTTTTTTTTGTGGATTTATGAAACAAAGTTTGAATTATTTGTGGAAGAAAACAGCTCTATATATGGTGTAAAAAAAAAAAAAAAGCTACATGAAAACATCATCCAAAAGATGAAGTACAGTCGAGGGAGCATCATGATTAGGGTCTCATATTCTGCTTGGACTACTTGCCTTCATTTATAAGAAAATCAATTCTCAAGTTTATAAAAGTCAGGGTGGCTGTCTACCATCTGAAGCTCAGTAGAAAGTGCAAGTTGAAAGAAAGTGAAAGAATGCAGCAAGATGTCAAAATCAACATAATTATTTGACAGTATGACTTTAAAAAGGTAAGAATCTGCCTCGACCGTAACCCAGTAGAAAGCCATTCACACCAGACTAAGAACAAATTAAGAATTTGGCTGGGCTAAATCAGCTCTATAAGGAGGAATGGACTATAATTCCTCCTGAATGTTGCGCAGGTCTGATTCACTGCTACCAGAAGATAACTCCAAGGGTTCACTTAAGTTTTCCACCATCTCTGTGAACGTTAATTGGTGTGTTCAATAAAGAAGGGATACATTTTTAGATGTATGGTGTGGTTTCAGAATAACTTTTCAAACTCTTTCTTAATTTTTGCCAGGTATATGTTGATTTGTTTGTGTAAGGGGTAAAAGCTAAATGTGTGTGTATGTGTGTGGGTGGGTGGGGTGTGTATGTGTTGTGTTGTGCACAGTCAGTATTTTACATTACAATGGTTATTATAATGGTTTAAAATGCCCTTGATTCTTTGTGTTACTAAAGTATTATTATGTTCATTTTAGTTTTTTCAAATTCACTGGCCTATCAGACTTTTTTGCTTCACGACCTCCTTTTTCATTGTTTTTACGGCCTCCATTTTCATCAAAATGTATATAACAAATGTGACAATTTGAAATATTTTTTGTGTCCTTCTTAAAAGATGTTAGCATGTGTGCTACTGTCTGTTGTAAAGGCACATTTTGTCAAACGTGTAAACATTTGACCAACTCTTTCGATACAGTTGTAAAACTGGAATGTTTTAAATCTCTGCGAGATGACTTTTGATCAAGACAATGTTTTCATATTGAAAAGCAATTCCCACATCCTGTACAGTAGCCATGCATGTTTCCAGTTGTTTTATATGTGTATGTAGCTTTTTTAAACATCTGTAATAAAACAATTTGCTGGAGATTTAACTCCGTACCACAAGTGATTTGTGTTAAATTACATGTGCATTAGAATTTATCATGACTTGAGTTGGTTTGTTTGTTATTATGGATGTTCTGTACAATACATTTGTAGATACAGTTAACAAAATGCATGGATTTTCTGCCTCACATATGTCATAAGTGTTTGTAAACAGAAGATAAACTTTCTCAAACATAATATATTCTGACTAATTATATGTCACTTACATGGTCTTTTATTTCATTGAGATGAACATTTAATACATATTCATAAAGGTATATTTCAACTTAAGTTGACAGTGTGAAGTTTGTCTTAACAGCTTACATTTTGCTGCTTTTTACATAATTATCTTTATTGTCAGAACCCTTTTGATTTCAGATTGTAAACAAAGACACAGACTTGTATTCTGTGAACAGTTGCAAAATTGCATAATCCTACCAGGGTCACAGGAAGGCTGGGGCCTATCTCAGCCGACTCTCACTTAGGGCCAGTTTGGAGCAGCCAGTTAGCCTAATGTACATATCTTTGGACTGTTGGAGTAAACCGGAGTTCCTGGAGGAAACCCATGCAGGCACGGTGAGAGCATGCAAACTTCACACAAAACCACCCTCGTTGAACCTGGGACTCTCACCAAGGACCTTCTTGCTGTGAGGTGGACATGCTAACCACTACACTAGTGTGCAGCCCTTTGTGAACAGTTTTCCAATGCAATTTCATTATATTATTAGACTTCATTGTTGTAAAGAGGTGAAAGTCAGATGGTGTGAGGTCAGGAGAGTAAGGTTGGGTGAGGGTGAATTCATAGCCGCAGGATCATGCTTCCCTCTGGGCAACATGTGAGTTGTGAACTGAGGTGTTGTCTTGCATGAGACAGACACCTTTGGACACCTCTCAATTTTGATGGCCTTCCACAATTTCTGCAGCAGGGCTTTAGTCTCTGGATCATAGTGATGGACCCATGTTTTGTGGTGCATGATTATTCTGTTGAAGTCCTACTGGTTTTCTTGGCACAAGGCTAAAAGAATCTGGGAACTCATTACTGCTTTTGGGAAAGCATGAGAAACTAGGGACTCCATCGTGTAGGCAGCTTTCTCATGGTCATGGATGATTTTTTCCACAAACTCCACACCGATCTTGAGATCTTTGGCTAGTCAGTGAATGATTATGTGGTAATACTCCAAATGGTGTTTCCACTGATGTCCAACCTCACATGAACTGATGATGCCAGTGCTTGACTAAATTATAAGATGGGGCATCCTCCCCATAAGTCTTTTTCATCTCATTGAACATCTCCTGTGGTGTGCAGCCCCTCAGGTAAAGGAACCTGATGACTGCTCTGCATTCAACTGGCTCCATTATCACACCTTACTCCACCTTAACACTTGTAAAAAAGAAACTGTTAGACATTCAGAACTGCAAATTACCACATGATGGAGATATGT
>JAQMYF010000003.1:6706507-6717455 GCA_030014195.1 Neosilurus mollespiculum | reverse complement strand
ATTTTATTATTAAAAAATCTGGCTTGTTTCATTTTTTGCAGTGTAGACAAACCTCATTCAACCAAAAAGAAATGAAAGAGCATCACCAATGTCAATTTAGACATCATTTAGGAACTTTTTTATTTTGTATAAGCTCCACCAAAGTCTGCAAAAATAAGTGGTCTGGCTGAAAACAAAATCACCCACTGTATAACAGTTCTTTTACTTAAAGGTCAAAATAGACTTTTATCATTTATGAGTCAGCCAGTTAACTTAGTGTAGCCAATATCAGAATCAGAATCAGAATACTTTATTGATCCCAGAGGAAATTGTGTATATTCAATCTGTTATAAGAAACATGCAGTTTTTCTCATGTGTCTGTCTCCTTGAGAGATTGTTTAAAATTGTATGCATGCTTTATGCTTGATTAAAGGAAACGTGCAGGACTTGATTCATTAAATAGTGTGAGCTAAGAACACTGTGTTCCAACAAGGTGAAAATGAGCTGACGTGTTAAGAAGAATTTTTTTTTCTGCTCTCTCTCTCCCCTCCTCTGTAGTGTTTTGTTTTTGTCCAATTATAAAAGTGAGTCTTTGCTTTTGCAGACATCAGCCAGACACCACCACTGCTGAATGAGCGGTTAGTGGAGACGATCATTTCAGAACATGTTGCCTTGACTAAACTGCCCTAACAATCTTCACAGGTTTTACCCGTCTTTTTCTTCTGTGCAGCTTGTGAGTGATTAAGTTACCAGAGGAATTTATCATGATTTCAGCCATGAGAAATGTCTTGATTTTATTTACTTTTATACAAGCACATAGATTTAAGATTTTTAGGTTGGTGGTAAAACATCAGCATGAAAACGTGTTATGCAATACAGTTTTTTTATGTAATGTTCATTTTGTGTGTAAACCTATTCACGCTTCTGTTTACTCACTCACTCATTTGCCAAACAGCTTAATCCTAATACTAGGGTCTCAGTCGACACAGGGCGAAGGCCTTCGCTGGGCATCACACAGAAAACTATTCACAGTCACACCTAGAGCACCCAGAGGAAGCCCACTCAATGGGTGCAGGGAGAACATGCAAAATGCACACAAATATGCCCTAACTGAGCCCAGGAATGTAGGTTCAGGCTCTTATTCCTCTCTTACAACTACATGCTTTTAATATTTCATTCCATTATAACAGAATACTGAATAATCCATGTTAATATATGTTACTAAAAATTCACAAGAGTTACTAAATTATACACAATAGTTAGTGATTATCATTTAATGTGAATAGGCAGATAATAAACTGGGACATTAAAGGTTTAGAAGAAACCATTTTTTCCCCTATGAGTGTTCAAATGGTGTAACAGTGAATGGTGATAAATAAACAGATGATCATTACTGCCATAATACTGTGTAAAATCATAACTTTTTGTTAAAGACAATCATGTTTTAATTAACGTGTCCACACTGACAATATTTTCACATAAATGAATACTTTGAAAGACGCGTGCCATAGTCCTTTACCACACAGGTGCAAAAGTTCATTTATTTCAGTAATTCAACTTAAAAAGTGAAACTAATATATAAAATAATATATTATATAAACACATTACATGCAAAGTAAAATCAAGCCTTGAGAATTTCAAGCCTTTATTTGTTATAATTTTGATGATTATGGCTTACAGCTTATGAAAAACCCAAATTCAAAATCTCAGAATATTAGAATATTGTGAAAAGGTTCAATATTGTAGGCTCAAACTGTCCCACTCTAATCAGCTCATTAATCCAAAACACCTGCAAAGGGTTCCTGAACTTTTAAATGGTCTCTCAGTAGAATTCACAATCATGGGGAAGACTGCTGACCTGACAGTTGTGCAGAAAACCGTCACTGACCCCCTCAACAAGGAGGGAAACCCTCAGAAGGTAATTGCAAAAGAAGTTGGATGTTCACAAAGTGCTATATTACTTTAATAGAAAATTAAGTGGAAGGGAAAAGCGTGGAAGAAAAAGGTGCACAAGCAGCAGGGATGAGCGCAGCCTGGAGAGGATTGTCAGGAAAAGGCCATTCAAAAGTGTGGGGGGGCTCCACAAGGAGTGGACTGAGGCTGGAGTTAGTGCAACAAGAGCCACCACACACAGGCGGATCCTGGACATGGGCTTCAAATGTGGTATTCCTCTTGTCAAGCCGCTCCTGAACATCAAACAACGTCAGAAGTGTCTTACCTGAACTAAAGAAAAAAGAACTGGTCTGTTGCACAGTGGTCCACAGTCATCTTTTCTGATGAGAGAAAATTTTTCGTCTCAACTGGAAACCAAGGTCCCAGAGTCTGGAGGAAGATTGGAGAGGCACACAATCCAAGATGCTTGAAGTCCAGTGTGAAGTTTCCACAGTCTGTGTTGATTTGGGGAGCCATGTCATCTGCTGGTGTTGGTCCACTGTGCTTTATTAAGTCCAGAGTCAATGCAGCCGTCTACCAGAATAGTTTAGAGCACATCATGCTTCCTTCAGCAGAAAAGCCTTTTGGAAATGCTGACTTCATTTTCCAGAGGGACTTGGCACCTGCCCACACTGCCAGAACCAGGTTCGATGACCGTGGGATTACTGTGCTCTACTGGCCAGCAAACTCGCATGACCTGAACCCCATAGTGAATCTACGGGGCGAGAAAGATGAGACATGAGACTGAACAATGCAGAAGAGCTGAAGGCCGCTATTGAAGCATCCTGGTCTTCCATAACACCTCAACAGTGCCACAGGCTGAGAGCATCCACGCCACGCTGCATTGAGGCAGTAATTCATGCAAAAGGGGCCCAAACCAAGTAGTGAGTACATACGCATGATTATACTTTTCTGAGGGCTGACATTTCTGTATTTAAAATCCTTTCTTATTGACTTCATGTAATATTAAAGTTTTCTGAGACTTTGAATTTTTCATAAGCTACGTCATTTTAATAAAACGTCATTTTAGGGAGGTAGTGTAATTACAAGTGTTTGTTTGTTCATCTCTGTACATCCATCTGTCTGTCTGTGTTTATGGGACAAACACAAAGGTATGTGTGTATTAATTACCTCTACTACCAAACGATTTCTTTGGCAGAGGTTGTTAGGGTTGTGTACAGAGGGAAAAGGATCCAGACGCAGACCGAAGAGGTGTAGAGCACAATATTTAATTGATAAACAGATAATCCAAAAACAGCAGGCAAACTCATAGTCAAAAAACAGGCAATGGTCAGGGATATGCAAGAAGTCAAAAAACATAGGCAGAGGTATCCAAAAATCACAAAAGCTAGTAAGAATGGTCAACGAACAGGCAAGGTCAAAAAACTACTAGGCAAAGATAACAAACGCTGGAAAGGCACAGGAGAAAACTCTGGGACGATCTGGCAAGGCTTGTAGGGAAATGCAGGGCTTATATACAGGCATGAGATGCAGGCGACGAGACACAGGTGAGCGCAGTAATTGGGATATGGAGAGCCAAAGGGGACAAAAAAGAATATGGAAAGCCAAAGGGGACAAAAAGAGGCACATAATACTAGAACACTGAGTTCACTGGCTGGAGTCTTAACAAAGGTAGTGCAATCAGTGGCCTTTGTTTGTCTGTTTGTCAGTTTGTCTCTAAAGAAAATCCTGATCACTACCATGACTATCACCAAACTTGCTGGGGACACTACCCTTCCTGAGGCCCAGAGATGGTCTGAATTTGAAATGTCAAGATCAGAGGTGTGGGTTTGGAGATAGAGCACTTATAATTTAGAAATGAGTGTTAATAGACATGCCGTCACTGTGAAACACTAATTGGAAAACATGTATAAACCTTCAAATGAGACAATGATCTCTGACCTTGAGTGACCCTTTGAAGGTCAAACCGTGGCCACCTTTTTTCAAATGAGGAAGGTAACTTTGGTCACTTCCACATACTATAGAACATATTACAAGACAAGCACCTGGTGGAAAACACACAGAGGGACATGAGGTTTACTTGTTAGGGCCAATTTGGTGACTTTTAAAAGTACAATCAATATGGGTAAATTATACATCATTTTTTAGCTTAGGGTCTGACCTAGTCAAAATTATAAAACATTTTAGCACAGGCCTTGTTATAAGAAGAAAAAAGTAGGTCTAGGTCACTCATGTTCGTTGATGACACCGCAGTGATAGACTGCACGACACGGTGGCCTACAGTAGGGAGGTAGCCAGCCTGGAGTCATGGTGTGGGGACAATAATCTCACCATCAACACAGGCAAGACAAAGGAGATGATAGTGGACACGAGGAAGCAGAGGAGACCTCTTCAGTTATTGTTCATCTGAGAGCCTAAAGTATAAAGGGTGAGCTCCTTTAAATATCTGGGGATCCACATCAGTGAGGACCTGACCTGGACATTTAACACCACACATCTGGTGAAGAAGACTCAACAGTGGGTTTACTTTCTTAGGAGGCTAAGGAAGTTTGGCATGTCACCCAAGATACTCGGCAAGTTCTACAGCTGCATTGTTGAGAGCGTCCTGACCAGCTGCATCACCATGTGGTATGGCAGCACTACTGTTATGGACCGCAAACGCCTGCAGAGAGTGGTGAAGACTGCTGAGAAGATCACCAGGACCTCATTGCCTTCTCTGCAGATCATCTATCACTGCAGAGTCTACAGCAGAGCTGCCTCCATCATCAAAGACCCCACCCACCCCCAACATGGACTATTCACACTTCTACCCTCAGGCAGGAGGTATAGAAGTATGAAATGCAGGACCTCCAGGTTACGAAACACTTTCTTCCCTAATGCCATCAGACTCCTAAACAGATGACAGGAGTATATAATACCTCATTTGGCTGTTTACATCCTCGCCAACTGCACATGCAATATTGCACATAAACTGATGATGCTGCTCAGAGTATTTGTAATCCTATTGTATAGTTGTTTCTTTTTTGCATAATTTTGCACAGTACATTGCACAGCCACAGTCTTATGTCCATTTATAGTCTGCATCTATATTACTATATTTATTGTCATGTAGTCTATATTTTTCCTTTGTTTGTTTGTTTTTGTTGAAACATGTTTCCTGACTTTGTATATATTTGAAAATATATTGAACTTGATCTTACCCACAGGTAAATAAAGTTTCAAACTAATGATCGAAATGGCAAAGATTTACATGATTGATACAATCCAATTCACTGAAAACACTTTACATATGACATATATTAAATTATAACAAAATACAGGGAATATATTTCAAACATAACCTGGTTTGTTCGCAAGGGGATAATTCAAAAAAGTTATGCTTTAAAAAAAAACAATGTCAAATAAATATATAACTAAAGCTATATAATTATTAGTATTGTTATTATTATTATTATTATTACATATGTAATTACTAACAATTATAATAATAACAATAATTAATAATACAATAATTTAATAATTAATATTTTTTAATATTAATAATAATATATACAGGGCTTTCAGATTGTTGCTGTCACAGCTTCAGGAAAAGTGTAGCAAAGGAACAAAATGAAAACAGGACTTAATTCACTAATGTTTTCATATTACTTAATTTTGACAGTAAAAAATACCTTTTTCAGGCATCTGAAAAACCTCAACCTCTGGGGTTTCAATCCCGGGCTCAGCGAGGGAGTTTCTGAGTGGAGTTTGCATTTTCGCCCCATGCTTGCGTGGGTTTCTTCCGGGTATTCCAGTTTCCTCCCATAGTCCAAAGACATGCACATTAGGCTAACTGCATTAAGCGATTAAGATAACTAATGTGAGTGTTTCAAATTAAGGGCTCAAGTCCAACGTACTTTTGTTCTGTTGACAGTAAAATAATTAAATTTGTGGCTCAATTCCAATGACTTAAGTCCACAAAGCTCTGCCATACCAATGAATACACTGCTCATAGAACACAGAAAGAGCTCAAGTATGCTATCACCCTCATTAGTTGCTATCCCTACAGGTCATCCACAGCCACTTCCCTTTTAGCATAGATTCACACTAAACTATGCCTGATGGCAACACTGGAGAAAAAAATACAGTGAATACGTATGAAGTCTCTTAACTGATGCCTCCTTGATTTTATTTTTCCACATTATTCAACTCCTGATTGAGACGTTAGTTGAAGCCCTCTTGGTCGACTCCATCTTATCCAAAGGAGAAATGGGAGGTGGCATTGACTCTAGACTTCCACGCCTCCGGGTCCACAGCAGCAGCTCGAATATCCTTCTCAGTCATTGAGATGTCATTGGATATAAGACTAGGAATATGCTGCAGGTAGGTGGACTTCTGCCGCCCTCGTCTTCTGTGTCCATGAGCAGGCGTGTACAGTACATGCTTTTGTACAATGTCATCTGCACTTCATCTAATGCAAAGTCCAAAAAACGACATCTGCCTCCGAATTACTTGTTCGGGAAGCAGTCTCATCAGTGATCACCTGTATGTCTCCTCATCTGTGACATGATCTTTAGCATTGATATTGAGAATGACGCGCAGGCTTTGGGTCTGGAAGGAGTTGATTATTGAGATTATTGTCTTGTTCAGGACATATGACTCAAAGTTGTATAACAAGATGCTGATGACTGATGGTTGGGGAAGTTCCCTCCCACTCACTCTCCAAACGGTTTAATCCTATTAGGGTCATGGGGAGGCTGGAGCCTCTCTCAGCAAACAATGTTCAAAGGCAGGTTTCAGACCATCGCAGGGCCAACACACACACACACAACCACTCACAGCTAGGGGCAATTTGGAACAGTCTACCATGCATATTTTTGGACTGTGGGAGGAAACCAGATTAGCCGGAGGAAACACACGCAAGCACAAGGAGAACATACAAACATGCAAAGCATGAGGAGAACATGCACACAGAAATGCCTCACCAAGCCCAGGACTTGAACCCAGTACTTTCTTGCTGTAAAGTGAATGTGCTAAAAAAAAAAAAAAAAAATCACTAAGCCACTCTGCCACCCTAAAATTTTTCTTTTAAAGGATTTCTCTCTTAAAAATTATTCTCTTAAAGTAGAATTCTACATTTTACACATCAAAATTTTATCATGCCTCATGCATTGAGTGGTCAGTTCCAGAAACATTTGGCTCAGATTTGGTTATTTTCCTCATTAAAATAATTAAATAAAAATGTAAAAATGATGTTGGTTATAATTCATATTTATTACTTGGAATCCTATAAGCTATAAGCAATTTATACAGATAACATACATTCAAAACAATGAACACAATGGAACTCTCCACAAAGGCATGCAATGTAAAAAGATATATCTATTCATGGGTTACTGATCAGATCAAAATATTTAAAGGTAAATTTGTAATTCTCAGTAGAATATTAATATAACTACAGTGAACTCTAGAACTATTTATACCTTTAATTTAAAAAATAAAAAATAAAACATGAAACTTGGGACCGGTATAGAGAGAGACAAGCAACTGCATTGTGCAGGCTGAAAGATGTTATACTTGCTATTGTTTTAGTTACATGCAAACCGGACTTGGCTGAAAGCAGAGATGGCTGAAAGCAGTGAGCATGCACATTTGTCATTGGTTTCCAAAAAGCACTCTAAATTTCCACGTCTCGACATATCTGAACAAAAACATGCCTAATGTGTGGGTATACTGGTAGAATCTTTGAGGTTTTTAGTATAATACAATTATATCTTCGTTACAATATATGGCAATAGCGAATTCGCCCAGCTGATTAGTGAGGCTGTATAGGGAATCTCCTTATTTCACAATGATGTGCGAGTGAATGTGAGCTTGAACTGAGAGTAAGATTTCATGATGGGAACAATGAAGCTATTTGTCCCCCTCTATTCTAGAAACAGATAAAACCCCCTCAGTGACTAACATTTTACTATTTATAAGAATAATATTTTTAAAACTAATGTATTTTTGATTTAATATAATCGGTTTTGGTGACATCTGGTGACAACAAAAGGCAGCAAGGTGGTGTAGTGGATAGCATGTGCGTCTCACAGCGAGAAGGTCCTGTGTTTGAGTCCCAGGATTGGGCATTTCTGTGTGGAGTTTGAATGTTTTCACCATGCTTGCACGGGTTTCCTCCGGAGTGGCCATTTAGCATGTTAAGCAAATTGGCTGTTCCAAATTGCCCCTATGTGTGGGTGTGAATGGTTTTGTTTGTGTGTGTGTGTGTGTGTGTGTGTGTGTGTGTTATCCTTGTGATAGTCTGGCGAGCTGTTCAGGGTGTACCCGCCTTCGCCCAGTGTCTGCTGATATAGGCTCAGCCTCCCCCAGACCCTAATAGGATTTAAATGGTTCAGCAGATGAGTGAGTGAGAGTGACAGTAGTTTCAATTATTCTTGGTGAAATTTAGTTGATGCATTTGTTTAATTATAAATTTGAAAACTTCCCAACAATCCAAAATAACCTTAACACTGTAAGAAACTGTAGGCTCCCGAGTGGCGAAACAAAAAACATTCATCAACCATCACCAGGAGTCCATGAGAGCTTATACCTCAAGCGCTCAGGGAAGGAGAGATAGAATATGTCATTTTTAATGTTACCTACAAGTGATATGAAGCAATCATGGGCATCTGTGAGCTCATGTATACAAAAGGGTGGACAGCAATTTCCTCCAATTGTGTTACACGTCTCCTGGCTATTAATGTGCATCAAGTAGAAAAGAAGTGGTCAATTGTCATCACATGCTTTGTAGAAAGAATGTCTGATGGGCGGTACTTGTTAACCTTTACCTTCTACAGCTGGCAATTTTCATATGATGCAGCAAAGCTGGCTGATGGAGGAAAATTAGCAGGTGACCAAACTGAAGTGTAGGAAAGTTGAAAAAAGAAAATTGGGGATATTTCATGCATTTCCCACCATTCTGCTCATTTTCCACTCTTCTATACTTTTGAAATTTTATGGCCTTGGAGTTGGTGCTTGAGCAATTTGTATTGACATAAAAAAATCATCCATGTTTTTAATTTTTAAAATACCTTAGCTTAAACACCTCTCTGCTTGTTCATCACTGATTTCCTATGCATGGATTTGTGCTACTATTTTTGATTTATTGCTACACCCTGAACAGCTCACCAGATCATCACAGGGCCAAAATACACTTACAACCATTCACACACACACACTCACACCTAGGGCAATTTGGAACATCCAATTATCCTAATGCATATGTCTTTGGACTCTGGGGGAAACCAGAGTACCCAGAGGAAACTCACTCAAGCACAGGAAGAACATGCAAACACATAAACGTCCAAGCCCAGAACTTAAACCCAGGACTTTAAGCACTATCCCACCATGTCGCCCGCCCCTTGCATGCAACACTCTCAGCAAAAGTTGACATGAGAGGTTAAAATAATTTTACAAAAAAATTACAAAAAAGCAGGCTAAATGGTAGCAGGTGAGGTATCATGATCGAGTATAAATGTAGTACCCACCAAAAGTTTCAGTCTCTGTGCCTAATTTTATGAGAAAAATGCAAAATTGCAGAGAATTTAGGTATACTCCATAATATTCTAAAAAGATTTAGGGAATTCAGAAACATCTCAGTGTGTTTATGGGAGGTCAAAAACCACTGTTGGATGTGTGTGACCTTTAAGCCATCATACTACTGTGACAAACATATCAACATGGGTTCTGGAATGGGGGGGGGATGGACACTGAAAAAAGATGAAAAAAATTCAAAAGTTTAATTTAAGGGAAGGTACCATAACACAATGGTAAACATGCCTCTGTCTCAACTTTTGTTCAGTGTGTAGTAAACATCAAATTCTAACTTTATTTTTAAAAAAATACAAGTTGAACAGTAAAAGTATTGAAAATTGTTTCTTTGTAACAGTCAGGTTTTTTTTTTTTTGTCAGTTTCAGGTAAATTCACAAATCATAGATTTTAGTTTTATTGTACATTGGAAGGGCAGCACGATAGCATAGTGGTTGGCATGTCCAACTCACATGAAGCAAGTCCTGGGTTCGAGTCCTGTGCTCGGTCATTTCAGTGTGGAGTTTGAATGTTCTCCTCATGCTTGCGTGGGTTTCCTCTGGGTACACCGGTTTCCTCCTACAGTCCAAAAACATGCAGATTAGGTTACGTTACTGTTCCAGATTGCTCCGAGGTGTGAGTGTGAATGGTTGTGCATTGCCTTCATTACTGTGAACCACTTAACGCTATTAGGCCCAGTCCTTTGCCCAGTATCGGCTGAGGTAGGCGTCATCCTACATGCAACCCTAATAGAAAAAAATATCCACCTTTCTGAAGTACTTTTGCCTTTACTTTTATTGATTAATTTAATAAAACATATTTTTGCCATTTTATTTACAATCTATTTTAATCTATGCACAAGTTGTAGACCTTAGTCTTTAATATAGAACTACATGTCAATGTGGTTGCAGGGTAGGTAGCTTGCTACACATGTTTGGGGTGTTTTTCTTGATTGTTCTATGTTTTCTGTATTCTGTATTCTCTGTAGAACTACTGTCAGAGTCAAGAACTGCAATACCTCACAGGGGAAATGCATTTCAGCATTTTTTTTGTTTTGTTTTTGTTTTTTGTTTTTGCTTTATTCTGTATATCATGTGTTCTGTTGACGTTTAATATTCATATCACCTGTGATCTTTGTATAAATACACCAGTCTAGTTCAGTCCGTTCAGTCTAATCATAATGGGTAAGAGCTCAGGACTTTTAATGTCAGTCACAGGAAGAAAGGGGGTGTTGAATTTTTGTGTACTGGATTTCTGAACAGGGTTGAGCAAATATGAGTTGAATATAAAAAATCAGCAAAAAGGAATAGATATGCTCCTTCTTTTCTTTTTCAGCATTGCATAGCAACTGTTGCCATGTGGTTTATTTTGGATGTTAAACATAAAATGTACTTCAAAATGACCTGATAGTAGTAGGAATGTAGTGCTATAAAGCATATAGGAGCTCATGTGTTAATAGATTCTTTAGACATAAACTTTATAAATAAACACACACACACACACACACACACACACACACACACACAC
>JAQMYF010000003.1:6630425-6641675 GCA_030014195.1 Neosilurus mollespiculum | reverse complement strand
TGTATGTATGTATGTATGTATGTATGTATGTATGTATGTATGTATGTATGTATGTATGTATGTATGTATGTGTGTGTATGTACGAGCGAGCGAGCCTATATCGCCCAACACCTTGCCAGTCCATCACAGGGCCATCAAACACACAGCCTGTAGGGTTTGTGTTTGTATGTATTTATATATTAAAGTTATTTATTCCCTTTATTAACCAGCTAGCATACAAGTATGCCTAGTTAGCAACTGTCACTTTTGATTGCAAGTACATTAATTGTGAAACAGATTTTGTAGTCACAGTCTCTCTCTCTCTCTCTCTCTCTCTCTCTCTCTCACACACACACACAAACACACTCACACACACATTAATCATCCCTCATGTTTTGTATTATTAGCATTTCCCAATCTATTATATAAATTACCCAGCAGTACTTCCAGCTAATTTCAGGGGAAAGTGGTGAATATGTGCTCTGAATGTCACCATTTGACACAACAGTTGAATTTGCGTATTATTGAAGTCAGGCTGATTTGCATATCAGTATGTGAAAGTAGAATTTAATCAGAAAAAAAAATACACAAATTAAGTGCTAATTGGAATGCTAGTATATGACAATAATCAATTAACACACTGAAGTTATCAATACCAGCACACCATAAAGAACACTGACGGTGAGTGATTTGTTTTGGGAATAATGATCATTGATTGGGTGTTGGGAATAATGTTAAGTGATTGGGTGTTGGGAATAATGGTGATCCGTGATTGGGTGTTTGGAATGATGTTGTGATCAGTGCACAGGTGTTAAGAATGGTAATGATCAGGTGTTGGGAGTGATGGTGATCAGTGATCGGGTGTTGGGAAAGATGGTGATCAGTGATCGGGTGTTGGGAAAGATGGTGATCAGTGTGTGGGTGTTTGGGAATGATGGTGATCCGTAATCGGGTGTTTGGGAATGATGGTGATCTGTGATCGGGTGTTGGGAATGATGGTGTTCTGTGATCGGGTGTTGGGAATGATGGTGTTCTGTGATCGGATGTTGGGAATGATGGTGATCAGTGATCGGGTGTTTGGGAACGATGGTGATCTGTGATCGGGTGTTGGGAATGGTGGTGATCAGTGTGCGGGTGTTTGGGAATGATGGTGACCTGTGATCGGGTGTTGGGAATGGTTGTGATCAGTGTGCGGGTGTTTGGGAATGATGGTGATCGGTGATCGGGTGTTGTGAATGATGGTGATTGGGTGTTGGGAATGATGGTGATCCGTGATCGGGTGTTGGGAATGATGGTGATCCGTGATCGGGTGTTGGGACTGATGGTGATCGGGTGTTGGGAATGATGGTGATCGGGTGTTGGGAATGATTGTGGTCGGGTGTTGGGAATGATGGTGATCCGTGATTGGGTGTTGGGAATGATGGTGATCCGTGATTGGGTGCTGGGAATGGTGGTGATCCGTGATTGGGTGCTGGGAATGGTGGTGATCGGGTGCTGGGAATGGTGGTGATCGGGTGTTGGGAATGATGGTGACTTGTGATGATCAATGATTGGGTGAACTATGGCAAATACACACAGAGGTGCTTGAAAGTTTGTGAACCCTTTAGAATTTTCTGCATTCCACTCTTAAATGTAGATAAAGAGAACCCAGTTAAACGAATGAGACAAAATATTACACTTAGTCATTTATTTTTTGAGGAAAATAATCCAATATTGCATATCTATGAGTCACAAAAGTATATGACCTTTTCCTTCAGACCCCCTTGTGCAGTAATAACTGTAAATAAATAAACGTTTGTGGTAACTGTTGAGTCCTGCACATAGGCTTCGAGTGCTTTTAGTCCATTCTTCCATACAGAGCAGATTCAATTTTGGGATGTTGTTGAGTTTCCTTACATGAACTGCTCACACAACATTTTTATTGGTTTAAGGTCAGGATTTTGACGTGGCCATTCCAAAACATTACATTTATTCTTCTTTTATTATTCTCTGGTAGAAAAACCTGTCTTCAGGCACATACAGTAATATTGGTCTCATTTGTTCAATTTGTTTGTCTATATCTGCTTTTATACAGTATAGAGTGATACAATAGAAAATTGTGTGTGTGTGTGTGTGTGTGTGTGTGTGTGTGTGTGTGTGTGTGTGTGTTACTTTATTGTATTACTAGCCCCTGCTCTGAAGGGAAAATCCAGAGAACACTGCTGTATTCATACACTGTTTAAACCTATTAAACATCACCAGGTGTTTAAGCTTTAAAAAAATTAACTGTATACAACTACTTATTTTTGCCCATTTTAATGATGCCAGTAATTCTGGAATTGATCTAATAACACAAAAGTTTTAACCTATTGAGTATTGTTTGTAATAATATTAATAATAATAATAATAATAATAACAATAATAGTCTACCTGAAATAATATCTGTAGATAGACTGTAGTAAGCACTTCATTGATATGAGTTTCCCAGTTGGTTGGATTGCTTGCAAATTTTACCCCAAGTAGCTTCAGCTTAGGAAATTGTTCAATGCCAGCAATTGGTAGTAGCAAGATTCTGCTGGTCTTATCACCTAGCACCGGTTCCCAAGTTTTCTTTAGATTCAGTCATTCCATTTCCCTCAGCCCATGGCTTCATGGCATTAATCTCTACCCAGGCTACTCTGTATAGAGTACTACTTGTAATTATTGCCTTTCACTCTAGCCTTAAACGGAATACTTAAGGTTATGTCATCTGAATATTTAATAAGAAGGCTACATAGTGGATATAGCATTTTGGTGTTAGCCATTTGGGGAAAAACAATTGGGGCCCAACACTGTTCCCTGTGGGATGTCCCAGTTAATATTTTGGTACCTGGTGGTAGTATCATCCACCTCAGCTCTCTGGTGTCTGTTACTTAAAAAGCTAATGATCCAGTTAACATACGCATTGATGATAACAATGCACAGTTTGCAGCATAAGTCTTTGTGAGACGGAATCAGATGCCTTGCTAAAATCAAAAGAAAAGGTGTGTACAAAATTGGCTTCATTCCCTAGCCGCTTCAACCAGTAATGCTGGTTCTTAATTAATGGCATTGTAGTATGATGCCCTGTTCTGTAATCAAACTGGTCCAGGTTAATGAATTCAGCCCTTGCTTCAATTTTCTTGTCTGGATACAAGCGTCTGAAAACGATGCATACTAATGCATGTTATTGAAAGAGGTTTTTATTGATCACATTTACTGAAAGGTATTTCTTTAGGGGTGTAATTTTTTTCTCGTTTCCAGAGAGAAGGTACAGAGTGACATGCTAACGAGCTGTTAAATGCACAAGCTACTATCAGTGCCACCTCAGACATTTTACCTCCAGAACCAGAAAGTCAGGTTACCTGGGCCAGCAGCAGTCTTCTTTAGGTGAAGTAAGGCTTGCATGACATCTAAGTACTGACAGAAAGCTCAGGAAGTCGTTCACCCTATGAAAATGGTACAAGGTCATCTGCTAAATATCCAGGATCAGTATTTATATGAGTGACGTATGTCCGATTACAGAGCTTATGGGCCTTAAACTAATTATTTGTTTGACTAATTTGGATTGTCTTGTTGTTTTCAGACCCAAGATCCTTAATAAAGGTCCTCCTAGTGAAAGAAGCAGCATGAAATCTGGCAAATCTGCCACTAAGAGCAACAAGTCTATTATTTCAAGGTAAGTATGTTCAGTCTGTATAATCCTATATGAATACTCCTGTCATTTAAAATAGATAGGATTATGGGTGGACCCACATTCCTGGGATCAGCTCCAAATTCACAGGGACCCTGACTAGAATGAAACACACACTGAAGATGAATGAATGAATACTGCCATCACTACATTGTATTTTGAAATATGCATTACTTATTGATAATCATCATTCAAGTCATGTAAGTGGAAATTATATTTGAAGAAAAGCTGTTGCATGTGAAAACCCTGCGCTTGTGTGGGTTTCCTCCGGGTACCCCGCCCTCGCTCAGAGATGGGCACCAGCCTCCCCGTGACCCTAATTAGAATAAAGCGGCTTAGAGAATGATTGAACGAATGAGAATTATAGCAGTCCACCCCTAGCATTGAATTAACGTGTAAAATCAATCAATCAATGGCTGTCCGTCGTTACTGACGTTGACTGTCATGTGTTCTGAGTTGAGGCCTATCTTAAACAGGCTATAATGTGAGCAATCAGACCTGCTCAGGATCTGCAGAATCACTGGCAATTGTTACATTGGAAGTTGCTTGTAGCTGTTGCCGAGTGTCATCGGTCACATGCACGCTGATATTCTTGCTTGCGCATGTCTGATGTGGCCTTCCTCATCAGTCCTCGCCACTTCTCTTTGGAGTGCCTCTTCTTCCCAGGGGTCATGCGGGATGCCAGCTCTCTTCGTATGCCACTTCAACACATCTTTGATGCACAGCTTTTGTCCCCCATGTCTCCTTTTTCCTTAGCACAGTTCCGAGTAGAACACAGCTTTTGGCAGCCTGCTGTTGGCCATCCGGTGTACATGCCCTGCCCAGCGAAGCTGGGACGTGGTTATTAGGGCTTTAGCACTGACTGTGTGTGCACGCCGCAGTACCTTAACATCTGGGATACGGTTTTGCCACATGATTTTGAGGATGGAGCATAGGTGGTGAAGCTGGAGTCTTGTCTGAGCCAAGATGTGTCTGCGGTAGAGAGTGGTGCACTCGATGGAATAGAGCAGGCAAGGGAGGACTGCAGCTGAGTAAGCCATAGGTAAAATATGCTCCCTGGAAAGAAAGTTGTCAGTGTGTAACTCCTGTCCTAGTCTCTGCTCAAAAAAGACCAGCCCCTTAGTTACAAAACTAGTCCTGCCTGTCAGTTTGTGTCTACTCTTCCACTGGGCCTTTAATAAATGGCCTTCAAACAATTCATGAAGCCTATATTGGCCATTACCCTCCTGTTCCTCATGATCCCACAAGATTTTGGATTTGAGATATTCAGTTTGCCGGCCAGTCAGTGTGTTCTAGTGTTCCATCATGTTTGGCAAAAAGAAATGTCACACAGAGATTTGGCCCTTTGCACCTTGTTCATCCTGGAACATGGGGAGTGTCATGTAGTGAGGCAATCTCAGGGTTTAACCAAAACCCTGTTTCGCCACTGTTTTGCTATGGGAAGTCTGAATGTGAGTCATATTTTCCTATTGCTGTAAAATAATCCAGGACCCAAGCACCTTGTTTCATTCCCTTTCATGCATCTCATACTCTGGAATCAAAATAAAAAAATCCTTGTCCTTATACAGGGTGATCCCATAGACCCTCCCACATTTCAGAGGTAAAGCAGAAAATCCTTAAAGAAAATCAAGTAATCAAGTTAAGGCATGTCCAGTTTGCAGTCTCACTTGTTTTGTTCACTTTTATACCTGCCAGTTCTCTAAGCTTTAAGCTGAATTCCACTGAAATGACAACTTTCTGTATTCCACTTTTCAATATTGTATGAATTTTGAACTTTTGCTCTTCTGTCTTGCTGCAGGCCTAAGCTGAAAAACATAGACCGAAGCTCAGCTCAACAGCTGGCCATAACAGTAGGCAATGTTACAGTCATCATCACGGACTTTAAGGAGAAGACACGCTCCTCCTCCACTTCCTCATCCACCGCTACTTCCAGCAGTGGCAGCTCCGAACAGCAACACCTGAGTTCCAGTTCGGAGAGTACGGACAGGGGGTCCTCTCGTGCCTCCACTCCACGCAGAGACCTTACTTCTGGACACAATGAGCTACTTTGAGGCTTCTGGAAGTCAAGAACCCACAATTGCATTGATAATGCACAGATAGAACCTTTACACTCAAAAGGATGAAGGATCATTATCATGCATGGGCTATCTGCATCTTGATATTTTGTGGCAAAGGTGTGCCATGTCTTTCAATACTGTTTTTCACACAGCTCCCTATACAACTCAAGTGTTTATCACCTGCACCTGCACTGACCACTTGGAGCACAAGAGGAAGAGGATGTAGCACGTTTTGGGTAAAGAGATACTGTATGGCCAAAGGTTTGTGGACACATAACCATCACACCCATATATGAGCCTTCCCTAAACTGTTGCCACAAAGTTGAAAGCACAGAATTCTGTAGAATGTATTTGTATTGTGTAGCATTACAATTTCCCTTAACTGGAACTAAAGCACTCAAACCTGTTTCAGCATGACATTGGTCACGTGCAGAAAGCAATGACCATAAAGACATGGATTGAAAACCTTGGAGTGGAAGAACTTAAGTGGCCTACACAGAGCCCAGACCACAACCTTACTGAAAACATTTATTGTGAATTGGAATGCAAACTGCACCACGGATCTACTTACTCATCATCAGTGGCTGACCTCACTAATTCCCTTGTGGCTGGATTAGCACAAATTCCCACAGATACAGTGGCTTGCGGAAGTGTTCATCCTCTTGGCATCTTTGCTATTTTGTTGCCTTACAACCTGTACTCTAATGTATTTGTTTGTAATGGTAATGGACCTACACAAAATAGTCCTAATTGGTGATGGGAAAAAGGCTTTAAAAATTATATATTTAAAAAATAATAATAATAATAATAAAAAAATGTGTGTATGTATATATATATATATATATATATATATATGTGTGTGTGTGTGTGTGTGTGTGTGTGTGTGTGTAATAATTCTTTTTTTTCCCCACCCCTTTTGCCATGAAACTCCTAAATAAGATCTGGTGCTTCCAGTTGCCTTTGGAAGTCAGAAAATTTGTTAAATAAGGTCCACCTGTGTGCAATCCAAATGTCACATGATCTCACTGTTCTGAAAGGCCCCAGATATTGCAACACCACTAATCAGGATTCACTACCAAGCAAGCGATACCATGAAGACCAAGGAGCTTTCCAAACAGGTCTAAGTTGTTGAGAAGTACAAATCAGAGTTTAGTTATATAAAAAAATCCCAAACCTTGAAAATCCCAGAGACCAAATACATCACAAAATGGAAAGAATATGGCACCATAACAAACCTTCTTAGAGAGGACTGTCCACCAAAACTAAGAGACTAACACGTTAGAGACATGTTAGAGACTAACACGTTTAACACAAAAAAAAAAAAAACACGTTTGGAGTTCATTAAATGGCATGTGGGAGTCTCCCCAAACATTTGGAAGAAGGTCCTCTGGCAGATGGGACTAAAACGGAACTTTTTGGCCATCATGGAAAACACTATGTCCTATCATTACCCCACGAACACCATCCCCACAGTGAAGTAGGGTGGTGGCAGTATCATGCTGTGGGGATGTTTTTCATTGGCCGGGACTGTAAAACGGGTCAATATTGATCGAATGATGGATGGTGCTAAATACAGGCGAATTCTTAAGAAACATAAATTCTTTAAGGAGATGGGGCAGTTTTGCTTTGAAGAATGGGCAAAAACAAAAAAAACAGTGGCTAGATGTGCCAAACTCATACAGACATACCCTAAGAGACTTGCAGCTGTAATTATTGCAGAAGATTGCTTTACAAAATACTGACTTGGGGGGTGATAAATAGTTATGCATACTAAAGTTTTTTGGGTTTTTTTCTTTTTTTGGGGGTGTGTGTACTGTTTCTTGTTTGCTACACAATAACAATTTTGCATCTTTAAGGTTGTTGCTGTGTTATATAAATAAACTAATAAAAACCTCCCAAATATCCATTTTAATTCCAGGTTGTAAGGCAACAAAAAAAAGGGAAAATGCCAAGAAGGTGAATACTTTTGCAATCCACCGTACCCACCAAAATTCAGTGGAAAGCCTTCCCAGAAGAGTAGAACTTTTGAATGCAAGGGGGGACTAAATCTGGAATTGGATCTTCCAGAGCACATATGATTGTGGTGGTCAGGTGTCCATATATTTTTGGCCATACAGTGCATTTCCTTGATTTGTAACAAGGTATTTCTATCGAACCCTGTACAGTCATATGGTCATACATGCTACTAAAATTATCCGAAGGATTTCGATCCAACATAAATTTATTTTTAATAAATTTTGTATAATGTTTTCTTCTGTTTACAAATGGACAAGTCATGCAATAGTACATTTTGTTTGTCTGCATGGCAACCTCTGCTGTAAACATTAGAAGACCGCTCCCATGTGAAACTAAATGCACTGAGTAGAGTGTTCCATCAGAGACTAGATGAAGATTAAGGTAAAATAATGACTGTAGAAACACTTTCTTTAAGGTTATTAAGGTAAAAGGTGAAGGTGTGTCTTTGTAGGCATCACTTCCATATTGTTAAAAGATATTATAAGCCTGTCAGTGGCAAAAACAAGCATTAACTTTAACACAGTTGTTTGCACTGTAGGGTTATATTGTATAGCTATTTGCGGTTGTCTGTTATAGTGTCCTAACTGGATACTGGACTGATTTCAATTGTTTTTGTTACTTATTTGGTACACATGCCTAAAAATGGGGAAAGTAAGGTTTAAAAAAATAAAGTTTTTAAAGTTCCCCATTCACTAGTGAGTATCCAGTGTGTTTTATTTTCTATTATCAATTCTTGCTTGGTGAATATAAAGGTTTCCTGGTGAAGCCACCCCAGCTCATGGGCTTAGTATCTCTTATTCACCTGTTCTACATCTTGTTTACAATAAGAGTGCATGACCGGAGGAACGATCTTGTGCCTGTGTGATAACTTGGCAGCGCAGCAGTGATTGGTAGAAGGTGGAAAAGTCTGAGATCAAGTGTTAAGAAACAGAAGAAGGGAAACGATTTTAAGAGAAATAAAAAAAAAAGATGATGATTAATATCATGGCGCCTGGTGCAGGGGTCATTAACACTCGCGTACAGGAACTGAATGGGAAGCTTAACTATTTCTTCAAGCCAATAATGTATTTGAAACAGCCCTTGAGATGGATATTTTGTTTTTAAAACAGTATTGAAATGCATGGATCTGTAGAGTCAAATGTGGAGTGAGAATTTTAAAGTGGTAGAAATTGAAACCCTCCATATATTTCAAGCCTTAGATCTCCAGTTTACATAATTGTTCTCTGTTACAAAAATGGCCTGTATGATTCTCTAACACTTGACTATTCCGATACCAAATTCTGACTCTGTATACGTCAGATGATGGTGTCACAGAGTTGGATGAAAAAAAATAAACCTGTAGTACCTTCCAGAGAAAATGTGTACTTTTGTTAAATTACTGACTGTATTTATATAATCTGTGGTGATAAATAATCTAGTAGATGGCTGAACTGGAACTGCAAACATGAACATAGTAAAAGACTGTTGTTCCTGGTGCTAACATACATTAATAATCATCAGTGGATAGATTGGATAAAGCATTTATGAATCCTTTGAAATATGATTATTAGCATTTTAAGAATAATATACAATAAATCTCTTCAGCGAAGGCCATTTTATATTGATAGATGTAATGTACTGTCAATCTATCATTGATCAAAATCCATATGATCTGTTTGAGAACCATTGTTGTAAATGCTACTGCTAAAAGGTGTTACCAAGCTTTTTACCTGCTACAAGGACATGTTTTATTGAGTCGCTGTGAGCCACATAAGCAGGAAAATTTCATCTAATTCATTACTGCCTCAAAGCATTATAAAGCTGTTGATGTGATCTTTATAGATAAAGTGTCTTTTAATTAGTGTATTTATTTTGTGCAAGCAATTCTGTTCTTGTGTATGATCAGTAACCTTAATTTACTATGTAAAGATGGTTACATATAACTATAAGGAATATTCGTCATAATATAGATTAACACTATCGTTATCTGTGGTGTATTGAGTATTTAACACAGGTTCTTAGTTATTTTTGGCATCTTATTCCAGTTGTTGTGTGTTAAAACAGCAGGTATTGCATACACTGTTTCTCCCAATGCTGCGTTTTATTTTCATTAATTTCATCTGCTTGGCAAATTCAGCTTGTAGTACAGCTTTCATTTCAAATAAAGTAACTGCATTTCCTTATCCTTGTGTGTTTCATGCTTTCTAGTTATTGTGGTGTCATGGTTTCTCACATTTGTACATTTAATTATCTGGTAGGAACTTATTTATGGTGACGGTATGGTGGCGAAGTGATTAACACGTATAGAAGAAGGTTCGAGTGCCAGGCTCGGTTAGGGCGTTTCTGTGTGGAGTTTGTGTACTGCCTGTGATGGACTGGTGAGCCGTTCAGGGTGTACCCTGCTTCGCCTGGAGTTGGCTGAGATAAGCTCCAGTCTCCCTGTAGGATAAGGTGGTTCAGCAAATGAAATGACCTCACTTGTTGTTGGCTGGGGTAGGCTCCAGCCTCCCCATGACCCTAGTAGGATTAAGTGGTTTGGCAAATGGGTGATTTAGTAGAAATAATGCAGTTTTACTTTCTTGAATTTTTTTTTGCACTGCAAAATTTTCTTCATGAAGCTTACTTCTAGCTGCATGTGGGCCTAGTACAAGTACTTCTGATTTGTTAAAATTACCAGACGGCTCTCAGGGGTAGGCTTCCGTGTGCTAGTATGTCTCTTCCTGGATCTGAAAGTCCCTTCTCTAAGGCTATGTTCCAAGACCCCTTGAACGGCCCTCCTAACCTCCTCACTGATCTCCTTCCCTGCCTCGACACGCTCCGCTCTGCTTCCTATTTCCGATTCCAATTCAGACTCAGATTCCGATGAACTCGGTGAGCGTGACTGAGGGGAATTATGCTGTTGCTTTTCTTCTTTTTGTCTCATTTTCTTCTTTTTCCCTGTATGACGTCTTGTTTCTCTGGCCTTGAAATCATCATCATGACTGCCAGACTCGAGATTGGACGGGTCTATTTCATCCATACATGACTTGGACTGTGACTCCAGATCTGATTCCGCAACAGATTCAGAGCGGCTATCTTCTTCGTCCCTCTTCTTCTTGTGTCCTCTTTTAACCACTAAGGACTTATACAGCCTGCCCTCCTTTGACGCTACCCCCTCATGTTTGGAAAAAGAGCTTGACCTGTACTGACGGGACGGGGTGTCAGGCTTGGCATTCAGAGAGCCCGACTCCGATACAGGGCTTGCCTTACCCTCCACGGGTCCATGAACAGAAAGGGATGAGGCAAGACAAGACGATCTACAGGTGGGGTCCCAGCTCCTAATCACCCCCGTCTCCCAGATAATGTGAGGATTGTGAGACCTCAGCCAAGGAAACCCTAGTACGAGGGGGTGATGTGCGCAATCTAGGAGGTGGAAAGAGATGGATTTGGTGTGATCCCCACCAATAGACATGGTCTCTGTCCTGTGGGTGACCCGGCCTAGCAACTGGTTATTCAAAGCACGGGCGGAGACTGGTTGGGCGAGTGGCC
>JAQMYF010000003.1:6596001-6607925 GCA_030014195.1 Neosilurus mollespiculum | reverse complement strand
TGGGCTTAAAGTGACGGGAAACACAAAATTGAACTCAAATATCACAGAACACACAGCTGTGATAAATGTTGGAACTGCAAGGTTTGATTTATTAAGTCACCATGAACTATTAGGAACAAAAACATGACTAAATATTTTATTTAAGACTGGACCTTTAGACATGAACATTAAAAATGCTGGTTCTGGTTGCGGTGGTTGCCTTAATATGGTTTAGGTGCTTATCTGATGATTTTGGGACTCCGTTACTACAGAAATGTTTTGTGCACGCAGGTGTTGATTATTAAAACAAAGAGGCTAAACATGATATTGTCCGTATTACTAACGTTTATTCCATTTCACAGTAAACAATATCAGCGTAAAGGTTCTTTAAGTTCACACGATTTACCATCAGAACACTTTCATGCTTTAGTTTAGGATTGGCTTTGGTTAAAATGTTTGTATTTATTTACCTGTGTTCATCTTCTGGGTGTGTTTGATGAGCAGAGAGCAGGACAGGGAACACTTTTCAGTGTTTAGTTCATGCTTCACGATGGAGGAGCTCATTACAGGGGTGTGTGTGTGTGTGTGTGTGTAATTTTCGCTATTTTATTAACAAAGTGTTTCCTGGTGTATTTAATGATCGCACATTGATCATAAAATGTATTGTGTTCAGGTAAAATGTTTAAAATGGTGAAATCCTGTGTGTAGCAGTTGATTTTAAAAACGAATAAGGATGTATGTATTCCTTGTATAACAGCGGAAGAACTGTCTCAAAATTCTGTCACCAGTGTTAGGTCTGACAGGCTGCCAAGCAGGAATACACTCTGCCAAAGACGTCACAACAGAATGGCGGATATTTTGATTGCGCTCTCAGCAGGTGGTGATAAACACCAATCGTGACACGACGTTGCTGTGTTTACATCACGTTTGGGAAATTACTGATATTATCTCAATCTTTTACTTTATGTATACTTTCCATTTTTTTTTTATTATTGAAGTTTGTGTACTTTATGGTGTCATGAGCTCTTTAATGCTTTTTTTATCTGACCAGTTCAATTTTATTAACTTTTATAGTGCATTCTAGCTTGATGGAATTATCTAATATGCTGTACAATACAGGAAGTTCTGTTAAAAGACTATAAAAATCTGTAAAAATTGTTTACAATAAAGGATGATTAAAATGTATACGAGAATAACTCTTGTGTGAAGTTTATAGATAAAACTATTAAAAATCTAACCTGGAATTGCATATCGTGAAATGATGTATAATATAATATCTATATAAAATCAAACGTATACCATTAAATTATTATTAAAATTCCTAGATAAAAAAGTAATATTCATAAACATGTTACAACAAAACAGTGAGGCTTTGAATCCATCTAAATAAACCTTAATTTGTGCTGTTTGCTGTATTTATAGTGTTTCTGGAGTGTCTACAACAACATCCCTCCTGTGTCATGCCTCCCACTGAGATGTAGCTACCACTTAATGCGAGGAGAAAGAAGACCGCTCTGGTAAAATCCCTGTAGACTTTTGGTATTATGCACATTTCTGTCATGGTATTTTTAGGTTTTCTGCTTATAGATGTGTGTTATCTTGTCTTTTTCATGCAGGGAGGAGGAAAGTAATGCGAAGGGAGGTGTGTGGAAGATGAAAGTACCAAAGGAGAGCACAGTAAGTATTTCTTCCCTTTAGACTATTATCGAGAGCAGGGTTGGATTTAAATGAAAAGTCATTTATTTTGTTCTACCCTGCAGGATGATGGCTTGGCCATATCAGTGATTAAATTAAATCCCAATTTTATGACACACATCATTACAGGATTGTTTTTTCTTTATGGTTTTTTAGTTGGCGGTATGGAAAGAGTTACTGCTAGCTACTATCGGTGAGCAGTTTGCTGACTATTGCGCATCAGGTGAGTTTCATGACACAAAATGCAAACCTTATTTGCTAAGTGTTTATTGATTCATTTTATGCTACTTGAAATTTTTTCCTGATGTATCAAAGATCAATAAAATAAGAATTAATTGTTGTTAAGGTGAAAAATTATTTATCCACTAAGAATAAAATTCATCATAATTTGTTGACCAAATTGTTTCCAGTTTTGTGATTTAAATAAAAAAACTCAAACAGCTCTGGGAAAAAATGACAAAAGATCACTTATTTTTTTTCCATTTTGAATTTATTCCTGTCTTGGATTTTTGCCGTTTTCTCCTTTAATGAGGAAAAATAAAAAAATCTTCACTGTGGTCATCACTGTCCTTTTAGAAAAAGACCATTTTGGATGGGAAAAAATAGCATTTCATAAGAAAAAGATCAGGTAGCAGACACTGGGGACAACAAAGTTACAGACTGGTAGAGGGCGAAATCATCTCTCCACTGACCAGGATGATCATCAAATCCATTAATTTCTTTCAGTAACCATATGATGACGCTTGGTATCCTGCAGTAGGAATTGCAGTTGGCAGCGGGGGTTAAGTGAACAGTTGTTTGTTTTGCGCAGGCGCCACCTCATTGCAGTCTTGCCATTTTCTTCTCTGTTTCTTCTTTTCATGTATTCAAAGTCACTGAGCAGTAACACGGAGAAAACCCCGCCGAACTCTAAAACTAACACTGGAACACCGGCCGCCATTATGATACCTTCCCATAATGCACTGCTTCCCGTCTAGTGAGCGTCCATTCAGGTGCAGTTTAGAGGTGCGGATGCACTGCTTTTAAGAGCAGCCTTAGAATTGATTTTGCTTCAGATGTGGACCTGAACGGCCTCAGAACCGATCTGAACAAAACCGATCTCTCTAAACCTTAACCTGAACCGAACTAGACGTGGACCGAGCCAGTGTGTGTCGTGTAGGGTTTAGGTTTAGACTTCCCTGTGAAATGTGGTGAAAAGAGTTTATAGGATTTATCAAATTTCTCAATCAAACCGACTAATCATCAATCGAATGAACTCAGGTTCACGTGTGTACTGTGTAATGGCGGGATGGATGATACGATGTCATTCTCATGTTTGTTTTGTTTCAGAGGATGAAGTTGTTGGTGTTAGTGTCAGCGTGCGTGACCGAGAGGACGTGGTTCAGGTTTGGAATGGAAATGCATCTTTTGCTAACGAGGCAAACATTTTAGGAAGAATCTACGAGCTCCTTCCACAGATATCTTTTAAAGCAGTATTTTATAAACGTAAGTTTTTCACTTTTCTTCAGTATACAGAACAGGTGTCAGACTCAAGCCCTGCAGGTCAAATCAGGCCCACCAACTTCATTTATGTGGTTTGCGAAAGCTTTAAAGAATGTGATCATCATACGTTATTTGCATCACCCCTTACCATGAAACGTAGTTCATAATTCATCCACTAGGTGGTGACAACTTATTTCAAACAAACAGCTCATTCCTGTCTCAAGAAAGATTCCAAGCTAGCTTGTCACTGTGAAATGTTGAGAGAAGGAAAGTGAATAAAGGAAAAGAGGAGAAATATCTACACCCATCATTTTGCCATGTGGATTTCATGCTTGCCCTTTTATGTTTTATGTTTATGTTTTATGTTCAGTGGTCGTTCGGCCCTTGATTTCCTACAAATTTAATGATGTGGCCCTCAGTGCAAATGAGTTTGACACCCCTGGTGTACAGTGTCCAGGATTATCTCTGTTTATCTCTTCTGTTTTCTTTTAGTATACTTTTCGTTAGTTGTTCAGTGATTATGAACAGTAACCGTGTGAATTTATCTCGTCCAGTTAAACCTTTCCATTTTCTTTTTCAGCGCATGAGGAGCACCATGCATTTGAAGGCGGTCGTTCAAGACATTAGCAGATTTTGCACATTCACTGTCTTTCCTTTCACCGTCTCGTCTTTCGGCCGTCCCTAAAAAATGGACTGAGAAAAAGAAACCGCTCCTCCTCATTCCCGATCAGAAGTGTTTAACTGCTCTATCTGCAGGAACTGAAATCATTTGTTACAGATCAGGTCTAATTTTAGGTATTTTAAACTTGGGCTGCAGAAATTCCTTGTGGCTGATGAGTGAAATGTGGTCTTGGCTGATAGCTTTCTCTGGAGACATTAGCTAATATCTATTCTATATACAAGGCTGGGCTGAAAACTTCATAGGCTGATTATGATGGAGTGATCAAATTTGACCGAATGTGGTTTATTTTTCAATCCCCTGCACTCGGTAGTTCTCCAGGCGGTGTCAGAGTGTTTCGGTGCTTTTGGTGTTGAAGCTCTGAAGTTTCATTGGTCTGGAATTAATCCTTCTTAATCAGCCTTTGAACTTTTCAGCCCCCCCTCACATGGAAATGAATATTTTTATCACAGTAGAGTAATGCTGCCAGGAACTTTTTTTGTGTTTTGTTCTGTTTTTTTTTTCTTCTTTTTTTCCCCCTCTTTTTTATACAGTCAAATATAACCCAGTAATGTAATTGCTGCTTTTCTCTGTGTTTGCCATGTTAGAAACTTGATATTTCCTCAACCACGAAATTGTGACACCTTTTAGGTTAGAGAGCAGAACCTGAGCTCTTATATTTTATGCAAACGTGTTGCACATTTTTGAATATCAATTATTATGATTATTATTATTATTATTATTATTATTATTATTATTATTATTATTATTGCTTCAGCCTGAGATGTAATCCAGTTGCTTTGCCTTTTTTAGCACCTTTATTAATTTGTTAATTGGATTTCAGATGAAATTGACCCTTTTGTATTTACATTCTTGTCCATGTCAGTGGTTTTGTGTGTAATGCAGTTAGAATGTTTCCTAGTTTAAAATTACTAATCTAGAATGAATTTTGTAATTTATGCACTTATTTAACATTCTCTCTCTCCCTCTCTCTCTCTGTCTCTTTCTCTCTGTCTCTCTCTCTCTCTCTGTCTCTCTCTGTCTCTCTGTGTCCTGTGTGTCTCTCTCTCTCTGTCTGTCTCTCTCTCTCTGTCTCTCTCTCTCTCTTTTTCTATCTGTCTGTCTCTCTGTATGTCTCTCTGTCTCTCTCTCTCTCTCTTTAGCCATACTGTTTGAATTGTTCTTTTCTGAATTTTGTCTGATGCTGTACCATTGTTTGAAATGGCAGAAGTTCTTATACGGTGGAATTAAGGAACTGATAAATACCTGTGTACATTTTTAAATGGATTGAATGGATCTGTTTTATTTTTCTACACCAAAGAGTTTGACACCCCCCAATCACCCCCCCTTCTTGGCTCTCACGTCGTAAGTTCCAAACATGTGAAAGCACCTCTCCTCGTGTCTGATGTGATCTGTTAAGTGCACATTAGAAGCTTTAGATCAGTCTTGCCATCAATGTAAGGTCTAATCAGTGTTTATGGGTCTTTTCAGACATCCGTCCTTACTGTGTGCTGTTTTTAATGTTTGTCAAATATAAAACAACCCTAAACTAACTACAAGAAGACCCGGTCGGTTCTGACCAGGGTAACTCCTGTGAAAATGCACTGGAAGCACAACTGTGGGTTTGTCCTAATGGGCATTTATGTGAAAGTGGATATGAGCATGTGGCTGACTTTTTTCATACCTACTTTTCATCTTTTTATGAAACACGAGTACAGAAATGGATATGTTTATTTTTCTGAATATTCTTGTCAGTAAATTCAGGGCCCCCAGTCAGAATGTGAGACCTCAAATGGAAGGTTTATGCTTCTGGAACGGTGCCTTGTGTTCTCCCAGGGTTTCACTCGTAGAATATTCTGGTTTATCTTCATGTATTTAATCAGTTATTATGTAAATCGATTTTTTTTTTTTTTTTTTTTTTGCTTATAGGTTTTGAGATATTGAATAAAGACGCATTTTTGAGGACATTAAAAAGTGTTGTATGTTTGTCTCATTTAATGTTACATGTTATGGAACTTTTTTTTATATAACCAGTTCCAGTTCACCACAGCGTGGCGCCAGACTCCACGTGAACCCCCGCTCCCAGAGTTTACCTCATGTTACCTTTTAATTTATTACTGTATTAAAATAGTTTATTTATAGTTAACCTTTTCATCATGTTTATTACTCAGCGTGGCGGTTAGGACAACCGCCTTACAGCAAGAAGGTCTTGGATTGGAGTCCTGGGCTCGGCGAGGGTGTTTCTGTGTGGAGTCTGCATGTTCTCCCTGTGCTTGCTTGGGATTCCTCTGGGTACTCCAGTTATCTCCCACAGTCCAAAGACATCCACATCAGTCTAACTGGATGTTCCAAATTGCCGCAGAGTGTGAATGTGAATGGTTGTGTGTGTGTGTTGGCCCTGCGATGGCCTGGCGATCTGTTCAGGGCTGATTCCTCCTCCACCCAGGGCTGGCTGAGAGGCTCCGGTTTCCCTGCGACCCGAGTAGAGTTATGCAGTACAGCGAGTGAGTGAGTTAGAATGCTCTCCATGTGCTTGTGTGGGTTTCCTCCTGGTACTCCAGTTTCCTCCTACAGTCCAAAAATATGCACATTTGTTTGAAAGAATGAATATATTTTATTAAAAAAGTGCCAACATGTACATGATTAAATATAAATTATGCAAATAGGGCCATGTACACACTTTAATAAAAGGAGAAATGAAAAGTAAGTCGTCATAAATGAATTATTTCTATAGTCTGTGATGGCCTGGCGAGCTGTCCAGGGTGTACTCTGCCCTCGCCCAGAGTCGACTGAGATGGGCACCAGCCTCCCCGCAACCCTAATTAGGATTAAGTGCTTCAGAGAATGAATGGATGAATTATCTCTCCATGGTTGATCTTACTGGGTTGGTTATCTGTTCTGAATTGCCCCGAGCTGTGAGTGTGCTTGAATGGTTGTGTGTGTTGGCTCTGTGATGGTCTGGTGGTCTGTTCAGGGCCTGTTCCTATGTTGCCCAGTAGCCGGCTGAAATAGGCTTCAGCTTCACTCTGACCCCAGCAGGAGCAAGCAAGATTATTAAAAATTTAAGCACTTGGTAATGTTTTATTTTGGTGTAATTTGTTATTCCCCATCAGAAATGATTGTTTATTTTATTCATGTGATGTGAAGGATGGATGGGTGGATGGATGGATGTTGGGTCCATCCCTCAGTGCTTTCACTTTCAGTGACTCTCACATAGCAGGTGAATATGACGTCACGATTTGAATAGCCATCCTTCCAGAACTTCGAGAACAAGAACAGATCCGGACAGGACGTCACGTGCTCCTGGAACGCCATCGAGGGATTCGAGCACGCGGCTCACGGGTGCTGGGTTCGAAGAAAGCGGGGACGCGCGAGCTGTTTATACGCGCGAGCTGCCTATAGTTCCTAGAGCGGATGAACACATTTGTTTACATAGTAGTGCGTCCTGCTCTGCGCGAGCGCGGTTTCAGGAGCGCGAGGCAGCGCGAGGTGCGTGTGAAGCGGTTCCTGCTATCGCTGTGAAACACATCAGTGTCTCTCTCCTTCTCTCCTTCTCTCTTCAACAAAGTTTTGCCAACACCTCCGTTTAACAAACTTCATCCCGGTGAGTCTGGACACATCCACAGCTTTGTCTTACAATCTTCCGAGCCGTTTAACTCTGTGTTTCCAGCGTCGCTAGCAGGCTAACCCGAGCGAGTGTGTGTGAGTGCGCGGCTGAGGAAGCTAAGCTAGCACAGCGGACATTGTTAGCAGAACTAGCCCATACAAAGTGCTCGCGCGCTGCTTCTTCAGGGTGTTGTAGGAGTTGAGTGCTGAATAGATGATCTTAACGGCGTTATTACAGGTAATAATGATTATATAACGGTTACATACGGCTCAGTTCCGCCTAACAAGGCTCCCTGCTCGAGAGGAGAGTTGGAGTGAACAGTTTATAAGTTAGCTAGCTTAGTTGTGCTGAGTTATGGAGTTAATGTGACGAACCGTTCTCCTGCTGAGGTGAAAGTAAACAAGTCATCATTTCCTCAAGAAAACCTTTATAACATTAAGAGACACATATGCAAAACACATCTCTTAATATCTTAATTTAGCAGTTTATTACAGTGTTGCTTACCCACACAGCACTACAAGATATATATCCTGTTCAGCGTATGTATTAATCATGTTGTTAGGAATAACAACAACAATAATAATAGTAATAATAATAATAATAATAATAATAATAATAATAAATATCTCATGACAGGTGCTTGTTGTATACCAAATGATCCTTTTTTAGTTTTATTTATTTATGTAGTGCTCATAATGATGAACCTTGTCCCAAAGCTGCTTTCCAGATATCCAGATAAGATTTGTGTTTCCGTTTTGTCCCAGACAGAAGTGAAGGTGACCAGAAAAAGGGCACGGGGAGTCGGACCGTATAGGGAACTCGTCCTCTACTGGGAGACACAGGACAGTGTGATTATAAACCATAGCTCTTCTGTCAGTACAGCGTCAGGCAAAACTAACTACTGGGAAAACCTTACGTATAAGAGTCAGGGTCAGGATTATATCTCATTTGAGCTTTAAAGGTGATGGCGAGTAACTTCTGGATGCTTCCGGAACTTCCGGTGCTCTAAAAGCCAAGTTAGGGTTTCTGTAAGGTCTGTCTCAACCCTGGTCCAAACAGGTTCTGTTCTTGGTTAAATCCACGTTTCGTTATAAGTACCACCCTTTATCCTAAATTGTCCAGTAGATGTTGTTCAGTAGGGAAAAAGGTGGAAGAGCAGTACTTTTGGAGCACAGTGAGTGGATAGTGAGGGGGATTTAAAGAGGAATAAATCTGTAATTTTACCCTTACAGAGATTCTTATTTGATGGAATTCACTGTCTTTCCCAGTGTTTTGGGCCAGGTGTCTCTAATGCCACTCAGTGGAGTAACGATTTATTGATTTTATTTTGTCCCAATACAAATCACAAAGTGTATACATATATATGCACGTGTGTGTATGTTTATATATGATATATATGTGTGTATGTATGTATATATATTATTATTATTTTTTTTTAAGACCACAGTACTGTTCATGTAACCAGACAAGTACCAGAATATGAAGCGCTAAAGTCATATCCATATTACATGGCAGAAACCATGCAGCCAAAAATATTCAAGTAAACCATTGCAACAATTTAACTGACTAGATTGAAATACATACATTATTGAAATTATAAAATTTAACTACCGCATCAACTTCCGGATGTAGACTAGTACTTGATATATAGAAAGTAAAATTATATATACTAGTATATGCTGTGTAAATTATACATTCACTTCCTTCACAAATTTTAATTTTGTTCAGTGAGTAATGGGTTAATAGGTTGTTTTCACCAGAAAATCTTTATATTTATCCAAAACGAACTGATAATGGAAGATAAAACACACACAGGATATTCAGTAGTGAATGGAACCTCGAGGTGTGTTATATCCAGGTAAAATTATCGTTGGGAAAGATTAATGAGACTAAAAAGCTGAGGGATGCTTTAAGCAGAAGTGAAGTGCCAGGATACTCAAAGCAGAACTAACAGGTAGGCATCTCATCAGGTAACAGGAGTGACTGTATAATAAAGGATGATCGTTTAATGGTCACAAGTTGTGGTGTTAATGCTGAAAATATCTGAGTGATCTGACCAGCTACTTGTTGCCATAAACACAGACTGAGCTGGTCAGACTGGTTGGCCATCTTTGGGATTGGATAAATGCTGATAGAAAGAAAACAGGTTCTGAAATGTTAGTACTAATACTAAATTACAGGCAAGTTGGTTTAAAGAAAATACCACAACAGTAACAAAATGAAATTTAATTCAGGGTAATTGGTGTGGTACTTGAGCTATGAGTGATGTGGTCAGGTTTTCTGTAATGGAACTGGCTGATGGACTATTAATCTAAAGGTTTTAGTCCAAATCTCAAAGATCCATTTAAACCGCAGTGGTGCTGGAAAGTTTATGAACCCCTTAGAATTTTAGGAGTTTCTGTAGAAATATGACAGACAAGATCATCACATTTTCACACAATGCCTAAAAGCAGATAAAGAGAACCTGAATAAACAAGTGAGACAAAAATCACACTTGGTCATTAGTTTATTGAGGAAAACGATCTGATAGTACGTATCTGTGAGTGGCAAAAGTATGTGAGCCTTTAGTTATACAACCCCTTGTGCTGTAATAACTAAACTTGTAATGAAATGTTCGTGGTAGCTGTTGATCAGTTCTGAACATTGACTTCAAGACAGCTTCAACTTTAGGACATTTGTGGGTTTTCTTACATGAACTATTCACACAACATTTCTATATTTCTGTTGGGACTTTGACTCGGACATTCATAAACAATCAAAACAAGGTGGTTAAAAAAAAGCAGTGTTAACTTCTCCTGCTTTCGCTCCAGATCGTAGTCAGGAAACTCCGGGGAGATTTATTTATTCATGTATGTATTTATTTATTTATTGCCTCCAGGGCGGAAGTTGATTCAGCCCTTAAAGGACCCACGCTACTCTTATAACACCAGCCCAGGACAGCCGTCAATACAGAATTTAGGAAGGTGAATAAATCTATACATTCTTTACCCAATTTTTTGGTAAAACGACTTGTGTGCTTAGGGTTGTTGTCTTAGTAGGTGGAGTCTAAACTCTTTAGTAGCTCCTGAGTGGCGCATCGACAAGGTGCGCGACTATCAACCCAGAGATCGCAAGTTCAAATCCGGATTGATGCCACAGCCATCCGTGACCGGGAGTCCATGGGAGCTGATTGGACGAGCTCTCACGGGAGGGAGGGATGGCATTTGCTCACTTCCCTGTCACTCACAGTGATCACCAGCCAATCATGGGCGTCTGTGAGCTCATTCGTACGAGGGGGCGGATAACGCTTTCCCTCCGAGTGTGTTAGGCCGCCCCCAAATACGCATGCGTAACAGTTCGAAAAGAGCAACATTGCATGTCATGGAGGGGGCATGTGCATGCTTACACCCCTCCCTGGTCGGTGGTGGTCATGTGATAGGGAAGGCAACAGTTGATGGGTGGGAATTGGATATGACAAAATTAGGGGAGAAAATGGGGGGATAAAAAAAATCCCAAACAAATAAATAAATAAACAAACTCTTTAGTGACGGTTTTGTAACTGTCTTCATCGTCAACAACTGTTTTTCTGAAGTCTCCAAATATTTCTGTTGTTAATGCTATGATGTACACAAAAATGTTGTGAAGATCAGTTTAAAAAAAAATAAAACGGTGTGCACTCACTCCTGATTGTCATGCCATTGACTGATCTACTTTCACTTTTTTAGAGGTTCACTTAGGTTTGCCACTCACAGATATGTAATACTGGATCATCTTCCCTAATAAACAAATCATGAACAATATTTTTTTTGTCTCATTTGTATAATTGTGTAAAAAAAAAAAAGGCAAGTCTTATATTGTGTGAAGAAGTTTAAGGTAATTTCTGCAGAAATATATAATATTCTAAAAGGGTTCACATACTTTCAAACACCACTGTGATGTTCTGTCTTACGTGTAAATTATTTTGGATCAAAGTGCCTGCCAGGTGATTGTACCCTACTCGAATGGCCATGAACCAGGTGTTGCATAGCCTGAGGGTTTGAGATCTTAGAGCAGTGCTCTTACCTTTGATGCATTTGTTTTGGGGATTTCTGTTTTCGACATTGTTATTTTTATATGTGAACATTTAAAATGGTGCCAGCTCTGTGCTGGTGTTTCCAGATCATAAAACTGTGTTGTTCATGTGTGTAAGAGGTGGCTGTTTAATAAAGTTCCTGCAAGGACACGATGTTCGCAGCTGCATGTTTTGAGGTAATACTTTAATTCCTATACTGGGGAAATATTAGAGATGTTGATTGGGTACTACTGTAGTTTATAATGCTTTATTGACTGGAGCTGAAGCATATTTAAACTTCAGAGTTTTTCTGGGTTTGACCAGAATGTGCGCAGAGTTTTTCTGACAGCTTGACAGACTGGGTATTGTTTACTTATTAGGGGAGTGTTTGATTTTGCAGTGTTTCCTGTGTGTGTGTGTGTGTGTGTGTGTGTGTGTGTGTGTGTGTGTGTGTGTGAGAGTGAGTGTGCGTG
>JAQMYF010000003.1:6561676-6579118 GCA_030014195.1 Neosilurus mollespiculum | reverse complement strand
TTTTTTTGGTTCTCGTTGCCTACAATAGCATTGTTCAATACATTTTCACCAAAAAATTATAGAGAAGTCATTTTTTAACTTCTTTTTATTAGGAGCCCTTTTACACAAAAGTTGTGGTGTATAATCTTCACTGCATACTACTGTACATCATTTCATGATGACTCTTGTCTCATTATTGTGATTGCACAAAAATCGCTATGCATGCAAGCAACCTGCCCCATGAAGATGTGCTGAAGAGCGACTTATGACATTTTTTAATTTGATAAAATAAAATAATAGAAAACGTTTAAACAAAAAAACCTCCAAAAAATTCACTGTTACAGCGATCCGGCAACAACTACTGCTCAGAATTTGCTCAAGTCAACATGTTTTATTCCTTGGACTGATATATGTGCATGTGACAGGATATAAATAAATGTAAAAACTATGTATTTATTTATCTATCCTCCTTGATGGGGTGCACTTCAAAAGCTGGCGAATTTAAAAATAAAACAGCAACGCCTAATGCCAGTAATGTAGTGAATACTGTTCAGATTATACTACCTAATGAAATGTTATGCTAATCTGTTCTGCAGTTCACTCGACCCGCGACTTCTCTAAATTTGCATCTGAGTGCGCTGCAGTTACTGTGGACCGAGCAGGACAGTAGCTGGTGTTGGGACCATTGAGCCAAAGGGAGGGATTTTTTTGTTAAGAGCGCAAATTTTGTGGTTCGATTCACTATTCATCAAAACATTTATAATTTTTTGAAAACAGTAAGAACATGACTTTACGAATCTCCGCTGCAATTGTGAATATTTACTTGCTGGAATGTTTTGTTTACTGTACGTTGCACATTGGTGTTCAAGGGAGCGTTCGTATTTCTATCTGTGCAGATACCATAGTCCTCTTTAAATTATAAATAAATTGCTGGATAACTCTCTTGACTCGACCACTGACAACGGGAGCGCGCTGTACATTTCTAATGCTGACCGTAGCGCACGTGATTATATAGCAGTGCAGGCAGATTCAGGAGATGAGGGAATTCAGTACACGGTTAAAGCTTGTCGCTGTGCCGCCTTTTCAATTTATTTATTTATTTTTTGCGGAAGGCTGACCTGCAGAAAAAGCACCATCTGGAGAGTTGAACATGCTTTACCGAATTTATCAATAAAAACAAGTAAAAGTTTAAGATACTGTCGGTTTATTTTCTTCATAAATGTCTTTTATCTTTAGCTTTGGGATGAAACTTCTGAAACCTTTTTTTTATTTTTTTTTTTTAAACTAAACAATAAGTGACAGCTGTATCACAGAGATTTATTATTTCACCAACATATTGACAGTTGCTTGAGTTTTTTTTTTTTGGTTTCTACTATGTATGCATGTGTGATGTAGGTCATGTTAATCTTTGAAGATGAGGAATATGATTCAGTCCATGTTTGAGTGGAGAGAAGTACATCCTGATAGTAGTCCTAAGAACGTTTTCCCCGTTCTTACTGGTTCAGCAGGTATGAACAGCTAGTTTACATTCATTAGATTCATCCAGCAGATCTGAAGCTGCTATTTGAAGTCAAATCATACAAGTCATTGTAAAGACGAAAGCCATCGGGGAAGTAGTGCAGTATTTGGATCTTGTCAGCTAAACTACAGTGTATTCTGTCTTCCAGGCCAAAACAATCCTCCAAGCTGTGTTCTGGTTCACATTCATGTCGGGAGAATGGCTGGTTGTTTGTCTAGAGATTTTCTCTGCTGTTTACTCTAGCTGTGTTGCTTTTTGAAATGCTTCCCCGCCCCCACCAGCTGTTTACATAAGGCCCTTCCAGTGTATTATTGCACCTGCCAGATCCTCGGCTCGTACCACCTGGTTAATGTTAAATAGCTCCAGAAGCAAGATGTGTTTGTTAATAAACACTGGACCTAGGGCTCCTTTGTTTACAGTAGTCATGGTGGCAGTGAGTTATTTAGAAAATATCGGCTCAGGCTTCCTTGTGTGGGAGAGTGCTTAACCATGTAAAGACTACTGACGGAAAATGAGTTGGTTTCAAACAACCGAAGAACAGAGAGGATTTAGGTAGGAATTTTCATTGCTTGTAATTTAAAACTCTGGATGATCTTTTTGGATGGTGATTCTCTGCAAGCTGCTTTAATTTGAATTGTAGAACTTATTGTATGGGACATATGTGAGGGGAAAAAAAGCTCTTTTTTATACATAAATACATATTTTCATATGACTTCTAATTATGTTTCACTTCTGGGTTTTTTTCTATTGGAACATCTTCGCTAGGCTGAATCTGAAACGGTTTCTTATTTCACACGGCGGGGAGGATATGCTCAAGGACAGGATAGACATTTAATACCTTCAAAATGTTTTGCAGCCTATTGAGAACTTGTTTCAGTCAGAAGGTTTCTGTTTTTCACTTCAGTTATGTAAGGCAGCACGGTGGCCTCACGGCAGGAAGGTTGTGGGTTCAAATCCCGGGCCTGGCAAGTGCGTTTCTATGTGGAGTTTGCAAGTTCTCCCTGTGCTTTTGTGGGTTCCCTCCAGGTACCTTGGTTTTCTCCCACTGTCCAAAGACATGGACATTAGGCTAATAGGCTGTTCCAAATTGCCCCTAGGTGTGAATGTGTATATGTAATGTTGTGTGTGTTGGTCCTGCAATGGTCTGGTGAGCTGTTCAGGGTGTACCCTGCCTCCCCGTGACCCTACTAGTATTAATCGGTTCAGCCTGTGAGTGAGTGAGTGAGGAAGTGAACGGGTGAGCGGGTGAACGAGTTAGCGAGTGAGTGAGCGGGTGGGCGAGTGAGCCGGTGAGTGAACAGGTGAGTGAGTGAACGGGTGGGTGTGTTAGCGAACAGGTGAGCGAGTGGGCGAGTGAGTGAGCAGGTGAGCAAGTTAGTGAGTGCATGGGTGAGCGGGTGAATGAGTGAGCGAGCGAGTGAGTGAACAGGTGAGCAAGTTAGCGAGTGAGTGAACAAGTGAACGGTTGGCCGGGTGAGTGAACGAGTGAGCGGGTGGGTGCATTAGTGAATGAGTTCACTTATGTTTATAAAATTTGTTCTACTAAAATTTTGTTCAGGTATTCACACTAAATCTGGTGTATAGTTTGTTTTCAGATTTCATCCTTCCTTAATTATTAATTTTTGTATGTATTTTTTTTTCTTACAGAGACATGCAGGAATCCAAGACAGATCAAGCAGCCAACAGCAGTCCAGTTGGCCAGGAGCAACTGAGCTCGGGTGTGGAGCAAGTGACGAATGAGACATCAGTAAAAGCATCGACACCCAGCACACACGAGATACAACAGGTTAAACACACTGTGTTATTTTTTATTCTTCTGTGCTAATATTTCATTCTTCTGGAATTTATCAAGAGGAAATGATATTTTACATTTTTTCTGTGTGCTAAAGCACTATTTGCACTACGATGAGCAGCATTTTGTTTTATTGTTCTCATGTGAAAGATGCCATATGTATGAATTGGCAACATTTAAATTTATACTCCAAACTCCGAACAAATTAGAGTCAGAAAGTTGAAATATCCAGACACATTGTAAGAAGCAAAGACATGTACAGTGCTGTTTTTTTTTCCCACCAGTGTACCACCACCAGCACCAACACTCTTCACTCCTGCTCCGCCTGTAGTGTTTGGCTATTGTTTTCATTAATCCGCTATTGGGTTCATACAGTATAACTTTACAGTAATGCTGTTTAAATAAGTAGGCCACAGGGGTCCAGGCTTTCCTGCCGAAAGGACCATTTCATAATACACCAATATAGAAAAATTCACCAAGTTGACTGCTGTGACCTTGAAACAAGGTCAAGTTGATCCATATACAATTCCAACCAAGACCTTCCTGAGAGGGACCCATCCACCAAATCTGGTGGTCCCAATTCATTTCCTTCCAAAGTTATTGTGCTAACAATTTTTTGTGTAAGACCATTCTCCCTGCAGTTTCCTGCAGCTAAACCATGCTCCCGTTCAAAACATCTTGGAGACTGCACAACCTAATTCCTCAATTCTTCAGTATTCTCAGGTGTACGAGCAGTGATTTTGTTTTTATAGCGGAACCTGTTGCTCTGAGATTCTCAACCCACTGCAAGATGGCTTTCTGATCTGGAATGTTTTGCTTTTGTGGAATACTGAAACGTTCTAGAAAGGCCATCTGTTCAAAGAATGCTTCGACAGAGAACGACGTGTGCGCCCGACCATGCCATGTTGGTGACTGAGGATGGTTGGTGTTGGGCTACCAACAAACCTCAATCATTTTGTGATATTTTTGTTTATAAAAATAACTATAAATTGGATCTATAGCTTATTGTTTAAATAAATAAATTACTTTTCTAAAAGTATGATTAGGTGCTGTTCGCTCTTTGGGAAAGTGTGACCTGAAGATATTTTATGCCTGATCCATTTTTCTCTGCCTGGATTCCAGTTGTTTCTGCAAATTGCAGAGGTTTATTTGCTCTCATTCTTTCACATTTGGTAAGCTTAGATTTCTTGTTGACGTCACATGCAAACACAATTCCTTATCCTCTCATTTTGGACAGTCTGGTCGCTGCAGCGGCTCGCCTCTTGTGGTACAGAAAGATATTACAAGATGAATAGTTTGTCCAGTCTCGGGGCTTTGTTATTAGCATGCTAGCATGCAAAGCTATCTTTGCACCACAGTATGTCAATGTCTTTGACATAACGTTAACCACTTTTCAATCTGCTCATCATTTATTTTATATGCTTGAGATCTAATTTTTACGCATACCACCGTGAAAGTAAACATAACAGTTAACTTGATCATTTTGCATTTTCCATTTTGCAGATTTATCTGCAGTTTTTAAACTCCAAAGCTTTTTTTGTTGAAGAGACAAATCATAAGGTCACATCTTGGCTTCTGATTTCTCCCCTTTCTATTATAATCGTCATCTCTCTCAGGTTTCATTTAATATAATTTCTCTGCTTCCTCTGACACTTTACCATACAGTATTTCATTTCCCTTCATGCCTCATCCACCACTCTCATCTCACCTCATTTGCTGAACCACGTAATCCTATTAGGGTCACAAGGAGGCTGAATCCTATCTCAGCCGATGCGATGAAGGCAGGGTACACCCTGAACTTTAGGCTCACTGGCTGTTCCATCTGCCGTTCTTTTTCTTTTAATTCCTCCATGTCTGGTGTGGGGGAGTTCCGGAGACCAGATGTTTAACTCTACAGAAGTGCTACGGGTCAGTACAGGGAGGATGGTGCGCTTGCTGTCCATTTTGTTTTCACAACTGTTGAATTTCTGTTTCCTATATTTCTGTTCGGGTGTTTATAGTGAACAAAACAGAACACAGACTGAACAAAATTATAAATCTCCAGTGTCATGGTTTATTTTTGCATAGGCAAGCACTGTTTGGAAATGAACAAAAAAAATTGTTTACTTTCGCTCAGTTAAGTCCTAAACAAGATCATCCTCCCAAGAGACAGGTATGGCCAGCGTGAAACACCACATGAGTAGTATCATCAGAAAACAAACTCACCTTATGTACGGGCAATCAAAGATAACCCCAGACCCTTTGTTTTTGTCACATAACGTAATGCCACAGACATCACAAGACTACAGGAAGTAGGCGAATTTCAGGCTGGCATGTCAACTCATGAAATAGCTGCAACTGTAAATGCGCATTTATTTAAAGCTATGCATGATTTATGTGAGTTAAATTTTAGTGGTGTAGAATTGATTATTTTGAATTGAGAAACTTTTAATACAATTAAAAATAAACTTTTCGCTGATTATTTGCTATGGTACCTCCCTGGTGTTACAGTTAATTTTACCTGTAAATGTCTCAGTTTTCTTCATGAATATGAATAAGGTTCTGACGATTCAACACCACTGTTGTGCGCGGGAAAACGCTGTTAACACCACGATGGAGGAGGAGTTGAACGTACTTGCTTGTTTACGTTACAGAATCGCATATATAAGTCATAACTGGGTGAATTTAGGGTAGATTCACTCTTTCCTTTCTGATTCAGTAAATTCTCTGAGGCCAGCTGGTCTACCTCGCTGTCTCATCGTCAGCATCATTGTTGATTGTCCAAAAATAGCATCACGTGACTAATTTTAGGCGGAGTTAAGGCAGACTCATAAATATGGTATTCGTTGTATATTTAAATATCTTTGTTATGCGAATGACCTCAACTGTAATTTGCAGCAAATTTTTCTCAAGTTCTAATATTGATTAAATAGCTTTTATAACAAAATATGTCATATATAGCTTTAATTGTATTTTATTTTAAAAAAAAACCTTAGAATTCAGTTACACTGGAAAAGTGTCTGGATCGGTGGCAGGTTTGACATTGTTTCATCTTTATGTGTGAATTCATCATAAAGTAATATCCACTCAATCGAACTGCAGGGTGCGCCTCTATTGTGGAACATAAAGGAATTACAGGTGGGGCAGAGGTGACAGGGAGCATACCAAAAAAAAAAGAATAAACCAATAACCATCTATAATTCTTGCTGTGTGGAGGTTGATTGTGATGTCACTGACTGTTATCTTAAGGTTTTTCTTCAACTGCTGTTGTTTTCCGTGGCTGACCTGTTCAATATCTGGTTGTTAGTATCTCAGATGTTATTTATCAAATTTTTTTTTCTCAACTTCAAATTTTCATGGCTTTCTTCCATAGACACCACTCTGGTCTCCTTGTTAGTTTATTCTTTAAAAACATGAAGGCTTTAAACTGAGGGATCAGTTAAAAATTACTTCAGGAATTGATTAATTTTTGCTAAATATATAAAAGTCAGTAGAAATGTGGAGTTCTTCACGCCCCGCCTGGCCAATAAGTATCGACATGATGACAGTCTTTTTAGATTGATTTCAAAGGCACCGTGTTCTAAGTTGTATAAAAAATCTAGATAAATATCTAGATATATAATGAAATCGTCTAAAATTATGAACTCGTTTATTTATTTATTTATTTATTTTAATCTTAAACACAATTGTCATCAAAAACTGAAGAATTGGCCTTGCTGTTCCAATACGTTCACAGGGGTGGGGTACAAGTAATTTGAATGGTATTTATGTATTTATGTATGTATTTATTTATTTATTTATTCACATTTTTTTTTCCTCCCTAATTTAGTCGTATCTAATTCCCACCCATCAAGTTTTGCCTTCCCTATCACACGACCACCACCAACCAGGGAGGGGCGTAAGCAAGCACATGCCCCCTCCGTGACATGCAATGCTACCACCCGCCTTTTTTCGAACTGTTGCGCATGCGTATTTGGGGGCAGCCTAACACACTCAGAGGGAAAGTGCTATCTGCCCCCTCGTACAATTGAGCTCACAGATGCCCATGATTGGCTGGTGGTCACTGTGAGTGATGGGGAAGTGAGCGTACCTCCCTCCCGTGAGAGCTCGGAATTTACAGTTGTGCTAAACACCCAGTGGTTAAGAGGTGCACTACATTGAATTTGTGAAAAGTCTAGGGCTGTATCAAAAATGTTTGCGTGGGGAGAAGATAATCATTTTTCTTTTCTGATAAAGTTTAAAATGAGACGTCATATTTGAACTTACAGCAAAATCAGATAGTTGTTGGCCAACAATTGGTCTGTGAGCTGTGGCTTTTCTTCTGTCTTGCACTGCTAATAATGATGATGATAATTATAATAATTATTATGGTTGTCATTCTTTTTTTTCTTCTTATTATTATTTATGTCTGGTGTCTGGCTGCTATGCAGGTGACTGTGTTGTGTTGGCAGGGGGGAAATAATAATGACTGCATGGATTTGTAAATGTTTCCACATACCTGTATGTACTTCATTCTGGAAAGATTGTCTGCGATCCATGCAGGGGAGTTAATATGCACGAGTGTCGTCTTGGCCAGTGTGTGGAGTACAGTGTGCATGTGCAGACTAATTTTTATAGATGACTCTCGGGATTAGAATTAGGTTTGGGGCTGATGCCATGATTTCATATTTTAGTATGTCATCTACAACTGTGAGCCACACTGTAAACTGTGTGCGGTTATACTCCTGATAAGTTTGCAGAGTCATGCATGTGTTTGTACTTGAGTTGATTTGATGAATTAATAATAGTTGTAATATCCAGAAACATTTCTGTAAGCTGATGGAATGTGGTGCTGTTTATGTGGTAACGATGCTATTAGACCAGCTCAGACAAACATTTGGGCATAATTTGGTGTGTATGCACTGCTTAATAAATCTTAGTGATTATTAAATAAACTGAATCTAGTCTTAGTAAATGACCAGTTACAAAGATAATTCTGATAAAATAATTTTAATTGTGATATTACTTTGTATATAAAAATGAGATTTAGAATGAAATTAGAAGAATTGTTCACGTAGGGTCATTCCGTGTCAAATGGACCAATTTTTTAAAAGTTGCACTTGTCTCTTGGATTTTCATGATTTTTCTCCTGACTGTAATTTTTTAATACATGCACAATTTCAGCTTTGTATCATGTTGTTCACATGTTGTTTTTTGCCATTTCTGTAGTCTAATAATTGCTCTTTTATATAAGCAAATTGTCTTGTTTTTCATTATTCCCGCAGAGATGTCTCCACTGAGCTGAGAAAAGCAAGTTGAATAATTATACTTCATATTATTATAGAAATATTGCTCACTGAAAATGGACTTTTTTAATTTTTAGGCATTTTCAATTATTTTTTCACAATTTTTAGATGAGGATATCTCAACACCTATTGCAGCCAGATGCATGATATTTGCATGAAAGTTATTCTCTGGGGCCCCTAAATAAGTGGTATGCATTGAGATAGCACATTTATTGAACCTTGATTTATTGAATTTGTGAGAACATTTAGCTCACAAAAATCTAAAATTTCTAACTCAGCTGAAGACTGCCATAAGCAGCATTTTGCATGTAAGGCAAGTCTTAACAAATTAAAATACATTCCACCAGACCGTATGGAACTGGTACAGATGAGAACCATGCAGACATTTACTGGTGAGGACACCATCTGCTATCACCAGAAAAACGATTTTCATAGATAAATTTGAGGAAAAGCAAAGGCCCTGTTGTGATCCTTATAAAAGGCACAAGGCCAGTGTAAACAAAGTGTGAAAAAAGTCTGTGGTTAATAGATCCAGAAACGGCAGCTTCACTCTCTTCGAAGCTATACCAGTCTATCATCCCTGGCTGGAAATTGTGCCCAAGATGCTTTACAGATGAAAAAAAAAAAGAACCACAAAGTCAGCAAGTGGTCCCTGATCATAATCCAGGAACAGGTGATACAGAAGCAGAATCTATGTCAACTGATGACACAGAGACAGAACCAGAGACAGATTTATTCTGCTCGCCAGATACATCAACTGTACAGTTAAATGACATTCTTTTGTCTTTAGGATGTTCGCCTCTGAAAATAGCCAAACTGGGCACACCAAGGCACATTGTGTACGGCAAACAGAAAATTAAATCATTAGCCATGCAGATTGTCATGGCTGAAGCAATTGGTTCTGGTAGTGAGGAACTGGAGATTGTTGAGACACCCCCAGTATGCACCAAATGTGAGGACCTTGACTTCTTAGTAACAGCACTTAAAGAGAAGTGTACCACATCGTCCATGACTGAGAAAGTTCAGTTGCTCACACTAGCCCCAAGGAGCTGGAGCATTGCTAAAACTTCCGAAGAGTTCGGAGTCTCCAGATACCTAGCTTAGACAGAAGGAGAGCATTTTAGCAAAGCCAGAAAGATGTAAAGGCAAAGTGTTAGAAAGTACAATAGGAGAAGTGACGTGTTTTTACGAACAGGATGATAGAAAGACTTTGTGTCAATTAAAACAATTGTTGATGGCCATGTTGTGAAGGAACACAAGCAGAAACGTCTGTTACTAGCCAGCTTGTGTGTACTGTATGTTACCTTCAAAAACCAGCATGACTGTAGTGTAGGTTTTTCGAAGTTTTGTGAGCTACACCCGAAGTGGTGTGTAACTCATACAGTGGAACGCATACAGTGTGCGTCTGCATTATTCCTCACAATATGAAGCTCATGCTAGCAGCCTATGAGTCGAATCTTGACTACAGAGAACTGCTTTCAAAGATAGTGTGTAATACTGAATCCAGTCACTGCATGATTCATTGTTGCCATAACTGCTCTGGTAAAGCTGCTCTCACACTTCCTTAGTCAAGAAACAGACGACTGTGATGCAGAGGAGCTTGTAACATTCAAATAGTGGGTTAGCTGTGGTCACTCAACATCTCACGTGTGAGGATTTCACGCAGTCATTAATTAATAAGCTTGATGCGCTCACAACCCATGACTTTGTTGCAAAGCACCAAAGCAAGTATTTGCGAGAGCTTAAAGATAGCTTACCAGATGATTCATTAATAGCCTTCCTTGACTTTGCAGAGAATTATTCTTTTGTTATTCAAGATGCAGCTCAAGGATTCTACTGAGACAATTCTCAAGCTACTATACACCCAGTGACCGTCTACTTCAGGCAGAATAATTCCCTGCAACATCTCAGCCTCTGCTTCATCCGTGATCGCGTGAACCACAACACAGTCACTGTGTACGCTTTCCAAAAAACACTGCTGCACCACCTAAAAGAAACTATCACTGATCTAAAGAAAATACATTACATTAGTGATGGTGCTGCCTCGCAATCTAAAAATTTTTGTAACCTTTGTTTACACGAAGACGATTTCAGTGTCGCTTGTGAGTGGAATTTTTTCCACCAGCCATCGCAAAAACATATGCGATGGAGGCACAGAGAAGCGCACAGGAGCCAGAGCTTCTCTTCAGAGTCCAACTGAAGAGCATGTACTAACTGCCAGAGACTTGTATGACTGGGCAACCACCATATAAGCAACATTAAATTCATCTCTGTCGCTACATTATTGAAGAGATCTGTGGAATATTTGATTCATGCAAAAGCAAAAACAATTCCTTGAACAAGAGACAATTATTCCTTCATCCCTCTGTCCACTACAGAAATTCCACTACAGTTTCCAGGTAACACCCACTTTATTGACAGTCAGGTGAGATCTGTATCAGCTCCTGTTACAAGCAGGGACATATGTTGCATGTATGTATAATGGAAAATGGTGGCTGGTAACAAAGAGCAGTTTTGGGCCTACTGATTTCTTCAAATGGCCTAGACCAGACGGTGTGCTGGGTTCCACAGCTTCAAGTTTTTTTCAACTTCAAATTGCCTAAATTTCAAAAATGTTGTCAATTTTGTCAAAAAGTCAATTTTTGAACCCTGATAAAAATTATTCTAAGGCCCCTAGAATCCTACAAATGTCTTTGTATATAGGGTGGGTGGTATAAAATCAGAAAATATCAGGTTTGTAATTATTTATAAAATATCTTGGAAATTACAGATGTCTGAAATCTGGCTGGTGACTGTTATTGACAGAAATTTTCAATTTTTGTGAGCTAAAAAAGAGAAGGTTATCAACAAATGTGCTTTCTCAATGCATACCACTTATTTAGGGGTCCCAGAGAATAACTTTCATGCAATTATCATGCATCTGGCTGCAATAGGTGTTGAGATATCCTCATCTAAAAATAGTGAAAGAATAATTGAAAATGCCTAAAAATGAAAAAAATGTCAATTTTTAGTGAACAATATTTCTATAATAATATGAAGTATAATTATTCAACTTTTTTCAGCTCAATGGAAACTTGCAGGAAAAATGAAAAACAAGACAATTTGCTTATATAAAAGAGCAATTATTAGACTACAGAAATGGCAAAAAACTCAATTTTCACATATGTGAAAAATTAGCAAATTTCTTCAAATGGCTATAACTTTGTAAATAATTAAGATACAAGGCTGAAATGTTGCATGTATGCATCAATTTTAGGGCAGTACAGTCAGGAGAAAAATCAGGAAAATCTGAGAGATGAGTGCAACCACCATTGGTCCATTTGACACAGACTGACCCTGTAGCCTTTTAGATAGTGATTAATATTCATTCATTCATTCATTATATAAGCTGCTTAATCCTAATTTGGGTCGCCGGGAGGCTGGTGCCCATCGCAGCCAACTCTGGGCAGAGGCAGGGTACACCCTGGATTGCTTGCAAGGTAAACACACCTACAACCATTCACACTCACTCTCACTTCTAATGGCAGTTTGAAACACCCAGTAAGCCTACTTTGCATGTTTTTGGACTGTGGGAGGAAACTGGAGTACCCAGAGGAAACCCACGCAAGCACAGGAAGAACATGCAACCTCCACACAGAAATGTCCGAACCTGGGAATCAAACCCAGTCCTTCTTGCTGTGAGGGGGACGTGCTAACTACTGCGCCATCGTGCCTCCCTAATAATATTTAACTTATCCTATTTTATGTTAGGGGGGCAGTGGTGGCTCAGTGGTAGGGTGCTGGCTGCCCCCAATCCAAAAAAAAAAAAAAAAAAAAGTACAATAGTGCAGCTAACTGGGTTATCAAAGGCCAGCTATGTCTCTCACTGTCTGTGGTGAGAGGCATGTAAAAGAAACATTGCTGTCGTTCGAAAAGAGTGAACCATTGCGTTGCCATAAGTGTGTTTCTGTCCTGCGATGGCCTTGCGAGCTGTCGGGGTGTACTATGCCCTCACCCAGAATCGGCTGAGATGGGTGCCAGCCTCCCCGTGACCCTAATTAGGATTAAGCGGTTCAGAAAATGAATGATTATTTTATGATGTGTAAATCAGAAGGAAACATTTCCAGGTTTGCTGGATTTCAATTTTACCTGTGGAATGTCCCATGTAATGGGCAGACCTCTTAGAGGTGAGTCACAATTTGATAAACAGGGATTTTGTGTAAGCACTGCCAGAATGATCATGGAATTGTGTATATTCTTTTGAATAAATGTTCATTGTTGAATAAAGAGACAGCATGGGTAGTATCAATTAGATTTGTTGATTTGTTTATTTTATGGGTGAAATAGAAGTTGAAAAAGTACCTGGTTTTGAGGTTCCAATCCCAAACCTGTCTGTACTGGACACCTAAATGCGCCAAGAGTAACAGCTGGGAACATAAAAACAGTATTACCGTATAAAGTATATATGAATTGATATTAGAAAAAGCTGGAAGCTATATTCAGAGAAAGGCCTAATTGCCAGAAAATCTGATTTCTATTTGATATCACTGATATCACTTGCACACGCTAGGATGTCTGACTAGATTTAAGATTATACAGGACAGGCATCGATTTGTTTTCAAAAACTGAAATTTAAAAACGCTTACCATGTCAGTCACAACTAACGTACACAAGGAATGTGTAGCATACACAAGAGGTGAAATTCTGATCAACCTCAGCTGTCTTTTGTTGCACATAGTACAAAAGATGTGGGTTATATCTAACATGTAAAGGGAGAAGAATTTGAAAATGACTACTTTTATTTTTCGACTCCCATGTTACAAAAAATCCCTGGGGTGTTTTTTTTTTTTTTTTTGTAAAAAAAATAAAAAATTGTAATAAAATTGAACAAAGTAAGCACTATTTATAGCTCTGAATTTCATGAGTGTTGCCATTTTAGCATGTCACTTCTATTACACACCGAGACAAGTTTAGTATCATGATACACTGTTTATGCTCTAAACATACACAAGGAAAATCTACCACATAACAACATTCATATCATTTCCCAGAAAGAGGCCTTTTTGTTATTGCAGTTTAGTTCAAATGTTCACTTAGAACTTTGTTTGTTTTGAAGCTTTGGCCAAAGGGTCCATGTGTGTAAATAATCCTTCATAATGCTCCACTGAGTGTTTACCTGGAAGTAATAACCTTTAACAACGTTCAACCTTTAGTTGTTGCACTTCACTTGAGATGTTGCTTTGTTTAAAAATTGCTCTGTTATATGAAGCTGTGTTCAAATGTTTGCTGGAAAAATAGCTTTGTGACTGAGAAAAAGTGATTTGTGAAAGTTTTTTTTAAATTATCTATTTAAATAATCTCCCAAAATACAATAATTCTTTTGGACTAGTTACCTAGTAAATTCATTTCAAGCTTTCTGTTAGATATTTAAAATTAGATGAGGGACTATAGTGAGTTTTATAGGGACAGAAGCATTCTTTCTGTAAACCTCATGCTTAAAGAGCCTGTGCTTTAAGTCCTGTTGTTGTCTTGTCATTTTTTTATTTTAATTTTCTTTTTCTTCTTGAAAGCAAACTCATAATAATAATAATAATCATAATCATTGTGATCATATGTATAAATATAGTTTCTGTCCACTGTAGTTTTGAAACAGGCAGTTTTGGTACTCAACATTTCTAATTCTGTTTGATAAAATTAGAAGTAGTTGCTGTTTTAGTATTTTTGCAGCCGTGATTAGAAAATAATAAATGTGATTGTGTATCAGAAGCAGAGGAGAGGTAAGTTAATACAAGTATGAGAATTACATGAGCGAGGTGGTGGATATAATAGAAGATAAGAATTCAGGGCCTTCTGGGATACCATAATGGCAGTTTTGAACGTTGAAAAATCTCAGTTAATGTTAAACTGGAACTGGTCTGTCCTGGCCGGGTAGGAACAGAGCTGTCTAAAACTGTTGAACAGAAACATAGGAACATATACATAGTGCAAGGCAAATATTTGATGGTTTGTCAGTTTAACTAGTAAGGATTAGATACTATGTGTTTTGTTTGTTTTTTAACTGTTATTGCGGACTCTACTAGTGTATTATCGCCACTCTGGTCTGAAGTTCTCTGCTTTAGCTTACAGACTAATTCAGACAGACAGTTAACACAGTCTTCAGATTCTCTTTCTGGAACATACAGAACTCACATAAATAGATGCATTAACTAGCCAGATAAAATACAAACCATGTAGCGTGCAAATTTATGAGTTTAATTTGAATATTAAGTTTAAGTTGTTCCACAATTCATATGACATCACAGACTTTGATGAAGTTGCATCATAAATTCCCTTAACTATATAGTTTAGAGAGTCTTTCTTCATAAGGATTAACTTTACAGTACAGACACAGTGGGGAAAATAAGTATTTGACACACCGCTGATTTTGCAAGTTTTCCCATTTACATAAAATGGAGAGGTTTGTAATTTTCATCGTAGGTACACTTCAACTGAGAGAGACAGAATCTAAAAAAAAAAAAATCCAAAACATTACATTGTATGATTTTTAAATAATAATTTGCATTTTATTGCATGAAATAAGTATTTGATCACCTACCAACCAGCAAGAATTCTGGCTCACACACACCTGTAAGTTTGTCTTTAAGAAGCCCTCCTATCCTCCACTAATTACCTGTGTTAATTGCACCTGTTTGAACTTGTTACCTGTATAAACGACTCACACACTCAATAAATCAGACTCCAACTTCTCCACCATGGGCAAGACCAAAGAGCTGTCTAAGGATATCAGGGAGAAAACTGTAGACCTGCACAAGGCTGGGATGGGCTACAGGACAATAGGCAAGCAGTTCGGAGAAGGCAGCAACTGTTGGCGCAATTATTAAAAAATGGACGAAACTCAAGATGACGGTCAGTCTCCCTAGGACTGGGGCTCCATGCAAGATCTCTCCTCATGAAGTATCAATGAGAAATCATTAGATCATGAGAAAGGTGAGGGATCAGCCCAGAACTACATGGGAAGACCTGGTCAGTGACCTGAAGAGAGCTGGGGCCACAGTCTCAAAGGTTACCATTAGTAACACACTAAGCCGTCATGGATTTAAATCCTGCAGCGCAAGGAAGGTCACTCTGCTCAAGCCGGCGCATGTCCAGGCTGAAGTTTGCCAGTGACCATCTGGATGATCCAGAGGAGGCATGGGAGGAGGTCATGTGGTCAGATGAGACCAAAATAGAACTTTTTGGTATAAACTGCACTGTATTGAGGAGAGGATGGATGGGGCCATGTATTGTGAAATTTTGGGCAACAACCTCCTTCCCTCAGTAAGCGCATTGAAGATGGGTTAGTGGCTGAATCTTTCAGCATGACAATGACCTGAAACACACAGCCAGGGCAACTAAGGAGTGGCTCTGTAAGAAGCATTCCAAGGTCCTGAAGTGGCCTAGCCAGTCCCCAGACCTGAACCCAATAAAAAAATCTTTGGAGGGAGCTGAAACTTTGTGTTGTCCAGCGACAGCCCCGAAACCTGAAAGATCTGGAGATGATGTGTATGGAGGAGTGGCCCCAAATTCCTGCTGAAGTGTGTGCAAACCTGGTCAAGAGCTACAGGAAACGTCTAACCTCTGTAATTGTAAACAAAGGTTTCTGTACCAAACATTAAGTTCTGTTTTTCTATTGTTTTAAATAGTTGTTTCATGCAGTAACATTCACATGAATAATTTAAAAATCATACAAAGTGATTTTCTAGATTATTTTTTTATTTTTATTATTATTATTATTAATATTTTTTTGATACTTTTGAAGAACCCAAAGTATTCTTAAACTTCCTAAAGGAAACCTTAAAGAGACAATATGCAGTACCCCTCTGGGGCTAACAATCAAGTAAAACATACTGTCAGACTCATAATGTTATTATGAGTGTCTAAAAACATTTAAATGATCTCAACAGATATACACTTGTGTCCGTTTACTTCAATTTACTCTAAAGAAGCTAAGTATCAACACTTATTCTTTTTTACTTTATTATCTTTTGGGCTTTAATGCAGCAATGAGCAAATTATTGCAGTCACGAATAATTTGTGAAGTCTATTTCCAAGATATAGAAATACATTCTCTGAAACTGGTACCATAAAGTGTGACATCGGAGTGAAAAATTTACAATCCCCAAATTTCAATGCAGTCCAGTTAATTTCCCCTCTATACTGACCATAAATGTATGGCTCATTATTACAAAGACAGTGAGAGAACTATGTCATGCATATAACTGCACTTTTATTACAGTAACAAACAGGAATAAATTCGTATGGAACACCAAATTCGTGCATGTGTTAACAGGCATGCAGCCTTTTCAGTCTCTCCTGCCCATCCTGTACTTTTAACACTTACTTATTCTTTTACTGTCCATAAGTAGCTGCCCTCTCAAGATGTGGGTTGAGAGTTTTTGTACTTTTTTATCATTGCGGAACTTTAACTCTCATGGAGAGTTGGGACCGCAGCACAGCAACTACATGCCACGCTCTTTGTTTACTCCAGGGATCAGCTGATCGCCCTGACACCGGCCAGACTAGCGGACAGACCCACGGACTTACCGGCTGAAATCTGGAGAAAAATACACTGGGGATGCAGAGGAGGAGGACAGAAGAAGAGAAAGAGGGAGGCAGCGAAACAGCGGAGGCTTACAGAGAGGAAAAGGTACAAGCCGTGTCTCCCATCTATAATAATGGGGATCGTGAGGTCACTGGCAAATAAGAAGGATGAGCTGACAGTGCTTGCCTGGAGTCAGAGGGAGTATTCGGAGTGTACCTTTATGTGCTTCGTGGAGACATGGCTGCATCAGAATATACACTCACCGGCCACTTTATTAGGTACACCTGTCCAACTGCTCATTAACACTTAATTTCTAATCAGCCAATCA
>JAQMYF010000003.1:6530431-6542788 GCA_030014195.1 Neosilurus mollespiculum | reverse complement strand
TTATATTCTTTAAACACTTTTCAATTACCATGCAGGTTTACTGGCAAAAAAACATCTGGTAGTTCATTTGTCTGTCATCTTAAAGCAAGGACAATTAAATCTATGATAAATGGAACAAAGATAAATGTACTTCTAGACTGCAATGGTTAGCAACGGTTAAAATTGCTTTAGGCTGTAGTTCGCCCATCCCTGGTTCAGATCTTTTAAAAAGCATGAACTGTAGATTATAACGTTACTCACCAGTCACAGTTATAGCTTGGACATCTGTAATAATGATAATAATGTATAAGGATAATGATGATTAATAATAATAATAATAATAATAATAGTCACACTGTTCTTCCAAATCTTTCTGAAGTAGACCTCATAATGTAATTCATACTTTATATTCTTATTTTTTTGGTCAGTGGTTCAGTTACAAATCTCAGGCTTTTATCAGATACAGCAACACAACTAGAATCCCTTTCAATCAGTCTGCATGCAAGGTTGAAGCTAACAGTATTTAAAACCATACCATGGTTATGAGTCATAGAACTATGCAGGCCTGTGGTGGTTGAACACTATGACCTATGTTAAGGTCGATCTATTAGAAGGACACTGCATGCAAATTAAAACAGAAACAAATCTGTGTTATTGTGAATCTTGCAATATGGCAACACCTTTAGCATTTTATGTTTATTTTGACATCATGGTAGTTCTACAGTTGGTGAATGTAGTATTATTAACATTGTGTGGGGATTTGTTATTTTAATTAATTTCTTTTTTTTTAATTATTATTATTATTATTATTATTTTGCTTTAGTATGTAATCTAGATTCGTCTCCTATACTCTGTTTTTATTTTTAAACTGAAGTGTTTATTTGTATAATATTTTTCAATATCTGGGAACTGCTTTTAAAATACTGATGGCTTGATTGTTGATGTAATGATACTCGAAGGTTGTAGTAGATCGCGGCAGAGCGTTTTTAAGGACAACTGTCATTGTATTGTGTGTCCTCGGATTCGTCCTTTCTGCTGTGCGTTTGTCATTGTTTGCCTGAAGTTGTGGTGACTGATATTAGTTTAGGGTGAATGCTCAAGGACTCTGTGGTCAGGTTCATGTGTCATGTAAATTCTGCACTGGCAAAGTGGCGCCTGCAACTAAAACCTTAAGTGCGTCCAGTGGTGTGAAAAGCGAGTCCTCACCCTTCTGTTACTGGAGCCTTTTTTACAGCTTCTGTGTTTTGTTTTGTTTTTTGCTTTTTCTCTGATTTTATCTAAATGGAGTTTTAATATCTTTCCCTTTTCCAGTATTTTCTTTTTCACAAATACACTAGTAAAGAGTGTCACTAATTTCTTTTTAATCCCTCAGGTTTATTTCCATGCTTTAGTTCTTTACTTAGGAACACAGATTAAATCACTGAAGTAACAGACAGATAAATTAGATTTAGTTTGCTGAAGGTATAGGAGTGTGTATCACCGTGTTTAATGTGATGATGTGCCTTTAATCTGTGGGTTGAGAATTTAAAAGCTTCAGTGAGCAAATAACTCTGTAAACAAATTTTATTGTATTTGCATTCTTTTTTTTACTCTGCATCATTTGTTTGTCAAATGTACGATGTATCATTTTTGACCGTGCAGGTTGTGAGATAATTTGTTTATATGAGGCAGAGCAACTGGTCTGGAAAGAGTGAAGGGTCATCCCATCTAGGGTTTCTTAAATACTACAGTGTATTCCAGTTACATCAGATGGAAGACCAGAGTATGTTCAAAGATTATTTTCTTACCATCTCCACCAGCCTTTCTTACGTACAGTAGAAAATAGTCAAGTTCAGAATTATTGGCACCCTTGTTGATGATTGGGGGTGTTTCCTGTCACATTGACTGTGATAAAATGCATGAACTTTAATTAATGGTTTAATAAATTTGGGCTATTACAGTAAAATTGGGCACTTTTCTAAAAGCTACTAATTGGAGGATGGCATGGGTGCATATGAAAATTTGAGTACTGCTACAAATCAGCTAAACATGCTAATAGCCCAAACAAGTGTCCATCTTTAAAATAAGATGTGATGTTTTAAAATCCCAGAAAAATAATCGTTCTAAAAAAAGTAATCTTGTTTAGATATTTCTCATGATTTTATTACTGTTTATAGAAGTTGAACTTTACTCAACAGCAGTTGTGTATGTGAGCTGTTTTTGTAATGCTTTATGCTGATGTTTGCAGATGACCGATACCGAACATAACTCTGTTTTTGCATGACAAGATTGAGCTGCATTGTGTTAAAAAAAAACTCTTCTCTTATTTAGCCCCTTATAGTGATGGATCTAACTCCTGAGGTTACTGCCATCAGGTTGTTGAAAACTGACTTATATTTGCTTTGCGTTACAGTTCACAGGAGGCTCAGAGCAATCACCCTCTTTATAGCCACGGGGTGTGTAAGTGGCCTGGCTGCGAGGCTGTGTTAGGAGACTTCCAGTCATTCCTCAAGTGAGTCTCTCATCCTTTCTTTCTATACGTCTCCAGTAATTGTGGCGTTCATCTCATGATCCATTATCGGACGAAACTAAATGTTTGATGTACTTGTGTTTAAGCAACAGCAGACCTGTTTTCATTTTTCCTGTCTTTCCCCCCCCCTTTTTTTCTCTGACCAAGCACAGTTGTTTAAGGGCTTGGTTGACTCACACCTTAGAAATGAGTTTGGTTTTATTATTAAAGAAAACCAAAATGTCTCAGTCTGTCTGCCTTTCTTTCTTTCTCTCTTTTGTTTTGTTCCTTATTTAGTTCTTACTCTTTTTCGTTTTTAACATTTTTTCCTTTCCTTCTTTCTTTCTCTGTTGTTTTCTTCTTTTTTTCCTCCTTTGCCTCCTGCCTCTTTGTCAGCCCATTTCAGTGTTTGCCTTTCTCTCTTTCCTTTTTCCAAAATCCCCCCCCCCCCTCTCTCTCTCTTTCTCTCTCTCTCTCTCTCTCTCTTTTTTCCCTCCTCTCCTTACCCTGTGGTGGAGGAGTGCTGGGGCCCCTCAGGGTTGAGCTGCACTGCTCTGTGATAAACAGTGTACCCATGGTGATGGTGGCCCATCCCTCCCAAAACAAACAGCAGGAGGATGTTTATGCGTGCCCCCTGCGTTGACCCTGACCCCTGCTCCCTCTCTGCGTCTCCGCCCTGCCTTATTGCCACAACACTGCCTTTGTTCTGCAGCTCCACTCTAAGTCAGGCTATTAAAAACACACTAAACTAGCACACATCATCCTGGCCTCGCCCTCAGCACTTTCTGTGTACATTAATATTTCTCTTGTGTAACTCTTTGTTGTTGCCTTCTGGAGTTTTATACTGTTAAACTTTGATAAGAGGCGCAGCAGATGACTTCTGGGGAAAAAATAGTTCTCTAAATTGTGCTTAAGTAAATGTGTTTTCTCTGAAATGCTCATCTTGTTAACAGGAAATCACTGAAATAGATGGAAGTGTTTATATTTGGAATTTACTCAGGTTTTACTCTGTGATTGTCAGTATATTGTTTTTAATCTCATGGAAATATATTTTGTGAGCTCTTTGCCTTTGAGATCCCTGGATTTGTGGTCTAAGTTTTATTCAGTATTGTTTCGATCACATATTCAGCAAGGACTGGTAAAGGTTCTGGTCAACCCGGGACAGTCAGGCTTCCACCTACACCATAAGTCGCTCTATGAGTTTTAACCTCAGAAATTTAGGACTAGACAGAATAAACACAAAGTGTCAGGTTTTTAGCACACCTAAAGCTAAACTGCCCCCTAGTGCTTAATGTTATAATCACAGTATTTCATCAGTGTCATTTGGCCCAGCAATGTAATTTCTCATCAATTATAAGTAATATGAATTCATTTTTAGAATTCATTATTTCATAGCTACCTGTCTCTGAAATAAGACCTTGTTTTAAATGTTTTAATGAGCCTGTGTCTTTTTTCTGCAGGCATTTAAACAGTGAGCATGCACTGGATGATAAGAGCACAGCTCAGTGCAGAGTTCAGATGCAGGTTGTTCAACAGCTTGAACTGCAGGTATTTTTTTTAAACAGTGTGCTAAACTTATAAATTCACCCAAAACTGAATATCTTTACTATAATATATAATAATAATTATATAATCTTCACTCACGCATTTGCCGAACCACCACTCATCTTACTACTCGTGTCGTGGTAAGGCTGAGGCTCTCAGACTCTGGGCAACAGCTCTGTCTGAACAACTCGCCAGACCACCACAGGGCAACAAACACACAGCCATTCACACTCTCACCTAGGGGCAATTTGAAACAACCAATTAGCCTAATGTGCATGTCTTTGAACTGTGGGAGGAAACCAAAGTACCCGCAGGAAACCCACACAATCACGGGAAGAAGATGCAAACTCCATACAGAAATCCCCAAGGCTGTGACTAATTATATATATATATATATGTATATGTATGTATGTATGTATGTATGTATGTATATAATGTGATGAATACGCACTGTGTAAGTGATCCTGATATGCCAAGTATATTTAGGTTAAACCATGAAAATGTTATGAAAAATGTTAAAAAGTTATTTATACCTAATATATATGTTTGGAATGTTTAAACTTAAGAGCAGCACAGTTATATATAAAGAATTAAAAAAAAAAACATGTATTTGAGAAGTAGCAACTCTGTGAACTGGTGATTTATCTATGTGTCACCTTTGTTTGTTTACCAAACAGCTAGCAAAAGACAAAGAACGTCTCCAGGCCATGATGGCCCACCTCCATGTCAAATCTACTGAGCCTAAACCAACTCCACAGCCGGTATGTTCCACAATACCTTACAGACCAGCTTATGAAATGTTTAAAGATAGAGTACTTTTAACATGCTTATAAACTTTCACTGGCACTAGTCAGAAATGGTGAACCGTCAAGCTACATGCTTGGACAGCATCTCAGTTTCATCTCATTATAACAGTGGACCAAAATCAACTGGAGACTAGGCTTGTGATTTGTAGGCTTGTGATTTGTAGTCCTGTCATCGGACTTGCGGCTGCATGTTCTGGATACTCAGGTGAAGAGAGGAGCTGAGCTGTCAGCAGATCACCACCTGAGCTGGCTCCAATGGTGGGGGAGGCTGCCCTCCAGACCTGGGAGACACAAGCGTGTAGGTAAGATCTCCTGGGAACGTTTGCCGGAGTCTCCTGTCAGAAGGGCCTTCAACTCCCACCTTCGGCAGAGCTACAACCACATCCCAAAGGAGGCTGGGTACATGGAATCCAAATGGGCCATGTTTCGTGCCTCCATTACTGAGGTGGCAGCCCATAGCTGTGGCTGGAAGGTCATTGGTGTCTCTCTTGGTGGTAACTCCCGAACCCGGTGGTGGGCACCTGCAGTGAGGGGGGCCGTCCTGCTGAAGAAGGAGACCAATCTGTCTTTTTGGCCTGTGGGACTCCCGAGGCAACAGACAGGTACCGGCAGGCCAAAAGTACTGCAGCTCGGGCTGTCGCCGATGCAAAATCTCAGGTGTGGGAGGAGTTCGGTGAGGGCCTGGAAAGCGACTATCGGTTGGCCTCGAAAAGGTTCTGGACCACCATCCGATGCCTCAGAAGGGGGAAACAGTCTCCACATATACTGTTTACAGTGGAAGTGAGGAGCTGCTCACCTCGACTGGGGATGTTGTTGGGAGGTGGAAGGAATACTTCGAGGACCTCCTCAATCCCACCAACACGCCCTCCGTGGAGGAGGAAGACCCTGGGGTTTCGGGTGGGGGTTCATCCATTGCTGGGGCTGAGGTCGCCAAGGTAGTCAAAAAGCTTCTCGGTGGCCGGTCTCCAGGGGTGGATGAGATCCACCCTGAATATCTCAGAGCTCTGTATGTTGAAGGACTGTCTTGGTTGACATGTTTCTGCAACATTGCGTGGTCATCGTGGGCCGTACCTCTGGATTGACAAACCGGGATGGTTGTTCCCCTTTTAAAAAAGGGGACCGGAGGGTGTGTTTCAACTATCGTGGAATCACACTCCTCAGCCTACCCAGCAGTCTATGCAGGAGTACTGGAGAGGAGGATCTGACCGATAGTTGAACCTCGGATTCAGGATGAACAATGTGATTTTCGTAGGCCGCAACACTCTTGACCAGCTCTATACACTCTACAGGATCTTGGAGGGGGCATGGGAGTTTGCCCAATCTGTCCATGTGCTTTGTGGGTTTAGTGAAGGCTTTTGACCATGTCCCTCGGGCTGTCTTGTGTTGTGTGCTCTGGGAGTACGGTGTACCGGACCCTTTGCTGCGGGCCATTAGGTCTCTGTACCACTGGAGCCAGAGCTTGGTCCGCATTGGTAACAACAGGTCGAATTCGTTTCCGGTGAGGGATGCAGCCGAGGCTTTGAGCAGTTCTGGTTTGGTGGCCGTAGGATCTCGTCTCTGCTTTTTGCTGATGTTGTCCTTTCGGCTTCATCAAGCCGTGACCTCCAGCTTTCATTGGCGCGAATCGCAGCTGAGTGCGAAGCAGCTTGAATGAGAATCAGCACCAAGTCCGAGGCCATGGTTCTCAGCCAGAAAAGGGTGGAATGCACCCTACAGGTCTGGAATGAAGTCCTGCCCCAAGTGGAGGAGTTTCCCTGTTGTAGTGTTTTGGGCATGTCCAACCGGGAAGAGACCCTGGGGTCGACCCAGAATACACTGGAGGGACTATGTCTCTTGGCTGGTCTGGGAACGCCTCGGCGTCCCCCCGGAAGAGCTGGAGGAAGTGGCTGGGGAGAGGGACGTCTGGACCTCACTCCTTAGGCTGTTGCCCCCCGCGACCCGACCCCGGAACAAGCGGAAGAAGATGAAATTAATGATTGTCTTTGTGGGCCACCGTATATTATAAATTAGGTTATATGCTAGTTGCCAGTGTTAAATCCTTGTCAGTTCTTAATGCAGAATCATTTAATTACCTCCACCAGGTGGTTATGTTTTCACCTGTGTTGTTTTGTTAGTTTGTCTCTTTGTGTGTGTATAATGGCTCAAATAGTTATGCACAAATTGTAATACATTTTTTTCTAGAGAATGGTGTGATACAAATAAACCAATAAAATTTGGAGGTGATCTGTTAAAAAATTCCATTAAAGTCAGTAAGTGCAAATAATGTGTGAATGTGTCATTAGACACCCTCTCGGGGACACATTTTGTTATAACTATGCCAAGTTGTGAAATGAAACCTACAGTTTTAGGCAGATTTTTCAGATGAATTAATGCACTTTTCACCATAATCCACTTATACCTAGTGAAGGAACCTTTCATTCTGATTGACCCTCTAGTTTCTTATTGTCTTTAAAGGACATGTCTTAATTAACAATGCAAAATTGTGTAAATTGTTTGGGCAGCGTTTACAAGTACATCCACGGCTTTTTTTTTACCAATACACACTGGTTTTTAAAGCCAGCTGAGAAACTTCAGTGTTTTCCGAACATTCTCGAGTACGCTCGCATCAGAGCCTAACTTGATCACGCGACAATGTGACGTAGATTCCAGAAAACAACAGACTAGCTTCGCTATAGTAAAATGGCCGCCAGCGATAGAGAAGCTTCTCCATTCCCTTCGTACGAGTCTTTTAGCGATCGAAGTTGTAACTGTTCTCCGAGTAGTTATTGCTACATTCGCCAACAATGCAAGATGTCCCCATTTCGAATGAAACGCTTCCACACTGAAGTGTTTTCTGTAAGTGACGTCAGCAGTCAGTTTCGGCGGAAAATGCCGAAGAGAGCGTTTTCGGAAGCATTCGGAGAGCGGGAAGTTTAAAGTGTCCTGGCTCATTAAGGGGGCCAATGTGTGTGCAGAACGACCCCAGTGCACTCTAGTACTGGCTTTGTTATCACTTTATGCTCGTAATCGTGGTAAATAAAAAGCTTAAGACATGTCCTTTAAGTGAGTTGCCTTTCTGTTATCACTGTGTGTAAAATAGGTTTAATTTTCTTTGACCTTTTTTTTTTTTTTAATGAGTGTGTGTGTGTGTGTGTGTGTGTGTGTGTGTTTGAAGGTGAACTTGGTTTCCAACCTCACACTGTCTAAGGCCACTGCTCCCAAGCCCACTCCCTCCATGAGCCTTTCCCAGAGTGCCACGACGCCGTCAACACCTCTCACACCACTCGCACAGACTCCCAGTGTCATCATCCCGAGCAGTCTGCATGCCATGGGGCCTATCCGCAAACGCTACTCTGACAAATACAACCTGGCTATGGACCAAGGTCAGTTCTCCTCTCAGAGCATTTAGCCAGAAACACTGGAGTCTTGTTTTTATAACCTTAGAAGCTTACTTCCATGTAAATGCTCAAACTCACCAGGGTCGGTAGTTTCTTTGCTAGGTTATGATGTTGCAGTAACCACAGAAAATGTTTTTTGAAATTGTAACTCCTATAACATTTGACTAAATTGTAAGCTTCCCATTTTTGCTTCTCAGACATTGTGCAGAATAAGGAGTTCTATTTGAGCACTGAGGTCAGACCCCCGTTTACATATGCAGCTTTGATAAGGCAGGTAAGGAGCGTTTGCCTGCAGCAGAAGGCCTTACCCAAGGTGTAGCTCATTATATTGGGATTCTCTGTAATGGTATTTTAGGCTCCCACTTAATATTAAGTGTCTTTAATAATTGTGTAATTAATCAAACAAACAACCATGATGTAATATGTAAAAAAAAAAAACGGATGCTTGAATCTTTAGCACAACAGCTAACCAGCATTCTACTTATTATGTTAAAATATAAAAAAATATCATTTGGTAATTCATACATTACCTGAACACAATAATCACTTCAGTTTATTTTGCCAACCATAAGAATCCGGTTCGCTGGATCGGCTAACTGATGGCATCACCAGTCAGTAGTCAGATGAGTAGTGAGGTGCCTGTAGATAAATATGCAAGAATGCATTTCGGGATTATAACAAAAACTTTTGTTGCACTTGGCCTTCAAGGCTTGACTTTTTCATATCTAATTAATCTTTAATCATGTTCTCATCATCCCATCAGTGCTCCTCTACATGCCACACTTACTCTTAAACCTTTAAAGCAGCTTTAATCCATTTGTTACGTCATGGCTGGTTACATTATAGTTGTATGTATAAGTTTATGTAACTACACAGGTGTAAGATACAATATAAAGTGGGGCCTCATATTATTATTATTTGATTCACTGAGGTCTGGTTTGTAGATTGTGTACATGACTACACGCCTTATATATTTGTAAGAAGTGTATCCATTAGAGGACAGATGATATAAATCATGCTGGTGAATCTTTTTACAGGCGATTTTTGAGTCCCCAGAAAAGCAGCTAACTTTAAATGAAATCTACAACTGGTTCACTCGAACCTTCGCATATTTCAGACGCAACGCAGCAACATGGAAGGTAAAGAATCCTTGCTCCAGAACTACCTTCCTGTTTCAGTACTGTGTTGGTGTTTTAGTGTTTGGTCAGCATTGTGTTCTAAGAGTTCAACCCATGGAAGTATAAAATAAGAAAAAACACTGTCTTGTGTTCATCTGTTTGGCTCGTAGAATGCAGTACGGCATAACCTCAGTCTTCACAAGTGCTTCGTGAGAGTGGAGAATGTGAAAGGAGCTGTTTGGACTGTGGATGAACTGGAGTTTCAGAAGAGGAGACCTCAGAAGATCACTGGGTAAACAACCTTTATCTGTCCAGGGATGTTTCTGCTGGCAGCAGGTCTAATCATTTCTGTTATTGAATTTATATGCTAGAAATATTACTTTCAAGCTTTGCTATGATCTTGTCCCGGTTTAGATAAATTCCAAAAGCTCAGATCTTCTGCTGGTTACAGAGATTATTTAATAGAAATCATACAAACATTCAATCAGTTATTCATGGTATAATTCACAGACTCAAACCCCCAAAACACTAATCAGTGGTGGAGGCTTAAAAAATGAGATTGCTGCATAATTTGTGATTTTGTTTATTTTTTTTGTTTTTATTACTAAAACCCATACTTTTGTTTCTGTAGTTCACCATCCCTGGTAAAGAACGTCCAGTCAAGTCTTGGCCAGAGCCCTGCTCTGTCAGCTCTCCAAGTAAGTAAAATGGGATTTTTTTTCCTCCGCTGCCTGCTTAGGAGGTTATGTATTCACTAGCATTTGTTTGTTTGTTTGTCTTTTAGCAGGATTATGCAAAAACCGCTGCACTAATTTTTATCAAATATGGTTGAAGGGTGGGGCCTGGGCCTGGAAAGGCCTCATTAAATTTTGGAGCTGATCAGCACATGGGATTATGTCTTTATAAATAAATAAATAGATAAATAGATAGATAGATAGATAGCTTATCCAGTGCCCTCTAGGGGGAGACATTTCATTATGATCATGCCAAGTTAGAGTAGTCCATTTGTGCTTGGTGGAGGTACCACACACTCTGACTGTTGCTATAGTTATTTACATTTTTCAGGTTAAAATCTTTTTTATACATATTTCTGCTTCATCACTGCATATTCATGATGAAAAGATGCTCAAAGATTGAAAGTTGCAGGAGAGAAGGGTTTCATGCAGCCTGTGTCTGATTCAGGATTCCTCAGTATTACTGAAGTGTTTCAAATATTATCTTAAAAAAGCTGCCCATTGCTGACCTGTCAGTTTGACTGCACTCATTCTTTGTCATAAACAGTGCATCACATACAGAATGATCGATCTTAATCTTACCTAGACAAAATATAAACTTCGGATGAGATGAAATGAAGAAATGTAGAGGATCACCTCTTTGAGGATGATGTACAGCCTGCTAGCTCTATCTTACTAAAATATAGTGAAGGTAGCAAAATTATAATACATGTTCATTTACAGTAGTTGTTGAAGTTGATTTGTAGTCAGGCATATGGTGTGTGTCTAAATGTTCCATTATTTGTGTCCATGACATCCATCAGCTCAAAAACAATGCTTTGGTGGGCTTAGCATTTTTTTATTAATATATATATATTTTTATTTGTTAAAGCAATTTTGGGTATGAGAAAGGTTCTATATAAATTCAACTTAATTACCTCTGCCAGAAGGTTATGTTTTCACCTGTGGTGGTTGAGTTATTAGTTATGCACGGATTCTGATGATCTTGAGTAGGGTGTGGTAAAAGTAACATCATGTTGATGAAAAAAAAAATCGATTCAGGTCAGTTAAGTGAAAAATATGTGAATGAACGTTCACCTGTGGCCCATTAGTAATAAAAACCTGCAGTCTTGGGTGGACTTTTCAGGTTAATCAGTGCACTTGTCAGCATAGTCCATTTGCACCTGGCGGAGGTACCTTACACTCTGTGAATGCCTCTCTAGTTATTAAGTATTATTATTATTCATTCAAAATGTTTTCTCGTTTTGTTCAGTGGAAAGCCATTACATAATTATTGGTATTCTTTTAGGAAACAATTTATTCATCACTTACATTGAATAAGTTAAATAAGTAGAAAATATCTTGGCTTTTGTATGAAATAGAGAATTCTGATTTCAGAGGGTGTTATCCACCTCGATCTGAATCATTCTCTTTATCATACTTCACCTCATTTAATAATTGATTATAATAGTAATAATTATTATTATTATTATCATTATAATTATTATTATTAGGTTCTGTTATTAATGAAAATTCTATTAATTCAGAAAAAAAGTGTTTCCTACTATGTCTGTAAATTTACCCACAAACAGATCTGTGTGAAGCTTGACCTGATCGACTTCAGATCATATAATTATTGTAGTTTTATTGTAAGGTAGTTTTTTACTCTATGGATGTAATAATGAATAATCGATATTAATGCAGAATAAACTGATTATCATCATGATTTAATTACATTTAGAAATTATTAATCATATAAACAACTCTGATTAGTAACATCCCTGGTGATGAATCAGCATCTTGCATGAGAGTATTGAGTTTCTGGGCAGTTTGGTGATAAGTGTGTTGATTTCTCTGCAGGCTGTGATGGCGGTGGACAGCAGCTTGTCGTTGTATGATTCTGCCTCTGTAGGAGGCTCAAACCTTAAGGCTCTGGCAAGTGTAATGCACGAGGAGTTGAGTGCCCATGAGCATGAAGATGACTCCCACAGTGACTCCAGTCTTGATCTGTCTCCTATGTCTGCTCTGTAAGTGGCTTTTCACTTGATTGTGATGATCAACTCAATCACAATCCCTTCTTAACATGAGCAGTGAAATAGGTGGGGTTGGGGTGGGGTATACAGGAGGTATAGATATATATAGTATTCAGTGGTGTAAAAAAGTGTTCGCCCCCTTCCTGTGACATGTTTGTCACACTTAAATGTTTCAGATCATCAAACAAATTAAAATATTAGTCAAACACAACACAAGTAAGCACGAAATGCAGTTTTAATTATTAAGGGAGAAAAAAAATCAAGGAATGGGGCAAACACTTTTTCACACTACTTGTCT
>JAQMYF010000003.1:6475396-6492682 GCA_030014195.1 Neosilurus mollespiculum | reverse complement strand
GTGTGTGTGTGTGTGTGTGTGTGTGTGTGTGTGTGTGTGTGTGTGTGTGTGTGTGTGTGTGCATGCGTGCGTGCGTGTGTAAGTGAGTGAGTGTAAGCAAGGGGCCCCTCTCTGATACTCATAGCTCCTAAAATGCCACAGATGCTGTCAGTAGCCTGCTGGGAAAACTGCTTTTTGAGCTACTGGACTTCTGGTTGATTTTTGGTTGAAATTAGAGCTGAATGATTTATCAAATTTATACAAAATGATCTAGACGTGTTTTGTACAAGCTCCGTGAGGTGACTTTTCAACTTCGACTAAAAGAGACCACTTCGAGCTCAAACTCTCGTAAAACACTGTCTGTGTGATCCTGCACCATCGGAGCATTGCCTAGAAGATTTTGAGAACAAACAATGAAGCCTCCGATCAATAAGTCCTCTAACACCAAATCAGCTCCTGGTGCTAATGCTAGTGTTCCTGCTAGCGCCTCAGATGCCGAGACAGGGCCAGCTGAAGACTGGCTGACAGTCAGTACGTTTACCAAAGCCTTGGAGTGACATCCGCTCTTAAATGGGGCGGCGGTCAGTGGAATATAGACTGATATAGCTGCCGTTAGAGAAGACCTAACTTCATCTGTAGCTACCCTGCAAAGGTCCATGGACAAACAAGGTGACCACTTAAAGGAGGTGGAAATATCCGCGACAGCAACAAATGACTCTATATCTGCTTTTTAGAGGACAGTCAACAAGCTCCGGTCTGATGTCAGAGTTCTCCAAGCTAAATAGGAAGATCTCGAAAGCAGATCTAATAATAATATTATAGAAATAATATTAGGCTCGTTGGCATTCCAGAGCAGCTTGAAGGTACGGCACCTACTGAGTTTATCTCCAGTTTCCTGCAAGACATACTTCATCTAGAAGAGAAGCCCTTATTTGACAGAGCCCACAGGTAACTACAAGCAAAACCGAGGCCAAATCTACCACCGAAACCCTTTATCATCAGAGTCCCCTATTTCCACACCCCTGAGCTCATCACCGCCAGGTGAAGACTTTCTCCTACAGCGGGTGGCCAATCCACATTTTCCCCGACCTCACTTCAAGCGCATCAGTCTTTCAGTGATCCTCAGCAGGCCATGGATTTGGTGACTTCCAGCGCACCTGGTAACATCAGCGTAGCAACCACTGACGTCTCAGTGGAATGATACAGCTGACCAACTTGCCGTTGCCCCATCCAGATTGCAGGTATTTGCTGTTTGTCCTGCTGGTTATCCTGTTTCACCACTGTTTGCAGTTCTGATGAGCCAATGTAAACTTCAGCTACTGTTGCAACGATGACCATATTATTTTACGCGCATTATTTTCTTCTTCTTGCTGACTACATTCCATTTTCCACATCACCATGTAACTGTTGCTGTCATCTTATTGAGATCATTCTCTGCTGCAGTCAGCTGCACATTTCTGTTCATTAAACTTGTGGTTTTAATCAGGGGAGTTTACTTTTATTATTTACTTTACTTTTTTAGTTAATGGCACTGTTCACTTCATATCTATATATGCCCACAAGATATCCAGTTTTCAACTGTCAGCTTTTTAATTTTTTCGTTTGCTCATTTGTCTTGACAAAATATTGCTAAAGCTGTCTTTATTGATTTATATGTGCTACAGAGTTTGTCTCAACAATATATGTGCATACTTCAGACATCCTGTATTCAAATGGCTGCCCCTTTTATTTGCTAATTATTATTATTATTAATATTATTATTATTATTATTATTATTATTTAATTATTATAATTTTTTTTATACCTTTGGTTTAACTCTGTGTGCTACAAAGTCAGCGGTTACTGTAGTCCCATATGGGCGTAAGAATATTTACTGTCTTTCTTACCTTCATGTGTGTCTGTTTATTACACATCATGCTTTGTGAGCATTCACCTCAGCTTGCACTTGTGTTCTATCTTCTGCCTTTCTTGATAGGATTAGGCTAGTCTACATAGACCTGATTACCTAGGGATAATTGCTACACCGTGTTCTGGTAGGGGTGTAGGTTTTTTTTTTTTATCTTTGTATCCGTTCTTGCATGTAAAGGAACTTTGTAGTGAAACTCTGATGCATCTGCGGTTGATATCAAGTTCATTTCCACATTCTTACAGCTTCGGTTGATGGTAGTTTGACTTTTGGTTTTGCAGGTAAATCAGTGACATCTGCTAGTTGGAATGTTAGAAGATTGGTCAAGCCTGCAAAACTCTATAGTCCTCTCTCACCTTGACACTTGATTACCGCAGACCTGATTGGGCACTATGTCATCGTGACAGTTACTTTGTTTAATATCCCTCTAATTTTGGCAAATATATATGCGCCTAATTATGATGATGAGCAGTTTTTCATTCATTCATTCATTTTCTGAAGCGCTTAATCCTAATTAGGGTTGCGGGGAGGCTGGCACCCATCTCAGCCGACTCTGGGCGTGGGCAGAGTACACCCTGGACAGCTCGCCAGGCCATTGCAGGATGAGCAGGGTTTTTTTTGTCAATTTTTTTTCCTCCGTTCCTAATACCTACTCTCATCACCTGATAATAGGAGGCGATCTAAACTGCTGTCTCCATAATCTCGACACTTCCTCCAATAGGACAGCTGTCAACGCTAAAGCTGTAAAGGTGACAAAAAGATTTCTGTGCGACTACAGCATGTCAGACATATGGCGAAATCTTAACCCAAATACTTGCAGTTATTAATCTTTCTCCCCAGTCCACCACACATTTTCACGTATAGATTATTTCCTTGTTGACAAGATGTTGCTGCCAGCCACTCTAGGCTGCAGCTATCATGCAAAGGTTATTTCCAATCATTCACCTCTTTTACACACCCTGAACTTTTCAAACAATTGTGCCGGAGACCTTGGAGACTAAACACTCGCTCTCTATCTGACATTAATCATCTTAAATTCATATCCACACAAATAGACTTTTTTTATAGAAACTAACACCACTTCTGATACAAATCATAGCACCTTATGGGAAACGTTCAAGGCCTACATGAGAGGACAGTTAATTTCCCGTGTCGACTTTTAAAAAACGAGAGCGCTCCTTCACTCTCGCAAACCTCACCAGTCACATTCTAGAACTGGAGCAAGAATATATTGGCTCTCCTTCCCCCACTCTCTGTAAAGAGATACTTCTTCTGAGAACGGAGTTTGACACCCTCTCCACCTCGGAAGCAGTAGGTGCGCTCATCAAATCCAGACATAACTTTTAGGAATATGGTGAGAAACACCTAGCTCACCAACTTAGGCAGTCATCTGCTTCGCGTTTCATCCCAGAAATTGGCGACTGCTTCGAAATAAACATTGCCTTTCTAAATTTTTATATATCATTATATACCTTAGAGCAAAATTCCTGCCATGAAGACCTGCTCAAGTTTTTTGAAAATCTTCCTTTACCAAAAGTGGCTACTGATACAGTTGAAGCCATTGACTCTCCAACTAGTTTAAATGAGGATAATGAAGCAATCACAGCCATGCAGAGTGGTAAAAGTCCTGGACCGGATGGCTTTTCTGTTAATTTTTTTAAAAAGTTCTCTGCAAAGCTCTCACTCCTCCTACTGAATATGTATAATGAATCTTTTGAATCAGGCATTCTACCCAGGACGCTACATGAGGCCCAAATTTCACTTCTTCTCAAGCTGCGGCTCCTACTGACCAATTTCTCTGTTGAACATAGATATAAAAGTTCTTGTGAAAATTCTCATCTGTCACCTAAAGAGGGTTCTCCCCACCATAATATCCGCCGACCAGACAGGCTTTATTAAGGACAGGTTTTCTTTTTTCAATGCGAGGCGGCAATTCAATGTTATCTAAAACACGCCAGACCCCTCCATCCCTGAGCTATTAGTCTTCCTTGATGCCGAAAAGGCTTTTGACAGGGTGGAATGGAGGTTCCTATTTGATACTCTTGAAAGGTTTGGATTTGATGAGAGGTTCGTGTCCTGGATTAGGCTCCTGTACATGTCTCCAATGCTTCAGTTCGCATTAATTATATTTCTTCCAGATATTTCCAAGTAAGTCATGGTACGAAACAGGGCTGCCCCTCTCACTTCTGCTCTTTTTTGTAGCCATCGAACCCCTATCCTTCACACTTAGACATAACACACAGATTGCTGGTATCATCAGGGAGGGGCTGGAACAGAAGGTTTCACTGTATGCTGGTGATCTGCTCTTATATATCTCTAACCTCGCCAACTCTCTACTACAGGTTTTTCACACTCTGGACCAATTTCATGACCTCTCAGGCTACAAACTATATTTGGGCTTCTGTGTTACAGATAAATTTTCTAAGCTTCTCTCAGCTAACTTTCTTCCCTTAATTGCTCAGACAGAGCTCAATCTCAAACGCTGGATGTCTTTACCTCTCTCTACCTCTAATTGTATCAATTCCATGCAAATGAATATTCTCCTCAAATTTACATACTTATTTCAGTGCATCCCAATATTCATCCCCAAATAATTTTTTCTCAATACTTAATACTCTCTCAATACTCAATACTCTCTTATCCTCTTTCATTTGGAAGAACAAAGCCCTCTAATTACAAAAACTATTTTGCAGCATTCAAAACACCTTGGATGCATGGCTGCGACAAACTTTATATTTTACTGCTGGGCTGCCAATATCCATCCGATTGTTCGTTGGCAATATGAAGATCCTGGTGCTGATGCCCCATCTTGGTATATTCTCGAATCCTTGTCATGTCGTAATTTACTCCACTGTCTCTACATCCCTAGTAGAATTTACTGAAAATGAAATTGTGAAATCAACCGCGAGGACTTGGTCACAGCTACGTCGTTATTTTGGATGGTTATCCTTCTCTTTAAATTCCCCCATTCACTCCAATCACACTTTTAAACCTTCCTTACTTGAGAAAACATTCATGGACTGGCAGAATTTTGGTATCAAAACCTTGACGGTTCTCTACTCAGATGAAGTTTTTTCCTCATTTGAGCAACTCAGCACTAAATGTAATCTGTCCAGAAGTAATTTCTTCCACTACCTACAAGTCCGTGTACTACAAGTACTTTCTGCGTAAAACGCTGCCTCCGTTCCCCTCTATGCCTCCATGTAACCCTTTTGATGCTCTTTTAGAACGTCCACCAAATTTCAAAGGTATAATTTCTATACTGTATAATAAAATTTCTCAGGTGTAGCGCTCCATCTCTCTCTCTCTTTTACGACAGACGGGGAACTCGATCTCGGAGATAATATTTCTGACGACCTGTGGCAGTCCATTTCGGAGAGAGTTCACACTTCATCTATCTGTGCCAGGCATGGTCTAATGCAGTGCAAAACTGCCCATCGCACCCATTGGACAAAACAAAAGATGTCGAAGTTCTTCCCAGATGTGAGCCCCACTTGCGATCGCTGCAATTTAGCCCCAGCCACTCCTGCTAACATGTTTTGGTCATGCGCATAACTTGCAGACTATTGGCTTCTTATCTTTAAAACTCTTTCTGAGTGCCTGAATAAATTGATTGCCCCTTGCTTATTCATGGCTATTTTTGGTGCTCCTCCAGACTCACTTGTGTTGTCAGAAACAGAGGCCGACTGCATCGCCTTCGCCATCCTGCTTGCCAGGCGCCTAATACTGCCTAGATGGAACGATACGCACCCACCCACCTTTTTTTTTCTTCTTTCTTTTTTTTTTTTCTTTTGGTTTTCAACCTTACATTTCACTGGGGTACTACTTTTAACATTGTATTATATATTGTCATCTTTATATTTTGTGTGGGCTATGCCTCTCAATGTTTACTCGATGTTTACAGAAAGATTCTTGAATTACTATTTATACATTTTCTTATTATCAAGATTGATCTATTTTTATTATTTCCTATTTAGGTAGAGTAAATAAAGTTTTGTTAGAATTGCTCTATGGTTCTTTTTGTCACATATTGCACTAAATTCATGTATTTGCATTGTTATTGGATTAGTGTACAGAGCAGTTCAGTGTATGGTTATGCTCCATTACATATTTATGTGTATATAATAAATACTGAACTGAATTTGATTTTCAAAACCTGTATCGCAAACCAAATCACAATATCTGTCGGATAAATCACAACAAGATATTTCCTTAAAATCATTTAACCCCACTCAAAATTTAACCAAGGCATGTGGGACTCCAGACAACAATGTATACAACTATCAACTTGAAGATTGCAGGTTTGAATCCATGTGGATGCCGCAGCCATTCACAACTGGGAGTCAATGGGAGTTAATTGGCCGAGCTCTTGGGGGGATGGACGGAATACGCTTACTTAATTTCACATCACCAGCCAATAAGAGAAAAATAGGGAAAAATACAAAAAACAAGCTCAAATGAGATACACACTGGAGGATGCATTCAGATCTGGCTACTCAGCCGGTAATTCCATTTCTGGTTTAAAAATTAAAAATCTTGCTCCATAGTTTAAGTGTAATCTATAATCAGCCTGTGGAATTTTGTGCATTTCCAGTCAGTAATAACGGAAGAGTAGGACTTTGAAATTTCATGACTGTGACATCATAATTCTACATCTGGGTCAAGAAGTGAAAAACCTGTCCCCTCAGAATTGTTGGTGTTTTTGCGTATTATGTTGCCAAGTTTTGTTTGATTCTGTCTGCAAGAACAAGCCAAGTTTCATTTGACTCTGATCGCTAATAACGGAGAAGTAGGATTTATAGTGCCAGCTGTCCACAACACCACCACCAACAACAAAAACAACAACAACATAGTGACAAAGAGTTTGAAACAGGATACCGTTTTTTTTTCTGGTGTAAAAAAAAAGCACAAAACAAGGCATAAGTTTGGATCAGTGCAGAAGAAGTTCAAAATTACTATGACACAGGTGTAAATATCCGGTCGGCCAAATCAGGTGGCACGCGAGCGCTTTTAAAGAATATGATTATCGTACATTCTTTGCATTGACCATTACCATGAAACGTAATTCATCATCCCTCCACTAGGTGGCACCAACCTATTTCAAATAAACAGCTAGTCATTCATGACTCAAGAAGGATTGTGTGTTATCAGAAAAGAAAAGTGAAAAAAGGAAAAGAGAACAAATACCTAAAGTAATCATTCTGCCATGCAGAACTCATTTCATGCCCTTTTTGAAATGGATGTTCAGTGAAAATTAATTTAACACCCCTGAACTACGACATCCTCCATCCAAGGGGTGGACTATAAATGATGTTGGGGAGAGGGTGAAAAAGATAAGGACAGAAGTTCAGAAGAATGGGTGTGGTTAAAAGATTGAGTGTTGGAGGGAGGAAGAGAAGGAAGGAATGAGTGGAGGAATTGTGGGAGGGGAGGGAGGACAGACATTACCTTTGGTGTAAACAGTGTCATTAATGAGATTAGTCAGGCTGGAATGTCATGTTTTCAGGCATGTGGGGGTGGGTGGGGGTTTTTCCTTGGAATCCACAATGTTCCTAAATTTCATCTTTCACAGGCAGTTTTCACCATCAACAGATAAATCCCAAACTCTTTGTACATGGCTACTGATCTATAAAAATACTGCTGCTGTACACACACAGTGGCCATTTTAACCACTTCTCTATATATATAATTCGTAGGAATGTAAATACTGACTGCCCCAGTGTTCTCGAGTGTGTTAATAAGGTTTAGTTTAAACGTTCCTGCTGATCAAACCACTGGTACAGGAACTTTACCTTTCAAAGCTGGTACCCTGAGTATCATCATTATTATTATTAATAACAATGGCATGGGGACATAGTGGTTAGCACATCTGCCTCAGAGCAAGAATGTCCTACGTTCAAGTCCTGGACTGGACTGTGCATCTTCTCCCCTTGCTTGCGCGGGTTTCCTCCAGGTACTCCGTTATACTCCCATAGTCCTAAGCGTAGTAGGTGTGAGTGTGAATAGTTGTGTGTGTCGCCCTGCAATGCTCTTGCAAGCTGATCAGGGTGTACCACGCCTTCACTCAGCATTGGCTCAGATAGGCTCCAGCCTCCCCATGACCCTAGTAGGATTGAGCGGTTCAGCAATGAGTTGTATTTAGAATGAAAGGGCGGAGCCTGTGAACATGAGTCTGGACCTGTGAGCACACAGTATCTCAGAAACCTGTACACTTATCTTGGGAAATTTCTCATCATAACTAAAATCAAATTTCATCTGTATAGAGCTGCTTTTACACGGGCACTTGCACCCAGAAAAAGTTGCCCCTGTACAACTGGCTGTGTAAAAACGATGAGGAACAACTTGAGGTGGTGCAGGAAGTTCCAGAAAATCTTGTTTCGGAGCCTGGGGCCTATCAAAGCCAATGCTGAGTGAAGGTGAGGCACAGCTTGCCAGACCATTGCAGGGCCAACACACACAACCATTCACACACATATACATAGCTAGGGGCAATTTAGAGCAGCCAATTAGCCTACTGTGCATAATGACTACTGTGGGAGGAAACTGGAGTACCTCGAGGAAACCCATGCATGCACAGGGAGAACAAGCAAACTCTATACAGAATCACCTGAGACTGGGACTTGAACCCAGGACCTTCTTGCTGTGAGGCGGACGTGCTAACCACTACGTCACCATGCTGCCTTTTTTGTTGCACTAAGACATTGAATATGACAAGGGGTAGAAGCCTTGCAAAACATGTAGCCTTCTGGGGTAAGTATCCCTGGAGGGTGATAAGGAACTCAAGGCTGGTGTCTCTCATCATGTGATGACTGAACTGGACAGACAGTATAAAGGGCACGACCATGCACGTACAATTTTTACTGTGTTTTGTTCTGAAGATTCCTTGCACTTCCTCAGCAGCTGGTCATTTCCATGACATTGTTTACGTATAAGAAACTCCAGTAGAAAGCATGAAGCTCCACTCCATTTCTGCTCCTTAATTAATCTTGTCTATTTTTGTCCAACCCCCCCCCCCCCCCTTTCCCCCAATATCTCATTCTGCTAGCATAAACAGGAAATACAGATCCTCCAGGGACAACAGTCATTCATTATCCAAAAACAGAGAGCGAAGACAAAAATAAAACCGCACCTACACAAACTCCTCTATTTTCAAAGATGTCAGCAGAGGAAAAATCCTGCGTCGACTAGCTGGGGTTATTTACTGACTGATTTTGTTTTAGTTCTTATGCAGGGGCTTCTGGAAGGTTCTGTGATGCACCTTTAAGGGGTTATTCAGGTTTACCCTGTGTGGAAAGGAAACTCTTCAAGTTTCTATAATTAAGGTCAGAAGTTTACATACCATATACTCAACATGGACATCAAGGCAACACTGGGCTTTCAATTTGTTCCTTTTGTGAAACGGAATGTTTGTAAACCATACTATTCAAAAGTTTGGGGTCACGTAAACATTTCCATCAGTCTGGACACTGTTAATGTTATACATGACCATTATAGGTGGAAACGGCTGGATTTTTGAGAATGTGATGGTCTGGGTGTGCTTTAGTGGTGGTAAAGTGGGGGATTTGTACAGGATAAAAGGGATCATGGACAAGGAAGGCAATCGTTCTGTTCAATCAATGCCATACCCCATGGACAGCGTTTGCTTGGAGCCACTTTCCTTCTACAACAAAGCAATGACCTAAATCACTCCAAACTATGTAACAAATATTTAGAGAAGAAGCAGTCAGCTGGCATTCTGTTCATATTGGGGTGGCCAACATAGTCACCAGATCTCAACCCGACAGAGCTGTTATGGGAGCAGCTTGACGGTATGGCACAAAAGGAGTGCCCATCAAGCCAGTCCATCATGTGTGAGGTGCTTCACGAAGCATGGAGTGAAATCTCTTCAGTTTACCTTCACAGACTGACAGCTAGAATGAAAAAGATCTGCAAGGCTGTGATAACTAATATACAAATGGAGGATTTTATACAAAAGCTAAGTTTTGGGGACAAAAGTATTATTTGTAACCATGTGGATATCTACACTTTATGTGATATTCATTTTGCAACTCATCTGATGAATTTCATGGAAAATGTAAAAATGTCTGGGTGACCCAAAACTTTTGAACAGTGGGGTATATTTTTTTCTAAAAAGAGAAGTCAGTGCACAAGTTTTCATTTATTTTGGCTTTTCTAAAATCAACACAGGGTCAAAGCAATGCCTCCTCCAACTCGCATTATTAATCCAGTAGAGCGGAACTTTCCAAAATGTTAAAGAAAAAAGGAACAAAGGGACACAGTTATAAAAGGAAGCTAAACACAAGTTAGTGTATATGCTGTGGACATACTGACCTTCTTCTGAGCATAAAATGGTGTAATTAACAGGAAGTGAGGGTGTGCCTACTTTCATGTCATGTGACCAACATTATACAAGAAAACAAACAATAGACACTCATAGGGTGCATCTCAAAACCCGTATTTGTCGATTCCTTGCTTGAACCAGAAGTTCTTCTGGTCCACCATCTTTGCCGGCCGTCCCGATTCTCTTATCTGTGCGAGGATAGAAGAGCTGGAAGAGCTGCTCCCCAGTGTATGAATACCCTGCCTCTCTCATGACACCAGGTGCTTTTATTGCGGTCAGGTGCGACACTATCATTATCAGATGTCACTCCAGGGATGCTTCAGAGAAAACGTCTCAGTTCTCATAAAACACATTTCCTTGATCCCACGCTCCTCACACTGGGTGCTTCTCAAAACCCTTTCTTGGCTTTTCGATCCTCGCTTGAACCGAACATTCTCCTGGTCTGCCATCTTAATTCTTTTGTATTTGTGCATTTGAGGAGTGAGGAGTGAGGATTAAAGAGTGAGGAGTGATGTGCGAGGATACATGAGAGTAGCCTTCCGCAAAAAACTACAAAAGGTAAGGTAAGTCTCTTGGGCTCTTACAACTGAGCCTAGTGGCTCATCAGGGCTGTGCTTATCCCCGGTTTCCGTAGTGTAAAGCGACTAGGCTTTTTTTTACTGGTACCCATTTATACCGCTGGGTGGACAGAACCACAACTGTGGTCAAGTCCTTGCCCAGGGGTCTTAGCATGGTGGGGGTCCAACAGGGACTCAAACCCACGACTTCCTTATCATGAGCCCAGCACCCTAACTACTATGCAACCGGCCCTATAAGACCAAAAAACTACAAGAAAACATATAAATAACCCACCTCTTGTCTGATGTTGGCCGCTTTTATGCAAAACGTCACCTGTTATGAGAAGCAGATGTTGCTTCATGTGATGCTTTAAAGAAAACAACGTCTCATTTCTTTTAAAACATATTTCCTTGCTCCTCACTTCGTTTCCTCACATCTCTGCATCTATATTTCCTTGGCAGGGACATGTCAATCAATAAACAACAATTTGATAACAGACTGAACAGAATAGGATTAGACGGTTGTCTAAAAGACAAATGATTCATCTCAGTGGCCCGGAGTGTCGCTCCTGGATATTTTTTGCTACCTGGTTGAATCACCTGGTAAGAGACAACATCATATTTACTGTAGATACAATGACTAAAGTGAACATAATAACTACCTGACCAGCATTACCAGTAACTAGCATGTTATAAACAGACTAGCATGTTTTAGTGAATTCCATACACCTTACTCTTGACATTGTGCTACACCACACAGGGATTCACACACACAGCAGCCTGAAAAAAAACTTTAGGTCCCTGGAGGCGGTCCCATCATTTTTTTTTTGCCAGCAGCTCAGCCAGGGTTATGACTCATCACATGATATTAACTTCAGACCCTATCTGTTACCACCACACTAAACTGTATATATTCATAAAACCTCAAAAAAAAAAAAAAAGAAAAAAAGAAAAAAATCATGTTTGAATAAGAAGAAACTTAAAGTTTCCCCATTCACTAGTAAAGATCTGATGAGTTTTATCTTCCATTATCAGTTCATTTTCATGGGCTTAGTATCTCTTACTCACCTGTTCTAAATCTTGTTTTGGTTCTGTATCTGTTTACAATAATAATAACGAGACGGCGTGACTGGAGGAACGATCTTGTGCATGTGTGATAACTTATCAGCACAACAGCGATTGGTAGAAAGTGGAAAAGTCTGAGATCGAGTGATGATAAACAGAAGAATGGAAACGATTTCGGTGACGAGACAGTGATGTTATTAATGTCATGGCGGCCGGTGCAGGGGTCATTAACACTCGCGTACAGGAGGAAATAAATGGCTTCAGAAAGACATTGTGGATCTGATTCCATTTTATTTCCAAGATACCACTGTATTTCATTCTATCACTTGCTCATTTGCTTAATTTCAATAGGGTCACGGGGAGGCTGGAGCCTATCTCAGCCAGCACCGGGAGAAGGTGGGGTTCACCCTGAACAGCTTGCCAGACCATCACAGGGCCAACACACACACACAACCATTCATACACTCACACCAAGGGGCAATTTGGAACAGCCAATTAGCCTAATGTCCAAATTGCGGGACAAAACCGGAGGACCTAGTGGAAACCCACACGAGCACGGGGAGAACATACAAGCTCCACACAGAAACACCCGAACCGAGCCCAGGACTCAAACCCAGGACCTTCTTGCCAAGGCAAGCAGATGTGCTAGCCCCTACACCAATGCATTCCATGTTTATTTAATATACCTGGGATGTGAATGAACTCCTTTAAAGTGACCTGTAATGAAGTGCTGATTACAGACATAAACATGTTTGGATTTTGGATCCCACATGAGAGCTAACTCATTGTGCGGCTACGGTGTTCTTCAACACGGTTCTGTGCTTGGATTGGGTAGAATATAAACAGTAGCTCATGTACACTGTGGTTAGTGGTTTGTTTTCCACCTTAGTGCAAAACAGATGTGACGTTTTGTGGGTGTTCCCCTTAATACCGACTGCATCTACACTGTACATTCCATATGTTTGAAATATGTTGAACTACACGAACACTTTTCAAAAGCCGTAATTACACAACTAAACCACCACATGGAATCCTACAAGTCATGATAACTCCATATTTCTAATCTCAACATAAACAATGATGTATGGAACACCTCTCCCCGTGTCACTACTGCTTATAACTTACATAATTAATTACTGCATTGATCAGTACCCATACACTTTCACACACACACACACACACACACACACACAGTAAAGGGAATTATAAACATGCACTGTAGTCATGGCGGTTACTGGAAATGATGTCCTTCCCGCTTGGCCCATCCAACGGCTGCTACCACAGGAACTGAGGATGTTTTTAAATATACCGGCAGAGGAAATGACCCCTCCTCCCCCATACATTATTCACTACAGCTGTGACAATCCCCACTTTTAATCCTTTAATGCACAAGTGGTAATGCTTTAGAAATGCATCCTGGACTTTTGGTACCCCGAGCCATTTTCAGAACAGTTACCTGATATATTTTCTCTGTTATTCCTTCAGTGAGACACAGGACTCTCTTTACTTTTAGCACCAAGGCTGCTCTTTTTTTGCGTTCTCATTCCTGGTTGGTATGTGACACTGTCCTTTGGTGTTTATGTTAACGTTACAATGCGAAAGTAGGAAATTGAAGATGGAACCAACACCAGATACACACAGCTACACACTACCAGGGTCATGGGGAGGCTAGAGCCTATCTCAGCCGACTCACCCTGACAGCTCGCCAGTAAATCGCAGAGCCAACACACACACACACACACACACACACACACACACACACACACACACTACATTGTAGCCTAAAGTGCATGTCTTTTGACTGTGGGAGGAAACCCAGGCAAGCACAGCGAGAACTCCACACAGAAACGCCCTCACGGAGATCTGGACTCGAACCAGGACCTTCTTGCTGTGACCCTGACCTGCTAACCACTACACTGCCATGCCGCCTGCCAGGGACATTAAAATAAAAACCTAAGGGCTCCTAAGTGGCGCACTGTCAACCTGTCGATCGCAAGTTCGAATGCCAGGAGTATATGGGAGCTAATTAGCCGAGCTCTCACGGGAGGAAGCCATATAATCACCACCCTGTCACTCACAGGAATCACCAGCCAATCATGGACGTCTCATAGCATTTTCCTTCCAAGTGTGTTAGGCCGCCCTAGAATTTGCATGTGTAGCAGTTGCAGGTGGCAGCATCATGTGTCACAGAGGGGGTATATGTATGCTCATTCCCCTCCCTGGTTGGTGGTGGTCGTAGGAGACAAATAAACAAATAAATACAATGAACAGCATGATACATTATACAAAATATCTACCAGCTTTCAAAAACCTTTCAGGGAACAAATATGTGAACATCAGTACGTGGCGGGGACACATCCCCAGTGTGTCCAGCACATGTTACGCCTACACGAGTTTCTTTGTTTCAAGACGGGAGACGAGGGTTTACCATGACCCAGACGTACGCACACTGTCTGTCTCACTGTCTGTCTCTGTCCCATAACCACACAAATGCACACCCCAAAGGAAGAACACAGACAATCCCTGATACTATCGTTGTTTTCAGGAAGCACCATTTGGAGAAAAAAAAAACAACAAAAACAACAAAAAAAAAAAAACAGTGTACAGAACAAGAGAGAAGACAGATGATATTTTCAGTGCCTTGATGTATGAGTCGGTTTGTCTCGGTGGGTTAGAGGATCTTTACTGCTCATTGGATTGTTTACAGACACACCTTAAAAGCAGTCGACTCAATAAATGGGACCATTTCCCCAGAGACACATGTGGACATAAATAAAAAGAATGCAGTCTTGACTCATCACATGATTCATTCCAGACAAACAGTCAGCAACAGATCAGGAGAGGGCGTCGTTAAAGTCAAATAAATGTGGCTAGAGAAAAGACAGTGCCGAGAAAACCGATTGCCGTACTACATGAATCAAACTGGAATCACCTCATAATACGACTTTATATTATATTCCTTAAAAACAAACACAGTCTAAAAACATCACATTTCTAGCCATCCATCCATCCATTCAGGTGCCGTACTGCTTAATCCTACTAGGGTCTTGGGGAGGCTGGTGCCCCTCTCAGCCAATTCTGGGCGAAGGTAGTTTTCCAGTCCATCCCAGGGCTAACACACGTAAGTAATATTCAAGACATGCTGTAATAATGATGGAAAAATCCTCATGGTAGAATTAAACAACCTACTACACCATTTCTTGATACACTGTACTGCCGGCATCCTCTTTTACCTCTTTCGACTGAATACAGATGTTTAAAAGATGTGGAAAGGTGTGTTTGCTGTTTAGAGTTTAAAACATATTTTCAAAGAAATATAAAAATCGAAAGGAGCACATTCAGGCACCATTCAAAAGAACCTCGCTCTTCTTTAATTAGAAGAAGGTCTTGGGTTCAAGTCCCGGGCTTGATGAGGGCATTTCTGTGTGGAGTTTGCATGTTCTCCCCTTGTGTGGGTTTACTCTGGGTATTCTGGTTTCCTCTCACAGCCAAAGACATGCACATTAGGCTAAGTGACTGTTCCAGGTTGCCCCTAGGTGTGAGTGAGAGTGTGAATGGTTGTGTGTATGTGTGTGTGTGTGTATGTGTGTGTTGGCCTTGCGATGGTGCGGCGAGATGTTTAGGGTGTACCCCACCTTCGCCCAGAGTCGGCTGGGATAGGCTCCAGGCTCCCCACGACTCTAGTAGGATTAAATGGTTCAGCAATTGGATGAAGGGATAAATAGCATCGTTAAAGCTAGTTTAAAACAGCCACTCGCACCAGAACAGTGACTGCCATGTAAAAACTATTTACTCCGGAACCTCACGACACGAAATCTTGTTCCAGGTGCAACCTGAACACAATCAGTGCAAAGTAGGAGTGTTTCTGTGTGCACAGTAGCTTCCATCAGTGCATCCATCCATCCTTTTGTGGCAGATGAGCAGTTCTTCTTCTCCGCGTTATGAAGCCTACCAGTTAAACAAGGAGAGGAACTACTGCCATCAACACAAAGAAAAATATTGTTCTCTCCCTCCGTTTGCTTTCTGGAAACATTGTGAAATGGCGCTGTGCATTTGTGTTCATGTTTAGCATTCCTTTTTTGCTGTGTTTTTATTACTCAATACCTGTAAAAGTCGGAAAATGTGAAAGCACTCCATACGTCCTCGCCGGACATTTTGTTTCTGATAACTGATTTGCGCACTGTACTTGAGTGCTTTTCCTCTAGCTTCCTGTTTGCCACTGATTTGAGGGTGACCATGTAAACACACAGGAAATTGGCACGGGTTGTTTCTGAGGCAACTTTACTCCCGTTGCCTGGATAAAAGCAGCTTTCGTTTCTGCTTAATGTTAGAAGCTTAAACAGTAATATTTTGCTTTTAGCATAAAACTAAACAAAAATGATTGCCATGGCTGCTCTAGTGACATAAATCATTTGTTCTAAATCACTGTAATGTATGCCTCAGATCTGTTTTACATTCCAGCAGGCCAGTAGGGAGAACTGATGAACACTCCAATCAAATCAGCTGATGGAGAAAATCTGCCCAGAACAAAGGGGTTAGAGCTGACTCTCGTCCAAATGGATCTTTGGTATGAGCGAGGGAGGACTGCAGTCATAGGGTGCCGAGGGCTGCAGAGCTTTAGCGGGTTGGCAACAACAGCAGTCATGACTACAGATATTACACAAAGACATCTTCAGTTCTAACATGTGGAAATTATAATGGCTTAGCACCAGACTGAACGTTAGCAGCCTGTTCACCATTTGGCACTGCTATTAATAGATTTTGTTGAGCCAAGTTAGCATTCAAGTGTCCTTATTTTGTAATGCATGCTGTCCCCAGAGAAGCAGTGGAGACTGACCTAAACCCTGATGCTGAGGTACGCCGAGTTGCTTTGTATCCTTTTAGCCAGGTGGAGTGAAATCATTTTCAGAAGCTTCCCTTTGTTCAGGCTCGATGCCAAGGTGCTGAAAGCTGGAGTGGCAGCACAGATGCTATAGAGCAGATAAGGGCCTGAAAAGGGACAAAACCAGTTCCTGAGAATTCCCCTCTGGGACAGGGACAGCGTTTCTCCTCCAGCACTGAGATGATCTCTATAATTGATCCTTTATTAGGGTCAGGGGAAGGGTGAAGCATTAGCCCAGATTACTCTGGGCGAAGATATGGAACAGCCTGAATATCCTGCCAGTTCATCACAGAGCAACACCCACACACAACCATTTACATTCACACTCACACCTATGGGTGATCAAAAATATCCAATTTACCTAAATGTGCATGTCTTTGGACTGTGGAAGAAAACTGGAGTACCCGGAGGAAACCCATGCAAGCACGGGGAGAAAATGCAAACTACACACAAAAACGCCAACGCCAAGCCCAGGACTGGAACCCAGGACCTTCTTGCTGTGACGTGGAAATGCTAACCAGTACACCACTGTGCTAGTCATAAATAATTTTTAGCA
>JAQMYF010000003.1:6463918-6475138 GCA_030014195.1 Neosilurus mollespiculum | reverse complement strand
TCTTCAACGGTTTTTAATTGTATCCAATTCCCACCCATCAACTATTGCCTCCCTATCACATACAACCACCACAAGCCAGGGAGGAGTGTAAGCATGCACATGCCCATTCTGTGACATGCAATGCTGCCACCTGTATCTTTTATAAACTGTTGCGCATGTGCATTCGGGGACAGCACTATCCACCCCTGTGTATGAGCTCACAGATGCCCATGATTGGCTGGTGATCGCTGTGAGTGACAGGGAGGTGAATGTATGCCGTTCCTCCCTTCAGTGAGAGCTCGGCCAGTTAGCTCCCATGCACTCCTGGACACAGATGGCTGCAGCATCAACCTGGATTCTAAAGAACCCTGATTCTAATGCCAGAACAAATCTTTATTTTAAGAATAACTGGATAATGTATCAATGGTATTTGACAGCGGAAGAGATTACCATAGCAAAGGTGACATGCGATCCTGTGGAAGAGGGATTAGATTAGGGATTAGGAGAGCTCTTTACCAAATCACTGTGTTGAAACATGCATTAAACCAAAAGCTGTTTTACCAAACCATCCACGGAATGACTTTAGTTCTACATTTCTCATTAAGCAAAAAAATTATCTTCATTATTCATTCATTTTGTGAACCTCTTAATCCTAATTAGGGTCGCGGGGAGGCTGGCGTCGATCTCAGCCGACTTTGGGTGAGGGCAGAGTACACCCAGCTCGCCAGGCAATCACAGGGCAGAAACACGCTGACGGCTATGCAGTCTAAAATCAGCAATGGTTCTTTTACAGGCCTCTCACCACAGACAGTGAGAGACATGGCCGGCATTTGATAACCCAGTTAGCTGCACTGGGGGGACAGCAGTGACAACCCGTTGATAGTGGGGCTTGAACCCCTGACCTTGGGATCAGTAATCCAGCACCCTACCACCGGGGCACCACTGCCTGATCGACATTAACAGCTTCCAGAAATTATTTAGCTCTTGCTGTATTCTTGATGTAACCCAGGAAGCTGCTGGCTTCAGTAGGCCTGACACTACAACTGCCAGGTCAGCTTATGAGTAGTGCAGGCATTCAGAGCCTTGTCAATGAACCATTCAAGAGCAGAGCATCCGCCCAGGGCATGGTGCCCAACACACAGAGGCGTTTAGACAGCGCGACAGACGGATAGAAAAACTGAGAAGAGTTAGATGGCTAGTGTGTGTATTAAGATACCCAGAATTTTACATTTAGAACACTGTTGGTATGTTTAATGATGAAACCAAAGAGAATCTTTAAAGTTGTTAAAATGTCCTTACCTTACTTTCACATTTCTTGTGTGTGGCTGTCTTGCAGACTGTAAACAACAGAACAAGATAAACAGATTTGAAGAACAACACAGAAGCAAATTTCCTCTTTTGCTCGTTGAACCAGATTCAGTTTAAAATGCTTTAAAGTTCCTCGTTCACTAGCGAAGATCTGATGTGTTCTATCTTCTATTATCAGTTCATTTTGGATGAATATAAAACTTTCCTGGTGAAACCACCCCAGCTCACAGGCTTAGTATTTCCTATTCACCTGTTTTGGTGGTGGAGTGGTGAGTACGTCCACCTCACAGCAAGGAGGTCCTGGGTTCGAATCCTGGGCATTTCTCTGTGGAGTTTGCATGTTCTCCCTGTGCTTGTGTGGGTTTCCTCCGGGTACTCCGGTTTCCTCCCACAGTCCAAAGACATTAGGCTAAAAGGCTGTTTCAAATCGCCCCAGGGTGTGAGTGTGTATGTGAATGGTTGGAATGTCAATTGTAAAAAAGCACATTACAAATAAACCTGAATTGAATTGAATTGAATTGAACTGAATTGTGTGTGCATTGCCCCGCAATAGATTGGCGAGCTGTTCAGGGTGTACCCCTTCTTTGCCCAGAGTTGGCTGAGATAGGCTCCAGCCTCCCTGCGACCCTAAGGATTACATGGTTCGTAATTAAAGAATCAATAATTAATGAGACGGCATGACCATAGGAATGATAACTCGGCAGCACAACACAGATTTGTAGAAAGTAGAAAAGCACGAGATCATCTAAAGATGATCTAATGATGGTGATGTTTATTAATATCATGGCGAACTTTATCACTAAAAAGCAGTTTAGAAGTTCCTGTAAGCTAATAGGTGAAGCAGTCAGGAGAAGAGTCTTACCTCGGCAGAAGGAACCCAGACTTTCTATGTTTTGCTTGCACACCCCACACTGACGCTTCTTCTTATACGTTTTCTCCTTAAACTCGTGAGGCTCGCCCTTCCCTGCCTAAAGAAAACAGATCCATTAAAATTAATTACAGAAACAATTACAAGCTTCCTGAACCAAAAAAAAAGGACAGCAGCTAAGTCCACACGCATCCAGCTCGGTGTTATATCAGTTTTTTCCTGATGGTATTCATCATTCTCTCACATTCTGCTTTCTTCCTTTAAACCAGGTCCTTTTTCTGTCTTTGTGCAGAGCGTCTCACCTTTCCAAATCCAGCAGGATTAAAAAAACCTTTGTATAATACTTAATCTAACAGTGACACACCTTGTCTTAAGAGACATTATACTATTGGAAAACAGAGAAAAACTAAACCATCTCAGAACACACACACACACACACACACACACACAGTTTTATATTAGATAAAACAAACACAAGTGAAGTGTTTGGGCTGTATATACATGAATGTTATGCACTGCACGCTGGAGCATGTGTGATGTCAGAGCTATAGAGAATAAATCAGCTTTGTCTACAGTGGGGTGTTTTTCAGTTTGCAAGTGGAGGTAGAAGGAGCTCATTTCCACTCTCAGCCTTCAGAGCTGGGCAGTGTTTGGACAGCTGTCAGGAGACGCACTTCATGCCCACTGGATGCCGTTCAGCTCTGTATTGTAGATGTGCAAAGCTTGGCAGCTTTTTCTGAATGACAAACCCACATAATGGGGCTTTACATTCACACATGGATTTCTAGGTCTTCTTGTCTTTGCGAGGATAACACAATAAAATACAACACAACAACAACAACACACACTCACAAACACACCAATGCTGGGCAATACGATATGAATCACTGTATGCCCTCTTGGCATCTTCCTATTTTGTCTGGAATTAAAATGGATATTTGTTGGGTTTTTAATCAGTTGATTTACACAACATGCCTACAACCTTGAAGATCCAAAACATTTCTTATTGTGAAGCCTCCAAAATTAGTACTTTACAGAGCCACCTTCTGCAGCAATTACATCCTAGCACATCAAGCCACTCGGATTTTTCCCATTCTTAAACGCAAAACTTTTGAAGGTCCTTCAAGAAGTTATATTGCTCAAGAAGTTGCCTGTACCATCCATCATTTCCTCAATTCTCACCTGTTTCCCAAGTCCCAGTCGATGAAAAACATACTGCCACCACCATGCTTCACTGTGGGGATCTTGTGGTAATGAGGTTTGTGCTAGACACAGCATTTTCTTTGATGGCCAAAAAAGGTCAATTATAGTCTTATCTGACCAGAGGACCTTCTTCCCAATGTTCGAGGAGTCTCCTACATGCTTTTTGGTGAATGCAAAGTGCTTTCTTATTTTGTACTTGCCACTCTTCGATAAAGCTCAGCTCTGTGGAGTGTATAGCTCAAAGTAGCCCTGTGGACAGATACACCAGTCTCTGCTCTAGTTTCTTCAGGGTTACCCTTGGTCTTTTTGTTGCCTTTCGGATTAATGCTGTCCTAGACCGGTCTGTGAGTTTTGGTGGATGACCCTCACTCGGCAGGAATGTTGTGGTGCTATATTCTTTCTATTTTGTAATACTGAATTTAATGGGGCGTAGTGGTATTTTTCAATTACTTAGTGGTAACTTTCAAGGTTTTGGGTATTTTTTACAACATAGCTTCTCAACAACTTTGCCCTGACCTTTCCTTCATGGTGTCACTTGCTTGGTGGGCCCTCTTGATTAGTGGTGTTTCAGACTCTGGAGCCTTTCAGACTAGGTCTTAGACTTACACTTAGACTGTACCTAGGTGGACCAATTTAAATAATTATGTGACCTCTGTATGAACCTAATAGCACCAGATCTTATTTAGGGGTTTCATAGAATATGGAGCGTATACTTCTGCATGCACCACTTTTCGTTTTTTTTATTTTATATAATTATTTTTTAAAAATTATAATAATTTTACTTCACCAATCCGGTCTATTTTGGGCCGGTCCATTACATAAAATCCAAGAAAAAAATTCTATTTATATTACAGGATGTAAGGCAGCCAAACAGGAAAAATGCCAAAGGGTGAACACTTGCAAGCCTTTCTAGATGGTATGAGAATAAAGTTTGCCTGGTGAAAAATCTTTGTTTTTTTTTTAAATAAACATCAGTGTGATGTCATAGTGCCCTGATTTCCAGTGTACGAGACCACCTGGTAGGCATGTACGTAACCAAGGTTATATTAGATAAAACATCAATTTCAGCACTTGAAAAACCCAACAATACCATAAACGGGCTTAAGCTGCATTAGTCTGTTAAGTTGTATAGAAGTTTTTTTAAATATAACTTTTATTTATTTATTTTATTTATTATTCTTCTATTGTCAGGATGCTATAAAGGAAATTCACAGCTTGGAGAAGGCCAGTAATCTTTAGGACTTTATATAACATGAAAAGAATGTGGGGAAACGGCTCGAACCCACACAGACATACAAACAGTGACAGGCCATACGCTCAGTTATAAATCTCCCATCGTTTTTAACTTACAGCTCCTCAAGCAGCTCGAATAAATCAGCCTGCATTCGATCCTCAGGGATCTTTCTCTCCTCACTTTCGCCTGATTTTTAAAATATATGAACTCTTCTTTTCTTATACAGACTATACATTCTTCTCTGGTTGCTTTTTCCCCAAATAATCAAAAGTCAACAACTTAACACAGAAACACATTCATTATTCCATTCATTCATTCATTCATTCATTCATTTATTCATTCATTCATTCATTCACCAAACCGCTTAATCCCACTGGGGTCGCGGGGAGACTGGAGCCTATCTCATCTGACTCTTGGAGGAGGCGGGGTACGCCCTGAACAGGCATTTACACTCACACCCAGGGGCAATTTGGAAAAGACAATGAGCCTAATGTGGACAATCAGTCTTATGGACTGTTGGAGGAGACCGGAGTGCCCAGAGGAAACCCACATATGCACAAGAAGAACATGCAAACTCCACATAGAAATGCCCTCGACTGCCCTTGGCAGATGTGTTAACCACTGTGCCACCCCTGTGCCGCCCCCATGACATTTTATCAAGTGAAAAGATCTTAAATATAATCAAATTTTCACACAGCACAAGATTACAATAAATTAAAATATAAACTTATTTCTAGACTTTTTTTAAAAGTACGATCCACAGTTTAAATTCAAGCATTATCCACCCGGAATATTTTTAAAACCCAAGATAGGTGACCAAACAGATCGTTTTGTTCTCGAAGTATTTAAAAATGTGACTCATTTTCAGCATTTCTTTCTAGAAAAAACACAAAATAAAAAATTAGTGAAACGAGCCAATAAAAATGTCTAGAAACAGTTTTAAAAATGTTATGTTTGATTTAAGGTAAAGTCATAATAGAAAATACTCGAGTATTATACTTGGGTTGTAAATAATTAACTTCAGTTTCCATCATCTCACTGATTTCTGATTGAGAATATAGAAAACCCTCTTACCTTTTAAAAATCGAAAGCTCCCCCAAGCCGCAATGAAAAACAAAAAAGATTATTAGCCTAACACATTACAAACCATTACTAACGACCTGTACATATTGACCACGCCCCTTTCTATCACTCACACTTCTCTTATAATCTTTTCTAGCCGACTCACTGAGGTGTGATTCTCTATGGACGGCTCTACTGCCTTGCCAGCAGTGTGCTGACAGCGTCTGTCCTGGGCATGGACTTCTCCCTGGGTCTGCAGACAACGAGCGTCTGTTCGTATAATTTTAGCCACCCAGGGCATAAGCCAAAGGCTCTTTGGTGAAAAGATGGCCTTTAAGAGTGAGGACCCTCCCCTTCCTTGCTTCGCTTCGATCCCTAGTGAAAGAACAGAGGAGGAATTGAGGAGGGCGATGGACAATCTGGACACATGCACAGAAATATACCCCACGGGCAGATTCATGGGAAGAGGAGAAAAGCATGAAGCTGAACTTTCTTCGTCTATACCGACATTACATTTTCCTTTTCTTTATCAAGCTCTCTGATGAAGATGTTTAGTCAATGATGCAATGCTAACTGTACTGTGATGAACAAGCACTCTTAGCTATCCACTAAAACCGAGCATGCCACTGTTTAAACCCATTGTGAGAAACACTCCTCCCTGTTAAACGGCTGCTGATCAGTTAGAATAATGGCAACACATCCCTCCGAGGCCTGAGAGCAGAAATAATTTTGAATCTTGAAACACACTGTTTATCCTGTAAGAGACTTCTACAGACTACAGCAGTGTTTAGTTCAGTCTGTGAGCAGGGCGGTGGGATTCGCCTTTATCATGCCCCCTTTAATTACACCCAGGAGTAGCTCAGTAGAGGATGTGTGTGTGTGTGTGTGCGTGCGTGCATGTGTGTGTGCATGTTTACATGTGTCCCTATTTACCCCCAGTTCCCAATTCTACCCTCAGTGAATCAGTCGGTCCCAGCAGGGTGGGACGGTCACAGAGAGGAACTGACTGTATATTTGTGTGTCTACGTGTGTTACAACTCTGGGTGGACTTGGCCAGTTTTGTGTGTGTGTGCGTGTGTGTGTGTGTGTAGGGTGGGACAGGCAGTAGGGGAACAGAGACTGCCTGTTCCAGAGATGAGGTCAGCACTGCACTGTTATAAGTTTCCTGCCCTCTCGTCCCCTCGTCCTACCCAACCCAATTACACAAGTTTCCATGCCACTGGCTCTACAGAACCTCTGTGCTAGATTTCGGATTAAACATCTGAACATGTAAACTGCTTTCTTAGGCTCATGAACCGTCCATGCTTAGGTTTAAGCAAAAATGATCCCTGGAGTAGTGGTTTATATTATATATACAAGGGATGTACCAAAAGTAATGCAAAAATTGGCATAACATTTTTATGAACAGACCTACATCGTTCTAATTATACTTGTTTGTAGAACAACCCTTCATCTATAGGACCCCATAATAACCTTCTTTTTCATAGCAGGTGCCTAATGAATTCCAAGCAGAAGCAAGGGGCCGTCATTGAGTTTTTGACAAAGGAAGGATGCAGGCAGTCCGACATCCACAGAACGATCCTGAATGTTTACGGAGATGACACCATTGACACCATTGACAACAGCAATGTGCACAGATGGATGAAGTTTAAAGATGGAGAAGCCAGCGTTGAAGACAAACCACGCAGTGGGAGACCATCAACTGCGACCACTGACACAAAGAGGATTTGAGAGTAGGGTTCAACGCTGGCACAAATGCATTGCTTGTGGTGGAGACTATATTGAGTAGTACCTTTGTATTGAGAAAGAGCTGCTCTACAAACAAGTATAATTTGAACAGTTATTGTCAGTTAATAAAAGAAGTTATGCCACATTTTGCATTACTTTTGATACAACCCTCATATATTTATATCAGTTCTTCAAGCAAAAAATCAAACATACAACAATCCATCATCATCCTTTTCTGAACCGCTTAATCCTAATTAGGGTCACGGGGAGGCTGACGCCCATCTCAGCTGACTCTGGGCGAGGGCAGAGTACACCCTGGACAGCTCGCCAGGCCATCGCAAGGCAGAAACACACTGACAGCTATGCAGCCTACTCTTGACGAAATTTCAGCAATGGTTCCTTTACACTGCCCATACAACAATCCACTTTTCTAAGGCTGCTTTTACATGGGCACTTGCGCTATAAAACCTCGACACCAGTGGGCACCACTTTTCGAGATGGTGCAGTTTGTTCCAGAACATCTTGCTCAAGATGCAGCTTGTGGTCTGAACACAACTGGTGACAAGTAGGCGGGTTTACGCGTGAGGAGTAGCGTCCATCAGGGTTCTTAGGTTGTTTCATGGGCTTTCGAGGCAGATGGGCGGTTCTTTTCCTGCGGTGTCCTTGCGTGTTGTCTCTCTAGCTTCCTGCCTGCCGGTGAGTGAGAATTAATCTGTAAACAAGTCGGAAAGTGGGTGCAATTTGCTCAGGGCATAAACTGTTTCGGGGGCAACTTGTTCCCATGTAAAAGCAGCTTTAAGCGGAGTGTGTTTGCTGCCTTGTTTTTCCCCTCTCAACATTCATTAATTTTCGAAGCCGCTTAATCCCAATTAATGTTTCGGGGAGGCTGGCGCCCATCTCAAGGTGGGGTACATCCTGAACAGCTCACCAGGCCATCGCAGGGCCAAAATACATACAACCATTCACAATCACACCTAGGGGCAATTTGAAATAGCCAATTAGCCTACTGTGCATGTTTTTGGACTGTGGGAGGAAACCGGAGTACCCAGAGGAAACCCACACAAGCACAGGAAGAACATGCAAACTCCACAGAGAAACACCCCAGCCCTGGAATCGAACCCCGGAGCTTCTTGCTGTGAGGCGGACGTGCTACCCACTGTGCCACCGTGCTGCCCTCCCTCTCAACATTCCTTCATAAGTCTTTCTGTAAGCTGATATATTTTAGGTTATTACATCATTTCACAGTAAAACACCCCAGATGTGATTCTATATTTCTTATTATGAAATAAATATTCACGATTGGAGGGTGGCAGATACCCCATCATGCCACCCTCCAATCGTGAATATTTATTTCATAATAAGAAATATAGATTATTACTACAAGTGCTTAGGACATCTGCCTCACAGCAAGTAGGTCCTGGGTTTGAGTCCTGGGGCTTGGCGAGGGTGTGTCTGTGTGGAGTCTGCATGTCCTAACCGTGCTTGCATGGGTTTCCTCCAGGTACTCCAGTTTCCTTCTACAGTCCAAAGACATGCACATTAGGCTAACTGGCTGTTCCAAATTGACCCTAGTGCGAGTATGAATGGTTATGTGTGTGTTTGCCCTGTGATGGTCTGGCAAGCTGTTCAGGGTGTACCCCGCCTTCGACCAGTGTTGGCTGAGATAGGCTCCAGCCTCCCATATATGACAATAGTAGGATAAAGCGGTTCAGTAAAGGATTGAGTGAGAGTTCTGGTATTGGACTATGAATTACATCCAGATTGGTAACGTATTAAAAAAAACACCTTTGTTATGTTGAGGTGGGAATTTTGCTGGTGTTATCTGGGTTAAAAATTTCACCTAGAGGTCAAAGTCACTGCAAAACATCACAGATAGACTTTCTGGCTGATCACCTTGAACCAATGAAATATTTCTGATGGGAGCAGCGTCGTGTAGAAAGACCCTCCCCCATCCACAGAGCACAATGCATCTCTCGACTCATCTGAACATCTACTGTCTCATGTATACAACACAAATACTACCTTATTTTGGAGAATGGTGTTCATCCCTCCAGTACAGGTTCAGAGATGTAGACTTAGTCGTGATACACAGCAGCTGTTCTGTTTATATTGTTTTTCTTTTCTTTTCTTTTTATCGACTGGTCTTGTTCGAGGTCAACGCAGCAGACCTTCCTTCTTCAACTTACTCTGACCTCTGAATCCCTCTATGGCCTCTGTCCTCCCTCACCACATCTATAAATCTCCTCTTCTTCTCTTACCACTCAGTTCCATCCTTGACATTCTTCTACCAATATACACTTCATCCCTCCTCAGCACATGGGGCTGGTGGCGTAGCGGTTAGGGTGCCGGGTCACGATCAAGAGATCATGGGTTCGAATCCCCGTTGGACCCCCACCATGCTAAGACCCCTGGGCAAGGTCTTAACCACAAGTGTGCCTCTGTGTATACACAGTATAAATGGGTACCAGTAAAAATACTGGGAAGGTAACCTGCGTTGGACTAGCGTCCCATCCAGGAGGAGTTGAACTCCTAGTTGCTTCACACTACAGAAACCGGGGATAAGCACCGGCTCTGCACAAGTCCGAACCATCCTAATCTGTCCTCTCACTTTATCCCCAAACACTCCTACATGTTCTGTTCCTCCAACATATTCACTGCTAATTCTTGTCACTTCCAGAGAAAATTACAGCATCTCTGTTATTTCCAGCTCCGCTCCTGTCTTTTTTTTGTCAGCGATACCGTCTCCATGGTTTGTTTTATTTGTAGCTGTGTGCACTTCAGCAACACATTTTTTAGTCATTTTCAGTGAAAGGTTTTTTATAAATTTACTAGAACTGCAAGATATGACAGCGATTTTCATTTGGCTGTTAGTGATATAATCTCTGCAGCTGCAACATCTGCTGCTAGCGCCACACTGCCAGCAGTACATTTACAACAGCATGTGGATTTCCCTTTGGTAAACAGCTGTTTTCTCTCTTGTGCAGCTTGATAGGAGTTAAAGCAGTTCAGACAAATCTCTCATAGGATTCTGTGATGTCAAAAATACACTGCACAGGCCCACAGAAAGAGAGAGCAAGGTTTACTCCAAACACCAGATGTAGTCTGAGAGGCAGGTGTTTCCCTGGGTTCATTCAGGCACAGAACTTACTATTACCTGAAATACACACAGTCACACTTAACACATTCTCAAATACACTGCCTGGCCTAGCCTCGACCAGACCAACAGAAACAGTCTAAGATCGTAACACTGCATCCAGCAGCTTGCTCAGTGGCCACTATGCATGAAAGGTACATTGCATGACTCTGGAATAGGGTAAACCAGGACCGATTATATCACATGACCATTTTGCACTGCTCCACAGTCTGATCTTTATGCCCACTGTGTGTGTGTGTGTGTGTGTGTGTAAATTCTCTCAGTTTCATGATTTAACATAGCCATGAGTTCTACTGTCCTTTTTTTTATTATTTGGATTCACAGAACTTCTCAGTCAAGATGTTTCAGACCACATTTTCCCCATGAAGTGGTTCTGACATGGTTCTTTAGGAAATAAGAAGCTACTTACTGCATCATTTCATCTAATACAGGAGTCTCAAACTCGCGGCCAGGACGGTAGTTTGTGGCCCCCGCCTTAATATGAAAGTTTAATGTTAGTGCGGCCCGCGAGCTTGATATATATGGCACGTTACAGTGTTGTGGGCGGAGCTGAACGAACTTACCAATCACGGTGGGGTATATGGCTCTTGGGGGCGGGACATCGACTGGGTTTGATGCAAGCAGAGAAACATTTCTCAATGAGTGAAAGTTACAGCAGCGTTGCCATGGAGAGGTTTCTTCCGT
>JAQMYF010000003.1:6398490-6416428 GCA_030014195.1 Neosilurus mollespiculum | reverse complement strand
ACTTCACTTTTACTACTTAAATGTTCAGGTTTGAGGGTTTGTTAACATTTTGGATTGACCAAGAGCACTGTATAGTAGTACAATAACAATTAATCCTCAAAAATACAACTTGCCTAATAATTGGGCACACAGTGTATTTTATTCCCCCAAAAGCAAATAGTTTGGGGCATGGGAGTAAGTTAGCAAATTCAAACTACTTTATCTGTGTGGTTTACAGTTTCAAGACTCAGTACTGTAATAAGATGTAAAGTATTGCATTCTGACAGAACACAATTATAGCCACGTCTCCACTTCTTACAGTATAACCATGACAAACACAGACACAGGCACACCCAGGACTGCTCATTAAAGATTTCCCCTTACTCATTTCCCATGGAATGACAGGAATAAAACTTGGCATAGCTATTAGTGTTTCTCTTCATAGGTGCCACCGAAGGTCACACACTTCTCCTATCGCTTTATGCAGCTGTGGAGATCTCGCCTGGGGAAGTCTGCAGGTTGCTTCAGAAGCCATGACTTGACCTTAGAAATCAGTGTTTCATCATATGGGAAGTGATTGGCCTTTAAAGATGTGGAGGTCAGATGGTGCAAAGTCAGGAGAGTAATAGGGTAGAGGAAGAATTTTATAGTCACAGGACTGTGCTTCTATCTGGGTATCATGCTAGTAGTGAACCGGGGTGGTGTCTTGCAGGAGGTGAAGACCTTTGGTCATCATGCCACACCTCTTGGTTTTGCTGGCCTTCCATAGATTCTGCAGCAGTGAAGCGCAGAATGTCCTGGTAATTGTGGTACCCTTTACCAGGAAATCCATTATCACTATTTCATGCTGATCCCAGAAGACCATTAACATGACCTTGTGTGCCGAGGGTCTTTTTCGCCTTCTTTTGTAGGTGGTGAATCGTAATGCTTTCTTTGCTTTGAATGGGTATAGTGATAGACCCATGTTTCATCCCGCATAATCAGTCTGTCACAGAAGTCCTCCTGGTTTTCTTGGCACATGGGCAAAAGATCCAGGGGAATCCATCATGCAGACAACTTCTGCATTTGCAAATGGTCATCGACGATTTTGTATATTCTCCCAGACCACACACCCCACAATGAACTTGACAGCTTTGGTTAGTTGGCAAATGGTTATGTGGAAATCCTCCAAAATGGTGGGGGGAGTGGGGGCAGAGGTGGCTCAGTGATTATGGCTCTAGGTTACTGATCAGTAGGCTGGGGGTTCAAGCCCCAGTACCACCAAGCTGCCACTGTTGGGCTCTTGAGCAAGGCACTTTACCCTTAATTGCTCAGTTATATAAATTAGATAAATGTAATCGCTCTGAATAAGGGTGTCTGACAAATGCCATAAATGTACATGGTGGCCTCCACTTGCTGGATGGTGTTTTCATCAATGGTGGTCGCCCGAGAATGGGAGACGGAGGGGAAACCTTTAATGTGCTGCGCCACGAATACAGGGATATGGGACAGGGGGTCACACCCAGAGAAAGTGCCTTAGAGTACTGTCACTCACAGGACTTGGAGATTCCTCACATTTCTTTGGGCCTGGTGCTGGTCTGAGATCTCGGTCTCTTCTGACGTCCTTTCTACAAGCAACGTAGAACAGACTGAAACAGTGTTCTCCGGCATGCATGTAAACCACACTAAGTCTGAAGGCTAAAACCTTTTTTTTGAGGGTTTTACTTGACATACTAAAGGCTGGGTGGTTCAATGTACGTCAGGGATAAACCATTTCAGATACAGCCCAAAGGTCCCCTGAGACACATTTTTAAGTGAAATAAATTAAGGCTTAGATGCAGCACACAATGCAGAACAATTTAATAATGATGGTAATAGTGGATATAAAATTAAAAAGCATGGAACTGTAAAGCTACACAAAAACAGTTTTTTTATGTATTTACTTAAAATTTAAGTACAGCTGCAAATAGACTCTTGTTCTGCTTGTCCCATGGCCAAAATTCTACTCAGTAGAGGCTAACCTGTCTGTTTCCCTGCGCCGGTCTCTCCCTGCTGTCAGAGCTGTGGACCCCCCTCGGCCCCGTCGAAGACCTTTTTCCCTGTTCTCATCTGCAAGAAGAGTTCGCATGTATAGACAATGTGCAGTTACAGTTGCCCTGTAGTGGGCTGCACTAATAGTCTTTGCACTAACGGACTGATACTGCTGAAATACTTAACTACAGCAGGTAACATTCAGCGCAAAACAGTGTAATTTCTCTTTGTCTTGTGGTAACAACTTATTATTCTGTATATACACTGTGAAATACTTATACTGTCCAGTCAATTCTATATACCCCATAAATTCTGTAAAAACAGGGGACAATCCAATTTTGAATCTTGTTTGACATTTAGTCTCTTAAGTGTTTGTTTCAGTACCCAACTCCATGAAGATGAGAGATGTACAACCAAGTTAGAGAGCCATCAGAAGATACTGAAGCAGTGTCTTCAAGAATGCTTCAAGAATTGCCAAAAGCCAATTAGAATAGGAGTTTTTAAAATAATCAAGGGCACACAAGCATACACACAAACACACTTTTTTAACTATTAATTAATCATAGTCAGGAAAATAATAATGATTATTTGCACCAATCTTGTATGATAGTGTAACACTGACTATCATGAGACCACCCTGTTTCAATAGAGTGAGGAAGAGGTGGGCTTATCAAAACTGAATAAATGAAATTATACATTTAAGAGACTTGCATTTCTGATTGGTGAAAAGCCACCGAAAAATTCTGGTCACTGCCATGGAATAACTAAATAAGTGCATTGTTGCCATATAAGATGAGAGCTGAATGAATGTTGAATAAGTAGAATGATAATTGCATGACTGGCACAACATAACATGACTGTCGACTTTGAAAATGTTTCGAACAAATAACAAACCAACTATAAAATTAGGCTTTCATACATACGATAGAGAATTAGACGTACTCTGCAGATAACCACATGACTGAATAATTCTCCATTTAATACTTGGCCTCATTCGATAATTGCTTATTCCTTCATTATTAGCTTCCAGGGGACAGGGTGAAGCAGACCTTCCCGTAGTGAGATACCTCACTCCTTCTACCAGAGACAAAAGTGAATAATAAAGTTGATTCCAACACACCACATATTACCTGGTGTTATATCGCTAAATATTTATAAGAACTCATCATATCATTGTCTGAAAACATGGTCGCATGGGAAAGAGAATAGTTTCTGGTTTATTCCTCATAGAAAGATATCAATTTTCATCATAACTCCATTGAGCCCTGTGAACACATTAACAAATTGTCTTTTTTTGGCAATATGATTTCTATATTTAAGAAATAAAATTAACTCTTGGTTTAAAATTGAAAATAATTTTTTTTTTTATAACTAAACTTTTTTTTCTTTTTTTAAACTGTTCATCTGTGTAATCTACCACCAGATCTCAATTCCTTGAACAAGTTTCATCTTAAAATATTACTGGCAGCCAGCAAGAAATCAATAACAAGAGAATGGCTGAACAGAGATCCACCGGCGGTGGGAGAGTTGACAGCCACTGTAAATGAAATATATAAAATGGAAAAGCTGACCTTCTCCCCAAGATTGTGTGTTAATAAAGCCCAGGAGTATTGGTTGAAATGGCTTTTGTATGCAAGTGGAAAAGCGGTACAGACCAGTTCCTTTCATATTGTTAATTTATTTATTTGTTATTATTATTCATAATAAAACTCCCATTTTGTCATCAGTGCATATGGACTATGCTTATAATTTCCTGCCTTTGACTCAGTCATAAGACCCATGTCTTGCTCCCTATGTAGACTGGATGGACTTACATTGGAGGGATTCCCCCCACCTGATGGGTGTCTCCCTGTTCACCTCTCATTCATGAATTATTGCAATCCAAGATTATTGTTTTTCTCTGATAAATTATGATTTGTCTTCCTTGGTGACAATGCTCTGTACTGTTTGGTTTATGTGTTGTATTCCTTATTAAAAAAAACAACACAAAACTGTGCACTTAAAAATAAAGTTTAAAAAATATATATAATTTTTTTTTTATGAGCAACACTGACAAAAAGAAGCTGAGAGTATTTGGCATGAAGGAAACCAGTACCAACTGGAATAACCCTTTTATTATTTACGAATACAGCCAAAGGAGCGTTTAAAGGCTGATTTATACTTGGTTTTAACTACATGTATGCAAGATGGGCACTGCACTTATCCTGTAGTTGGTTGGCATATCACTTGTGCATATCCTCAGAAATGAATGTAACAAGTCCTTTTGGTGGAATATCAACATAAATAGTACAGCCAGTATAGAACTATGAGTCACTGTGTCCGAATACACCAACACCATGTCTCAAATCATGCATTTATCTAGCCTACTACACTAAACTGATTAACACTAACCGGGTTTCTGATTATAGTGAGTAGAAGCCTTCTTTTATTTCTTTAAACAGAAATAAACGTCTGGGAACTGAGGAGACCAGCAGCTGGTGAAAGGTCTGGACTGCAGGTGGGCCACTGCATTACCCATACTCTTCTATTACAAAGCCTTGCTATTATAATTGATGCAGCATACAGTTAAGCATTGCCCTCCCTGAAAAAGACGTCACCTGCATGGGTGCATATGTTGCTCCAATACCTGCATACACCTTTCAGCTTTGATGGTGTCTTTCCAGAACTGAAATGAGCTGATAAGCTGGATAGTCCCTCTCATCTTTAGTCCAAAGGACACGGTGTCCATGTTTACCAAAAAGAATTTCAAATTTAGATTTGTATGATCACAGAACATATAGAACGTATGACCACTCCTTGAATCGCCACCTTATCGTGGTTGAGGGGTTTGCCTGTGTACCACCGGAGCCCAAGCTTGGCCCAGATTGGTAACAACAGGTCGAATTTGTTTCCAGGGAGGGTTGGAGTCTGCCAAGGATGTCCTTTATGACAGGTTCTGTTCATAATTTTTATGGACAGAATTTATAGGCACAGCTGAGGCGTTGAGGGGTTCTGGTTTGGTGACCATAGGATCTCGTCTCTGCTTTTTGCAGATGATGTCCTTTTGACTTTATCAAGCTGGGACCTCCAGTTCTCATTGAAGCAATTCGCAGCTGACTGTCGGGATGAGAATCAGCACCTCCAAGTCCAAGGCCATGGTTCTCAGCTGGAAGAGGGTGGAATGCATGCTCCAGGTCTGTAACAAGGTCCTGCTCTAAGTGGAGGAGTTTAAATATCACGGGGTCTTGTTTACGGTTGAGGGAAGGATGGAGCGAGAGATCGACAGGCAGATCGGTGGAGCGGAGCTTGTACCAGTCAGTCATGGTGAACTGGGAGCTAAGCCGAAAAGGCAAAGCTCTCAATTTACCAGTCGATCTACGTACCTCAACTATGGCCACAAGCGTTAGGTAGTGACTGAAAGAATATGATTGTGGATACAGGCAGCTGAAATGAGCTTCCTTTGCATGGTGGCAGGGCTCCCCCTCAGAGATAGGGGAGAGGGACATCTGGACTTCACTGCTTATGGTTGCTACCCCTACGACCCGACAACGAATTAAGCGAAAGATGATAATGACCACAGAACAGATTCCCACATTGGCCCAGTATATTTTAAATGAGCTTCATCAGCAAGATCATGGTTTCATTTCTTCTTCTCTGAATGATAACGCTTTAATCTGCATTTGTGGATGGCACAGCAAACAGTATTTACAGACATTGATTTCTGGAGGTGTTCCTGAGCCCATGCAATGATTTGCATGAGAGAATCATGCCTGTTTTTTCAACACAGTGCTGATTTTGGACATTCAATATTGATTTTCGGCCTTGTCCCTTGTGCGCAGAGATTTCCTCAGATTCCTGGAATCTTCTGATATTATGTTCTGTAGATGATTCAAAGTTTGCACAATTTTACGTTGAGGAACATTATTCTGAAACTGTTCAACAATTTGCCAATGCTGTTTTTTCTTGGATTGACAGGCCTCTGCCATTTTCATTTCTGAGAGACTCTCACTCTCTAAGGTGCTTGTTTTATACCCAATCAGGTTACTGACCTTTTGCCATTTAACCAAATTACACTGCCTACCCAAAATATTTTAGCACTATTAGCCTGGATTACAGTGCGTAACTGCGGCAACATTGCTGCTTCAGTTGGTCAGGTCAAGGCTCAGCAACAATACCTTGCCTGATGGCACAGATATAAAACTGTAGTTCAAACAGTGAAAGGGTGATTCAGGGAGCATGAAGAATCATTTTCACACATGAACTGATAGCACAGAGCCCTCGTCTCAACCCCTATAAAAAAAGTTTGAGATGTGCTGGAGAAGACTTTATGAAGTGATTCTATTTTCCTGGCATCAATTCAAGATACTGTGGATGGAGATTAATGTCGTGATGTTGCTTGTTAAAATAATGCCTTGGTGATTACATGTTCTAATCAAGGCTGAAGACGGAACAACAAAATAGAGTGAGGGACTTGCTGGGCAGTGTAGCTGCAGAATGTTTCTCTAGCTGTTTCCTTTTAGTACCATTTACTTTTCCAGCCTTTTCCTGACCCCCCCCCCATCCAATATCTGAGGCATGTTACGCAATCGAATTCTAAATGAGCTGATATTTTATTAATAAATTAGTAAAATGTCACTTTGTTTTCTCTGTTTCATTGTGAATAAAATATCTGTTTATGAGATAGTCAAATTACTGCATTCCGTTTTTAATGCATCCCAACAACATATTAGCACGTGGGACTTTTTTTGGCCCTTGCAGTGTATATTAAACTAAGATATTTAAACAGATTTAAACATTTACAGTCAGATGATAATTTGCGAAAACATACTGCAGCTTCTTTTCCAGCACCAGTAGCCATGTTGCAGGTTCTATTAACTCAGCTCACAAAACATAATGGGAATTTTTTTCTACCACTCTGTTTCGAGTGTACATTTGAAAACACTTTGTTTTGAGGGCTACCTGGCGATTACCCCTTCAATACCCAATCACAGGACCAAGCAGAACGAAGGGGTAGGGATGGGGATTGGGAGTTATTTAAGTTTAGGGGTTATTGTTACATCATTAAAAGACATTCTAGACAATCATGTGCCTTAATCTCTGTGACAACAATTTTATATACATATGGGTGTGATGGGCAGGTGTTTTTGCCATTTAATGTACATTATCATCCATAATCATACTCTTTCACTGTTGGTTCAACCATGTTCCTCATAACTTTTGATCTTACCTTTGCCTTTCTGGGGAACTCTCTCATCAGCTGAGCTCGTAGAACTGGAATCAGACAGCAAAAATGACTGCAGTCAAACTCGTTGTTCTGAGAGACAGCACTGGAAGTACTGTCATTTTTAAAATCTATCATAATAAATATTTATAATTCTCTCTCACCAAATATTTGTTTGTTATTGTTCCATAATTTAAAAAATAAAAAAAAATTGCTACAGCATGTTAATAACTATTTTTATTTGGCTGTTATGCATCACTGAGTTACTTGACGGCGGATGTCAAGGACTGTGAAATAGGTCCATTTATAACATACGGTAAGAAAGCAGTTTTTGGTTTGTTAAAAACTTTTTAAAAGTTGTTTTCCTTTTTACTGAAAAGCCTCCAAACTACAACTTAAAATTATTTTATAGCGGAACACCTTAAAGTAACCGTGGGCTTGATTTTAAAACAAAGTATATGTGTGTGTGTGTGTGTGTGAGAGAGAGAGAGGAAAAGAGAGCATGTGCGTGCGCGCGAGAGAGAGAGAGTAGTGAAGCATGCTATGAGAATAAAACACATTGTAGTTCTTTTAACTGAAACAACATCCAAACAATAAATTAAATGAAAATTATTTTATATAAAGGTTCAAATATTTTATCTTCCTAATTTAATGACAGACCTATTTAGAAAAGAAACACACGTGTAACTACCCTTGCAGAGCTCAAAATTCTGATTTGTTTAATATATATATCTATCTCTCTCTCTCTCTCTCTCTCTCTCTATCTATCTATATATATATATATATATATCTATCTATCTATCTCTCTCTCTCTCTCTCTCTCTCGATATATCGATATCACACACACAGTAGTGTGCAGTGAAGATCATACTCCACCACTTTTGTCTAAAAGGGCTCCTAATAAAAAGTAAATAATTACTTCTCTATATTTTTTGGTGAAAATGTATTGAACAATGATATTGTAGGCAACGAGAACCAAAAAAACCATGAATGAACTTTAGACCATATGGAATGGTTTAGCGAGAGAAGAAACTAAAAATCCAGTGATGCAGTGATGATTCTACTCTTAACAAAATGAAGATAAATCATAAACCAAGTTCTATTCAAGTATTTATTTCAGTTAATATTGGATCATATTGATGACAATAAGTAAACAAACAACAATATATAGTAATAACAAAAATTTTTCTTTTTGAGAAAAAAAAAGTCAATACTTAGTGTGTGAACACCCTTTACTTTGATTACAGATTTAACCTTTCAGGCATAAAGTTCACATATTTTGAAATTTCTTCACTTGCTAAACCATTCCATATGGTGTGAAGTTTATTCATGTTATGCAAAAGTCAAAAAAATAAAATTTGCACCACCTTTAAATTTTTCTGAAAAATTGGTATTTTCAGTGTTTTTGTTTATTATCCATACTTTTACCTCAGTATACTTGTCGGAATAATGTTTTTGGTTCTCACTGCCTACAATAGCATTCAGAGCTATAATTAAGAAACATCACTACGATCTTATGGGGAGCTTCGCTTTTACACAGTGCTTAAATCGTTAAATTAAACTTCAACTGAGTGCTTGGGCTGGAATTTCTACAGAACACAGGGTGGAATGCTTGAGACCTTAGAGAAACAGGGATATAATATATATTCAGACACAAATGCTGAGCATTCGAACTCTGACCTTTTGGGAGGACCAGCTTTCACCTCATGCTCACTGATACCACTGCTCATGGCACTTCTCTTCACCCAAGCATTCTCTTTAGGGGGTGGAGCTGGGACCACCTTCAGGGGAAGCACATCCTGCTTAGATGAGGCCTGGCCTCCTGGAGAGGGTGGCTCATCTTCACGCCCACTGAAAACCTCATTCTCCAGAGAGCGCTCGCTTTCTCGGCGCCTTGAGCCTGGAACATGAAGAGTGAGTTTCGTTTCTAGTAGCAGTAATAACAATAATAATAATAATAATAACAATAATAATAATAACTGAAATAACAATCACAATAATAATAATTCTAATTTACGATCAGATCATTTGTAATAATAAACACACCTCGGCTTGTGGTGGCACCTGGCTGTGATGACTCGCTTCCTGTTCGTGAGCGTTCTGTTGCTTGATCATCACTTCGCCAGCTGGGATGTCTGAAAGTGAATAAATGAAAAAAGAGAATTAAATAATCTTTATTTCCTATTTAATTGCTTCCGTATCCTTAATTGAATAAAGCCATTCATTCCACATTTTTTGATAATTCTTTATATTGTACGGCTAAATTCACTGGAGACAATCAAGTTAATACATCTAGACAAGTTATTTTAAAAGAAAAACTTAATTCAATACTGTGATTCTTATTTAACCACCAGACATGCAACCAAAATATAGCTGAGCAGAGTTTCTCCTCTGCAGGCAAAAAGCTTAAAACCCCACAACGGGATGAAAACAATACATGATTAACAGTCTATATAACCCTGCTATACCCATACAGTAGGTGTGGACAAACGGTGGACAGCAGGTCAAGGCATCAGACAGTTCACATTCCAGACATGCAGTATCTAAAAATAGCACAATGAATAGCTTCTGAATTTTTTGGAGATATTTCGTATTTTGCAGAACAAGTTCAGGGTGTCAAGTTGCTGCCATCTACTGGACATTTTGAACTAAAATTCTCATAACCAAGTGCTTTTAAAAGAAAACTTTGTTAACCCGGGTCAATTTTCTTGTGTTAATTCCAGGCCAAAGTCTGTGTCCAGATCTGAGGAGCATGCGCAGAGTGCTAAGTCCAGTTTGAGTTTATTTGAACAGTAGCATGCAGAGAAAAGCTTGATTATGATCGAGATATCTAGCAGTTAATCCAGCTTTGAGAGTCAATTTAGAACAATTTCACTCAGACTAACACATTAACATGTATTTTAAAAGTCCAGTTTTAGTCCGACTAACAATATTTAGTTTTTTCTAATGCCATGTAAATATCGTGAGGATTAGTGTAGTGTTCCTAATAAAGTGTCCAGTATGCAAATATCTGTAGGCTAGTTACCATCTCCTCACCCTCACCAGTCTTAACGGGGCATTTGATTATTGTTACAAACAGCTTTATTCTAATTACCTCCACTGGAAGGTTCTGTTTTCACTTGTGTTGGGTTGTTAGTTTGTTCATGTGCAAGAAAACTGTTTTGGATGAAAATTATTTCTAGAGTAGGTTACAATTACCGTTTAATTAAAAAAAATAATAATAATTTTTAAAAAAATCTGTCAATAAATGCACGTTTACTCAAGTTATAATAAATCCTGCTGTCTTAGGTTTTTCAGGTTCAAGGGGAATTAAACCCAAACTTACTAAAAACTTGCATACACCACACGTCTATACACACCAAAACACGGTATTGCTAGTACCACCTTCATTACAGGCACGAGAACAGGCTTAGAAGAAAAAGGAAGAAAATGGGCAGAGGACAAGGTTTTTTTTTTTTTTTTTTTTAAGTGTATCTCAAATAATACTATAATATATATATAAAATATAATATAATATAATATATTATACAATAAAATAAAATACACATAATTACACAAAATAACGTTTTTCTGTTTTAAGAAAACTACACCTAATGAAATAAAACGTCTGAGAACAAATAATTTGATTTCCAAAATCCAGTATTTTAGTTATTTTCCTGTACTGAAATTAACATATGCATTAATATGCAAATACATTTACAAAGCAGCTCCATACACAACTTTTTAAAAGCACGGCATAAACTCATTTTAATACTATTCATGTTTTAATAGTATTAAAAAAAAAACACAAACCTCTCCATACCGGCATTAACAGTCAAATATAGAAATCCATCGTGGGTGTGTGGTCTGCAGCACACATCCCCGATAAAACACAATCACACACACTCCCTATAAAACGCATCAAAAAGGCAGACCGATGGCGTCCCTCATCTAGCAAATGGGTCGACATGCTAACATTAGCTTTTAATATCGGGGTGAAATTTGACAATAACTTGAAGTCAGAAACTTACAAAACTTATGCAGGATTGAAGGAACATTTTACTGAAAAACTATGAATACGATCTCTGTTACAGGAGAATCCCCATATAAAGTTGCTCGTGGTTCGACAATACTTTTAACCTTGTTCGTTTCTCAACAACCAATCGTCGCTTTTCTTTTTGCTTCAACGTCAAAATCTACCAGGTGCTGCTCACTTGTGTTGATAATCTGACCAGACTGGCATATCATATTATGATGCCTGATGTGCAACAAACTAGAAACAGCCGTGTTTCCCTCGACACGAGGAGATATAAAAAAAAAAAACAACAACAAAAAAACCCAAAAAACACAAGTCCTAAATCCTCACCCAGGAAGTGCCATTGTACTGTGAAGAGTGGGGCAAGAGTGACAAACAATAAATGCACAGGGACATGTACCATGCATTCATGTAAACGAGCAGACGCCTGTCATATGTATGTAAATACTGTAAATATAGTAATTATGTGCAGATGTGCCTAATTTTAGTTCAATAGTTTACATATGATTTATTAATTTAATATCTGTATACTGTTATTATTGCCATCATCTTGCCTCATTGGAAAGGACGAGCCCATGTCCTTCTCACAAGAGTGACACGAGCGACAAATGACGGCCTTTTCAAACATGCTAATACACAGTATCGAACGCATTCTAACAGATTGCAACTTCATAGATTTAAGTAAAATCCACTTGATGAAAATATACATACTTTTAGTGCAACAGGAGAATTTGGAAGGCTTTCTTTCATCCGGCTTTAGTCAATGCACTTGTAACCATAATTTATTTGTGCATGGTGGAGGTAGACTGCACTCTATAAGCACCCCTTTAGTTATATATGTTACTAAATGAGCTTGCCCTGTTTTGCAAAATTAAATTCAACCCAGACCCCCAAGGACATTTGTTTGATGGAAAGTTTACCTCTCCCTAGGCTTGCGTTCAGGTCCTCTCCCCTTGTCCTCCTCCAGCTGTCTCTGCAGCCTCTCCTGCTCTTTCTTCAGTCTCTCCTCTACCTCCCGCTCCTTAGAAGCTGTGTCCACCGGTTTGGCCCCTCCGAAGATGGAAGCTGTTCGACTCGAGGTAGCTGAGGGGGCGCTGCTCTTGTCCTCCTCCTTTGGAACACTGCGTGGTTTCAGGTTCAACTTGGGTCTTTGAGGAGGACCTGAGCAAATCAAGTCAAAATCATTACTCTCTCTCACCATAAAACGTAACACACTGTTCCATTACCAACACCAGACAATACAATCCAATAGTAAAAAACAGTTCAATAGAGCCTCAAGCAGATAAACTTCACTAATCACCTACAATAACCCATCTTCAGTACAAAGAATAAACAGACATTCACAATAACACATTTGCGATCATATTGAACGCTTCAGTAATTTAACAAAATGCACAGGAGCTTTTAATTCCACAGACGCAGCGATACAAGTCTCACCTCTGTCCTCGCGTCTCTCATCCCGTCTCTCATATCGGTCATCCCGTTCACCGTAGCGATCTCCATAGCGATCGCCATATCGATCTCCACTGCCACGGTAGTCATCCCGGCGGTCGTCGTAGTCCCGCCGGAAACCACTGCCGAATGAACGACGTCCCCCTCCACGAGAGTCATAACCTAACACATAAAATACACTTAATCCTACACTGCATGCATGGATTACTGTTTATATGATCATACCACAGGGTGAAAAAAACTATTTGAAAGTTTCCTCTGGAAAAATAAGCTTTATTTAAATTCAGTATACTCATGTTTCTATTTTCACATCTAACAAGGATCCATATGCTCTTACCGGCAAGACCATTTAAGTACAATATATAAAAAGTGTCCTTGAAACCAGGTCTAGGTGACCCATATACAATCCCACCCTATTCACCCCTGAGGGGGACCCATACATCAAACAAGCACTAACAAGTCATATGGGCAGACAAAACCCATTTCTATATAGCTCTATAGGCAACTTAACTGCTGTGACCTTGAAACAAGGTTAAGGGCACTCAATCCCAAGTGAGACCTTCCTGATGGAAACCCATCCAACAAATTTGGTGACCCTAAATCATTTCCTTTTAGAGTTATTGCACCGACAATTTTTGACGAGTTCTATATGGAACCTTGAAACAAGCTCAGGTTACAGACGGATGTACAGAACCCATTTCTATAGCTCCTGCTCCTCTCACCCTTGGTGTCTGTGAGAGCAAATGAAATAGGCAACGAATAAAAGATGATCACACAATTAAACTGAAACCAGCAATCAGCGTGCAAGAAGTAGGAAAATGGTACTTAAAAATATGGGACAGATTGCGATTAGGTGATGGTTAACACATACACAGACGGGTTACAGGGTATAATCATGAAATCTGTAAGCATGCTACAGTTGAGTTTCTTGATGAATTGATGATCTTGTTTTTGCTCCTGCCTAAAAATCTACAACTTAAACATGAATGAAATATTAGTGCTGCTGCACCTCTATCGTAGTCTCTGCGGTCCCGGTCATCATATCGATCCCGGTATCTGTCTCTGCCACTGTCGAAACGGTCGCTGTCCCGCCGTGGACCATCGCGGAACCTGTCTGAGTCGTAGCGATCTCGGGATCCTAAAATTCACAGAGAATTGGTATTCAGTTTGATATATCACGTGAATAAAGTCTTTTGCTGCTGTACATAGTCAACAATTTACAACAAGAAAAATGACAAACAGTTCTCATCTAAAGGACTACAGTACAGTACAATACTACGCAACTAAAACAGAACTCATTTAGCAAACAAAATAAAATTGCTCACGTTCTCCATAGGCATCGTCTCGGCGTGGCCCTTCGTCCACGTCGACAGTTGGCCTTGCTCGCCAGTCTGAGTCCGTTTTATCTGGTCCCATGTCGCTGCTACGATTACGGTCTCTACCCGACATTGAACGGTCATCCCTCTCTGGAAAACAATGGCTTTCAATTTCTTCATAATTTAAATAATTGGTTTTTATTCTTAAGGCTATACTAATTTTAGGCCTTTAATATGGTTAGTAAATATCAAGCTTGACTTTCACCTCTAAGCAGCAGAGACATGTAGACAGAACATAGTAATTAAACACACCTTTCTCATTGGACTGATCTGCAATGTCCACGCGGATTCGACGATTTCCTAAATTCTACAGAACAGGAAAAGGAAGTATAAAAAGAAAAAAATCATCATCAGGCGGGCTATTCCAGAACAACAAAACATTATTTTATAAATAAATTAAAGGGCACAAATTAAACAGAAATTTGGACTTATATTCATGTTGGCCAACCTCTCATTTCTTACTAGTGTTTTTCAAGAAGAATAATTATATAACACAGCACCAGAATAACAAGCTTCACCTCCTCATTGAGATTGAGAGCACTAAGCAAAGACTCCACATCATCAAATTCCGCATAGCCAAAGCCCTTTAGTCGCTCTGGGTTATTGGGTTCTCGTGGGAGACGAACTGCACTGATCTACAGGAACAGAACAGATTTGATCAAGCAGTGTGCCAATACATTACAAAATATAATAAAGATATGTACATGACAGTAATGAGAAAAGGAAATAAGGGAGAAATTGTGTTCCTAACAATATAAGGAACTGGTGACAAAGGACAGCCTTGGCAGAGTCCAACCCCCACTGGAAACAAATTCGACATGTTGTTAACAATGCGTACCAAGCTCTGGCTCCGGCAATGCAGAGACCGAAAGGCCTGTAGCAACGTTTTTAGTATACCATATTCCTGGAGCACACCCCACAAGATAGCCCGGTGAACACAGTTGAAAGCCTTCTCAAAGTCCACAAAGCACATGGACAGGTTGGGCAAACTCCCATGCCCCCTCCAGGATCCTGTAGAGTGCATAGAGCTGGTCAAGAGTGCTGCGACCAGGATCAAAACCACATTGTTCCACCTGAATCCGAGGTTCAACTATAGGCCAGATCCTCCTCTCCATTACTCCTGAACAGACTTTCCCGGGTAGGCTGAGGAGTGTGATTCATAATTTTTACGGATAGAATTTCTAGGTGCAGTCAAGGTGTTGAGGGGTTCTGGGTTGGTGGCCATAAGATCTTGTCTCTGCTTTTTGCGGATGACGTTGTCCTTTCGGCTTCATTGAGCCAGGACCTCCAGCTCTCGCTGGAGCGATTCGCAGCCGAGTGCAAAGCGGCCGGGACCCGAGGCCATGGTTCTTTGGAGCCGGAAAAGGGTGGAATGCACCCTCCGGGTCTGGAATGAGGTCCTGCCCCAATTGGAGGAGTTTAAGTATCTCGGGGTCTTGTTCACGAGTGAGGGAAGGATGGAGCGGGAGATCGTCAGGCGGATCGGTGCAGCCTCGGAGCTTGTACCTGTCCGTCGTGGTGAAGAGGGAGCTGAGCCGGGTGGCAGGGCTCTCCCTTAGAGATAGGGTGAGAAGTTCTGTCATCCAGGAGGAGCTCAGCGTAGAACCACTGCTGCTCTGCATTGAGAGGAGCCAGTTGAGGAGGCTCCGGCATCTGATTAGAATGCCTCCCGAACACCTCCCTGGTGTGGTGTTTCGGGCATGGAAGAGTCCCAGGGGACAACCCAGAACATGCTGGAGGGACTAGGTCTCTTGACTGGTCTGGGAACACCTCGACGTCCCCCCGGAAGAGCTGGAGGAAGTGGCTGGAGAGTGGGATTTCTGGACCTCACTGCTTAAGCTGCTGCCCCCCGCGACCCAACCCAGGAACAAGCGGAACATGATGACACATGATGATGGAAGATGTATTTCACATAAACTAAGTTATGAGGTTCTCTTATTCTTGTGTAATTGTACAAATTATAGTTTATGTTTAAATAATTTTATGAACAGTTGTTTGTAAACTCACTTTTTTTTTTTTTTTGGGCAACAAGATGGTGGCCCAGGAACTTGCAGTGGCCCGACGCCCTTTGTTTTTTTAGCAGCTACGAGTTTTATTTTCTTTATGCTGTATACTCTATTTTTATTTTCCGTGCACAGTCCCTGGCACCTGCATTTGTGCAGTATAACAGGGCCAAGCTGCTCATGGTTTTGGACAATTAATGCTCCACATACGACAATCAACCAAATCAAACTCAGCAACAAGATGAATGAGTTACAACTGCGCTTTAATCATGCAAACCTGACGGCTGTCCTGCCTAGATTCTACAAAAATGTGAGTTTTCAGACGAGGGAAAAAGGGGACCAGGTCTACACTAATATTCCAGATGCTTATAAAGCCACCCCTGCCACATCTCGGATTCTCAGATCACCTCTCTTTGTCCCTGATTCCTGCGTATAAACCTAAAATCTGTAGCCAAAGACCAGCAGTTAAAACAGCTCAAGAGTGGATTGAGGAAGCCACCACAGCTCTACAGGATTGTTTTGACTCTACAGACTGGGGAATATTCGCAGACAGACCTGGAGGGTCACACATCAGCTGTGCTCTCCTACATACACTACTGCACTGAGAATGTGACCACAACAAGGACTGTTAAAGTGTTCCCGAACCAGAAACCGTGGTTCAACGGTGAGGTGCGCACCCTGCTTAGTGCACAGGATGATGGGTTCAAGTCAGGAGACCAGCAAGCTTACAAAGAGGCACGCCGGGCCCTGCAAAGAGGCATCAAAAAAGCCAAGCGCAAATATAAACAACTCATCGAGGAGCACTTCAACGATAACAACACCAGGAATATGTGGAAGGGGATCAAGACACTCACTGGCTACAAGGACACATCTTTGCGACATTTTCTTTCTCACATTAAGGTTGCCATCACTGCTGATCTTGATCCACATCAGTTTGCATACAGAGCAAAGAGATCAAAGAGGATGCCATCAATACAGTCCTCCACACACTTGGACAGCACACACTTGGACAGCAGTAACTCCTATGTGAGGATGCTGTTCGTAGACTTCAGCTCCGCTTTTAATACAGTTCTACCACACTAACTGGTTCAGAAGTTGGGCAACCTGGGCCTAGGGAGCTCACTGTGCACCTGGACCATCAGGATAGGAGACCACATCTCCTCTCTCATCCTGAACACCGGAACACCACAGGGGTGTGTCCCCTATGCTTCTCCCTCTTCACACACGACTGTTCCCCCATTCACACCAGCAACATCATTGTCAAATTCTCCGACGACACCACCGTCATAGGTCTGATAACAGATAATGACGAATCAGCCTACAGGAAGGCGATCCGGCATCTGAGGCGATGGTGCGACAACAATAACCCAGACCTCAATACTTCCAAGACAAAGGAGATGATAATAGACTTCAGGAAATCTAAACAAACTGAGCACTCTGCCCTCTATACTGATGGAGAGGAGGTAGAGAGGGTGGAGTGCTTCAAGTTTCTTGGAATCCAGGTGGGGAAGGCACAACAAAGGATGTGCTTCCTCAGAAAGCTCATGCCATTTACTGAGAGATTTACATCAAAGGTGTAAAAAGAATTAGATTAAAATCATTATTTTTACAGAGGGAAACTATATCTGCACTAGGACTCATATTTAAGTACAAACACCCGAAATACTAAAAGAAAAGATGTTTAAAAGGTCCAGTCTTAAATAAAATATTTAGTCATGTTTTTGTTGCTAATAGTTCATGGTGACTAAATAAATCAAACCTTGCAGTTCCAACATTTATCACAGCTGTGTGTTCTGTGATATTTGAGTTCAGTTTTGTGTTTCCCAGCTCTTTAAGCCCACAGCTTCCAAACAGGCTAAACTAGGTCAAGTCAGGTCATGTGGTACGTGAAACGTCACACACT
>JAQMYF010000003.1:6350186-6364197 GCA_030014195.1 Neosilurus mollespiculum | reverse complement strand
CACACACACACACACACACACACACACACACACACACACGCCCGCACGCACTCACCCACCCACACACACACACACACACACACACACACACACACACACACACACACACACACACACACATAAGGTTCGGGTAAACTTAGGATAAGGGTTAGGGTAAGAGTTAGGGTAAGGTTACAATAAGGGTAAGGGTAAGGTTAGGGTAAGGGTTAGGATGAGGTTAGGGTAAGGGTTAGGATAAGGGTTAGGGTAAGAGTCAGGGTAAGGTTACGATAAGGGTCAGGGTAAGGTTAGGATAAGGGTTAGGGTAGGGTTAGGATAAGGTTAGGGTAAAGTTGGAATAAAGGTTAGGGTAAGGTTAGGATAAAGTTAGGATAAGGGTTAGGGTAAGGTTAGGGTAAAGTTAGGATAAGGGTTTTGGGTAAGGTTCGGGTAAAGTCAGGATTAGGGTTAGGGTAAGGTTAGGGTAAAGTTAGAATAAGGGTTAAGGTAAGGTTCGGGTAAAGTTAGGATAAGGGTTAGGATAAGATTAGGGTAAAGTTAGGATAAGAGTTAGGGTAAGGTTGGGGTAAGATAAGGGTAAGAATAGGATAAAAGTTTTAGGTTGGGTAAGGTTAGGTGTAGGGAAAGGTTGGGGTAAGGGTTATATCAGGCAAGTTGTGGTTATGGATAGGGTTCAGGTACATCTCTGGGAAATTCATGCAAGTCTATGTATTTTTAGGGTAAGGATAGGGTAAAGTTACAATAAGGGTAAGGGTTAGGATAAGAGTTGGAGTAAAGTTAGGATAAGTGTAAGGTTCAGGTAAAGTTAGGATAAGAGTTAGGATAAGGTTGGGGTAAGGTAAGGGTAATAATAGGATAAAGGTTTTAGGTTGGGTAAGGTTAGGTGTAGGGAAAGGTTGGGGTAAGGGTTATATTAGGCAAGTTGTGGTTATGGTTAGGGTTCAGGTACATCTCTAGGAAATTCATGTAAGTCTGTGTATTTTCCACTGGGGCTGGTGGTATAGTGGTTAGGGTGTTGGGCTCATGATTGAGAGGTCATGGGTTTGAGTCCCTTTTATAGACCCCCACTGTGCTAAGATTTCTGGGCAAGGTCTTAACCACAAGTGTGCCTCTGTGTGCCAGCAGTATAAATGGGTACCAGTAAAAATACTGGGAAGGTCCCAGTATTTGGGATTTAGGAGTTGAATTCCTAGTTGCTTCAAACTGGGAGCTCTGGGTCTGAGGAGCTCAGGTGTTAAAAGTTGTTTCTTCATCAATACATCAGGAAAGTAGCTTCATCTTTGCCACTTCTGGCTCCACTTGGCAAAACAATGCTGCAATTTTCTCTTAAGAGGGACAAGAAGGGATAGAATTAGAAATGAATATGTTAGTGGGACCGAACAGGGTGTAATGTTTGGGGATAAAGTGAGAGAGGACAGATTGAGATGGGTTGGACATTTGCATGAAGGGTATACTGTTAGAAGAATGTTGAGGATAAAACTAACTGGTAGGAGGAGAAGTGAAAGGATTAAGAGGAGATTTATGGATGTAGTTAGGGGGAATAAGCAGGGGATTGGTGAGAAGAAGCATGATGTAGAGGACTGAGTGAGGTAGTGAAAATCCCTAAAGAGAGCAGCTGAAAGAAGATGTATGTATTGTCCATGAAATTATGAAAACAAGATTGTGTGTGTGCATGTGTGTGTGTCTGAGTTCCAGCTGATGTTAACAATCTTCCATTATGACTTGCCGGTCAAGATTGTGATCTGGAGCCTAAAAGGTGGTGATGGACTGGCAGATAAGGAATGTCTCAGCTCAGGCTGTGTCAGGATGTGAGGACAGAAGTTACTCAAGGATGTCTACTCCACCCATTTTCATTCCTCTGGGAATTGCCTGGATTATTAAGACATCAACAGGCTAGAATATGACTGGAATAAAGTGGACTCCCTGACTTAGAAATACTGTCCCATACCTGTCAGCAGATGCAGGGGAAGACTGGCTACCAGCTCAGCACAAGTAGGCCTCTACATCAACAAAAGGAAGGCCAGTCAGTAAAGACCCAATCAGACTGCAGGGAAGAAGCATATGCCTTCACTTGCATCTTTCACATCATCAGCGTGCAGGTTGGAGCAGACACAGATGTGAAAGCATGCACTGACAAAGCAAGAACAGCTTTGCTGCAGCTGAGGAACAGCTGGAGCTCTATTTGTTCTGAGGCATAAAGGGTTACAGTGACAGCCATGAAGAAAGTACAGCCCTTAATTAACACTTGCCTGAGCAAAAACTTCTTGAACCTTTGGGTTTTCACCATCAACAACAGTGACCTCTGGCAGAAAATCTAATTATTTGGCAGTAGAAGATGAAATCCTCAGAAAGCTCTGAGGAGGGATTGGCCGCAGACTTTACAAGACCACAGCAAACTTAACCAGACAAGCAATGACCTGAAACCTTTAAGACAAATGAAAGAGGAGATGCCTGTGAAACACCTGGCGCCAGGACTTTGATACAGACACTAACACAATGGGCCACACCTGGAGCCAGCTTGAGTAAAGAGTACAACCTAGACATTTGGAAAGGCCTTGCTGGTGGCCTTCAGCCCAGGTGTGTGTGTGTGTGTGTGTGTGTGTGTGTGTGTGTGTGTGTGTGGGAGAGACCATTTTGCAGTCTGTGAATGCTTTGAAGTGTGATGGAATGTGAACATGATGCTGGACACTTAAGGATTTAGTCAGAACTTGTGTAAGTAGAGATCATAGGAAGGTGATATTACTGGCTCTACTCAAATTCGACATGTAACACAATGCCTCTTTCTATTGAGTGTAATGCATACCACTGTCTCTGTCAGAACTGAGACTGATGTGGGTGTGGCCTAACTGGATTATTTTTATCTATCTATCTATCTATCTATCTATCTATCTATCTATCTATCTATCTATCTATCTATCTATCTATCTATCTATCCATCTATGTCTGCCTGTCTGTCTGTTTGCTAATGTTAATCAATTAATTCATTTGCAGAACTATTTAATCCTACTAGGGTTGTAGGGAGGCTGATGCCTACAATATCTCAGTCGACTCTGCCCGAAGGTGGGGCTCACCTTAAACAGTTCACCAGTCTGCCACAGGACCAACACAGCTGATTATCCTAATGTCTTTGGACTGTGGAAGGAAACCGGAGTACCACAGGAAACCCACCTAACCATAGGATGAACATGCAGACTCAACAGAGAAAAGTCCGGGACTCAAACTTAGGACCTTCTTGCAGTGTGGCAGATATGCTGACCACTAAGCCACCATGTAAACATTTATTTAACAAGTGGTTAGTTTAAAAAAATTCAATATTTTCAGAGAACAACTTCATTGTATTAATTATTATTCTGTGCTATATAACTACTAAGTCTATGTGGAAACTCAGCTCAGTTCTCTGGGTGCTGGCTCATCACAGACTGACAGTGTGAGCATCCAGATTGTTACAAAGATGCAAAAGGATGTGTCATGGTATAGATGGTACATCAGTATCCAAGGCATGTGTGAGTTTTATGTGCGTGAAAGTACCACTGACGTGGAGGGATTTTATAGACCCATATGTTGTCTATAAGGCAAAATCTCTTCCTGGGCAATCAATGCTAATCTCAGCAGGACAATACCAGGCCTCATTTTGCATGCGCAACAATGACATGGGTTTGTATTGTGGTTTGCTAGACTGCTGCCAGTCCCAATCTGTCTCCTACTGAAAATGTACAGTGTGTCATGAAGAGAGACATACAGCCTGTTGAACATCTCGAGTCTTCTATCAAGTCAGAATGTACAATAATTTCAATTGCAAAACAACAACAGTTAGTGTCCTCAGATCCCACATCATTAAAAAGTGTAATTAAAAGATAAGGTAATGAAATACTATGGTAAACATTCCTCTGTCTTAACTTTTGTGGTGTGTGTTGCAGGCATTAAATTTGAACTTTGTTCATTTTGCAAAATACAGTTCAGTTGGTTATTAAAGATATAAAATAGATATCTTTTCTTTGCACTTTTGGCAGTTAAAAAAGGTTAATGTGACTTAAGGGTACAGTGGATAGGACAGGAAAGAGTACCTAATGTTAACTGTGTCAAATGTTATCAGTGAAAACTCACTGACTGAGGTTTTGAAAAATCGTAGATCATAAATGTAATGCTCAACACGAAAAAAAGATGGTGAGGTGGAGGAGGCTGTCAAGTTTCTCAAGGAATTTTCTCTGGGATCAACAAAGTTTTTCTCATTCTGAAATAGCTTCCGATGATTAGTCTGCTGCTGTTATCTTGTATTAGTATGCTAGCTAGCTTTTGCAATAGCTAAAATGCTGTAAAAACTAAAAACTATCATAATTTTACTGACCAGTTGAAATATCAGTGCGACTGGAAGGTTTTTAATAAATCTGTTTTTAATAAATAGGAACTGCCCCCCAAAAATATCCCACAAACCCCAGAGGTAGAAATGATAGCACTGTCAGCATGACCATTCATTCATTCACTTATTCACTGAACCACTTTATCCTTAACTATTGTACGGTCACAGGGAGGCTGGAACCTATCTCAGCTGACTCGACAAAGGCAGGTTATACGCTGAACAGCTTGCCAGTCCATTTCAGGGCAAGCACAGACACAACTACTCACACCTAGGGGCAACTTGAAACAGCCACTTCACCTAATGTGCATACTTTTTGAATGTTGGAGGAAACTGGAGTACTGGAGGAAACCCACACAAACAGAGGAAGAACCAACTCCACACAGAAACACCCATGCTGTGTACGAGACTTGAACCCATTACTGGGATGTGCTAACGACTACGCCACTGTGCCACCATTCTGGTACTCTGGTACTTTGGTACATTTTTTTCCACATTAGATATATGAAGAAGTTCATATTCAATAATTTTTTACTTTTTATTTCTTTATTAGGAGACTTACTTACGTCTGTAAGGGTATATTAATGTAGCAAATGAGTAAACTGTTCCAGCCCGTGCATATGGTTTTGCTTATCCTCTTAGGTCAAATCAAACGACGGGTTTCCATGGTGAAGCCCAAATTTAGGAGTTTTTATTACAGGCTACCATGGTAACCCTGCTTAGCATTCCTCTGGGTTTTCCCGAAAATTAAACATAGAAGATGCCAGAACAGTGGGGCCATGTGCCACACACACCACACCATGATGACTAACACATGGCCAAGGGAAAATATAACGGCAAGCCTGCAGTCTTCTTGATTACTACTCGTTATTTTCCCCTACTATCAGCCACTTTTAGCTGCTCTGACTAAGACGATGTCTCTAGAGAAGAAAGGAAGTTACTCATTTGTTCTCAAGATCAGTGAGATACTACAAGGGAAGTGAAGAGAGTTGACTGAGAAAATCTAAATTAATATGAACAATTAACAGTAGAGTTACTGACCTGCAGCAGTTAAAATAGAATGTTTCTCTTTTCATTATCACTCTCCTTCCCCCTCAAAGGGCTGTCCTGAGCGTGGTGGATGGGGTGGGTCTTTTTCCATTATATGGATCTTTTTTAGGTTGTGCACACAACCACAGATGGAACCATACTCAAGTGTGTGTTTCAAAAGTGTATTACCAGAGAGCTTTACAACCACAGTGGCAAAATCTTGCCTAAGAATCCTGCACATAGCTTCTATACATGAAAGAAGTATTATTAACTCGACTCAAAGCGCACAGCTCACCTGAACAGTCACTGTTAAAATACATAAATATCTCACACTCTCACTCATTTGCCAAATTGCTTAATTCTATGAGGGTCATGGGGAGGCCAAAGCCTATCTCAGCTGACTGTGGGTAAAGGCAGAGTACACCATGAACAGCTCGACAAAACATTGCAGGGCCATCACACAAAAATGGACTGTGTGGGGACACCGGAGTACCTGGAGGAAACTACAAGCGAGGTGAGAACGTGCAAAACCCAGGACCTTCTGTGAGGTGGACTACACCACCGTGCCACCCAATGTAAACTACAAAAATCTAATTTTAGTTTGTTTTTCTTTATGATGAATATGATGAACCGTCCAATCCTTCTAGGGTCGTGGGGAGGCTGGAGCCCATCCCAGCCACCTCTGGGTGAAGGCGGGGCACACCCTGAACAGCTCACTAGTCCTTTGCAGTGCAACACACATTCACACTAACTCCTGGGGGCAATTTGAAACAGCCAGTTAGCCTAATGTGCGTGTCTTTGGACTGTGGGAGGAAACCGAAGTACCTGGAGGAAATGCACAAAAGCAAACTCCATACAGAAATGCCCTTGCCGACCCTTGACTTGAACCCAATACCTTCTTGCTGTGAGGTGGATGTGCTAACCTCTGCTTGCATAGGTTTCCTCTGGGTATTCGTTTTCTCCCACAATCCAAAGACATGTACATTAGGCTAACTGGTTGTTCCAATTTGCCCCTAGGTGTGGATGTGATTGTGAATAGTTGTGTGTATTGACCATGATCTCAAGAGCTATTCAGGATGTACACCGCCATCATCCAGTGTTGGCTGAAATAGGCTCCAGCCTTCAAACAACCCTAATAGCATTAAACGATTTGGCAAATGAGAGTGAGAGTGTGTATTTATTGTACAGTGTAAAGCTTTTGGGCTGTTTTTTAAAATTTTCTCTCAAATGGACTCTTTTAAACAGCAGTGAAAGAGGAGGGACAGCTTCAGTGGAAAATCTGCATCACAGTCTGCCACAAGCACCCCTTTCAGAAGAAACCACAGTGGAACTTTCTATAATTAATGATTGCACATGGTCGCCAATAGAGGTCTGCTATTCAGAGATCAGCTCGTTGGGTTCATCTCCCTGATTCTTTATAATATTAGAAAAAAGGTAACGTTAAAAAACAAAACAAACAAAAACACACTTAATGTAGAATGCAGCATGAATTTCAGCCAAAGATGTGGTGGTTAGTGTTGTTGCTGAAAGCAGGACATGACATGTTGCACTTTTGCATAGATTAAAGATAATGTTCCACCCTAACATGCAATATAGGGCTCCTTTGGTGGAAAACTCAAACTTCACTCATGCCATTTATTCATTTTCTAAGCTGCTTAATCCTAATTAGGGTCGCGTGGAGGCTAGCGCTCATCTCAGCTGACTCGGGGGAGGGACGGTACATCCCTGGACAGCTCACTAGGCCATCGCAAGGCCAACAGACACACAACCACTCACACTCACACCTAGGGGTGATTTGGAACAGCCAGTTATCCTACTGTGTTTTTGGACTGTGGGAGGAAACCAGAGTACCCGGAGGAAACCCACACAAGCACGGGGAGATGATGCAAACTCCACACAGAAACGCCTAAACCCAGGAATCAAACACCTTCTTGCTTTCTTGCTGTGAGGCGGACATGCTAACCACTGCACCACTGTGCAGATCCAATCTCAGTTCGTATACAGGACACAGATAATAATACTTAACATGGCTTATATAATTAACACACAGTTGATGTGTTACTCATGTGTGTCTTCTCATGTGTGAAGAATCAGCACCCTCTGGTTATCTGCCTGCATGGAGATCTTGTGCATTTCGGTTGTTATCTAAGAAGCATTGTTTTTGGGTTCGGGAGAGTACATTCTTACGCTTGGGTTCATAAATATGTTGATTTTGAGATTTGGTTACAACAAATCTTCTTATCAACAGCTTGCCAACCTGTGGAAACAAACTTCTTTCCTAGAGTGACTTCTACTCAAGTTTCACAGAAATGCATTGCCTTCACACGGTGGCGTAGTGGTTAGCACATCCGACTCACATCAAGAAGGTTCTGGGTTTGAGGACCTGGCTTGAACGTTTCTTTGAGGAGTTTGCGTGGTTTCCTCTGGGTACTCTGGTTTCCTCCCACGGACCAAAGACATTCACATTAGGCTAATTGGTTATTCCAAATTGACCCTAGGTGTGAGTGTGAATGGTTCTGTATGTGTTAACCCTGCAGTGGACTGGCGAGCTGTTTAGGGTGTACCCTGTCTTCACTCAGAGTTGGCTGAGATAGGCTCCAGCCTCCTTGTGAACCTGTCAGTTTGGCAAATGAATAAATAAATATATTGTGAGCTTAGTGTATACACACTCTAGTATGATCTGTAGTGTAAAGTGGTGTAATAATATGAGAAAAGTGTAATAATATGAGAATCGTACTCTGAAGTAAAAGTGTATATACAGCAGGTGAGTCATATGATTTAAAAGAGGTTTAAAGCCTTCAAACAGTGCAAGACAACTATGAAAAGCATTATAATAATTATTACTGAGAGATACTTAATGATGACATTCAGTATGACATACTTATCAGGAGAACTATTCTTCTCTTTATTCTGTCTATTTGACATAATAATATATATATAATAAGATAATATAGAGATAAATGAATAGTGGCATAGTGGCAAGGGTGGCATAGTGGTTAGCATGAAGCCTCACAGCATGAAGGTCCTGGGTTAGAGTTCTGGGCTGGGCAAGGGTGTTCCTGTGTGGAGTTTGCATGTTCTCCCCGTTCTTGCAGGGTTCTCCTCCAGGTACCCCGGTTTCCTCCCTCAGTCCAAAGACATGCACATTAGGCTAATTGGCTGTTCCAAACAAATAGGTGTGAGTGCGAGTGGAAACGGTTATATGTGTTTTGCCCTGCGAACTGTTCATGGTGTACCCCACCTTCGCCCAGTGTCGGCTGAGATAGGCTCCAGCCTCCCTGTGACCCTAGTAGAATATATCAGATCGGCAAATGAGTGAGAGTTGCACCTGAAATAAGATGTTTTAGAACAACTTTGAAAAGTGGAGCAAGTTGTGCCCAGCGGTGTTGGGTTGTTCCACAACAAATCATTTTAAACATTTCATCCTGTTTAGAGTCGAGGTCTATCCACAGCTGATCCTGGGCTCCCAAAGCTCTGGGCACAAGCTAAAGAAAATTCATGCCAGGCATCATTCACACCTGGGGCAATTTTTGATAGCAAATCTGCTACCAGCATATTTGTGGACTGTGGGAAGAAACCAGAGAACCCAGAGGAATCACTCATGTACACAGAACATGTGAAAAACTGCACAGGCAGTAACATGAGTGCAGGATCGAAACCAGCAGTCCGGAGTTGGGAGTCAGCAGTGCCACCCCATATAATTAAAAGACAGACACATCAATGACAAAGGCACAGTACCCCGGAAAAAACAATCAGTCTTCACAAGACAACTGAACTATAGGACTTTAATAGATATTTAACAGAATGGTTGCTAAACACCAAAAATCTACAGGCACAAAAATGACCACTGAACTGAATGCCTTTGTGACAAACAAAAACTTTAAGGGTGGATTTATGATCAGTGATGTTTTAGAAAATGTAGATGCACATAAAGCCCACACATGAAGATGCACAGCTCTGTGTAAGGCACACACAAAACCTATACAAGGAGCAGTGAAAAGGCTGAATGAGTTTCACCATATTTTCCCACACTCCTAGAAACAAAGTGTTACAACCAACACCAACTCTTTAATTCTTACACATCAGCTTGTGTGTAAACACTTGTGTTCATTCTAACACATTCACTGTGTTAATACTGTAATAATAATTAATAATATTTAATACTGTAATAATTAATACTGTAATAATAATGAATACTTTAATACTATGGTAATAATCATTAATACTGGGGCGGCACGGTGGTGCCGTGGTTAGTATATTCGCCTCACTATTAGAAGGTCCCGGGTTTGAGTGTTTCTCTTTGGAGTTTGCATGTTTTCTCCATGCTTGTGTAGGTTTCCTCTGGGTATTCTGGTTTCCTCCCACAGTCCAAACACATGCACATTTGGCTGATAAGTGGTTCCATATTGCCCCAGATGTAAGAGTGAGTGTGAATGGTTGTATGTGTGTTGGCTCTGGGATGGTCTGGTGAGTTGTTCAGTCTACACCCTTCCTTCACCCAGAGTTGGCTGAGATGGGCGCCAGCTTCCCCGTGACCTTATTAGGATTAAGCGGCCAAGAAAATGAATGAATGAATGAATAATTAATACTGTAATTTCGAAAGTGAATGCGTCAGCAATATTAACACCAAGATGTGAAAATGTTTAACATTTTCTGTGTTGTGTGAAGGAAATCAGCTGACACATATTAAAGCAAACTCACACACTGTGTTCATCTTAAAACTTAAACTTTTACACATGACTACCTTTGAACAACTTACATTTAAATTAATCCAATATATAGATTTAAAGGCTGTACAGTGGTGTAGTGGTTATCATGCCTGCTTCACAGCAAAAAAGATCCTGGGTTCAAGTCCAGGGCTTGGCTTGGGTGTTTCTATGTGGAGTTTGCATATTCTTCCTGTGTTTGTGTGGGTTTCCTCTGGGTACTCCTGTTTCCTCCCACAGTCCAAAGACATGCAGATTAGGCTAATTGGCTGTTACTGATTGCCCCTAGGTGTGAGTGTGAATGTTAATGGTTGTGTGTGTTGCCCTGCGATGGTCTAGTGAGCTGTTTAGGGTGTACCCCGACTTTGCCCAGAGTCGGTTGAGATAGGCTCCAGCCTCCCTGTGACCCTGGTAGGATTAAGTGGCTTGGCAATTGAATAAGTAAGCAAAGTGATTGACCAAACTCCAAATGACTCCTTGCTCCCTATGCAAGTGCACTATGTAAAGTATGAAGTAATAGCTGTTGTAGATAATGTGGTGCACTACTGCAATATAATGGTTGAGGCACCACCTAAATAAGAGATAAGAGATCTTTATTGTCAACTGTTGCATGAACAATGAAAATCAGCTTAGCAGCTCTTCGTTTAGGAGCAATTATAAAAAAGTGCACAAAAGACAACTAAGGTAACTACACTAAGCTATATTGTGCATATACCTATATACACATATACAGATACCTATATGTACACATATAGACAGGTACATACATATATCCTGTATATGCAAACACATATACATCTATCCACATATTTACACATGTACAGACATACATTTTCCCACATATTCATGCATTTAGAGACATACACAAAAGGGTGCATGATATGTCAAAGGTGCTTGGTATACACAGGGTGAGAGGTAGAGCTTTTTAATCATAAGGTGCATGATGCTAAAATGTTATATGATGTTCGAGAAACATGAGTATTGCACATAAACAAGGGTACTGCACTTAAAGAGTTATATTGCACTGTAAAGGAAGATGGTCTGAATGATGGTTTTCAGTCAGTGTATATGACAGTGGTGGTATTGGGGTTGCAAGTTAAACAGCTTGTGGGTGAAAGCTGTTCTTGAGTCTGTTAGTTTTTGTGTTTAGTGCCCTGTACCTTCTTCCAGAGGGGAGAGGGGTGAAAAGGGGGTATCCAGGGTGTGTGGGGTCCCTGATAATCCCACTGGCTCCCCTCCGAATCTGCCAGTGTAAATGTCACTGACCAGGGGTAGTGTTGTTCCAATTACCCACTCTGCCATCCTCACCACCCACTGCAGGACCTTCCTGTCCTATGCACTACAGCTGCTGAACCACACTGTAGAGCAGTAGGTCAGGAGGCTCTCGAAGGCGGAGCGGTAAAAGTTTGTCAGTAGGGGTTGGGGTGGACAGGCTTGTCGGAGCTTTCTGAGGAAGTACATCCTTTGTTGTGCCTTCCCCACCTGGTGAGAGATGTTTGTGGTCAAGGTGAAGTCAGCAGAGATATGGAGTCCAAGAAACTTGAAGCATTCCACCCTCTCTACCTCCTCTCCATCAGTATAGAGGGCATAGTACTCAGTTTGTCTAGATTGAAAGTGGGAGTCCATTATCATCTCCTTTGTCTTGTATGTGTTAAGGTCCAAGTTATTGACGCACCATTGCCGCAGATGCCGGACCTCCTTCCTGTAGGCTGAGCCATTGTTATCTGTCATCAGGCCTATGACAGTGGTGTTGCTGGTGTGAATGGGGGAACAGTCGTGTGTGAAGACGGAGAAGAGGAGGGGGCTGAGAACACACCCCTTTGGTGTTCCGGTGTTTTGGATGAGAGTTGAGGAGATGTGGTCTCCTATCCTGACATTCTGAGGGCTGTTGCTAATAAACTCCAGTATCCAGGTGCACAGTGAGCTCCCTAGGCCCAGGTTGCCCAACTTCTGAACCAGTTTGTGTGGTAGACCTGTATTGAAAGCGGAGCTGAAGTCTACAAACAGCATCCTCACATAGGAGTTGCTGCTGTCCAAGTGTGTGAGGGCTGTGTGGAGGGCTGTATTGATGGCATCCTCTGTTGCCCTGTTTGCTCTGTATGCAAACTGATGTGGATTAAGATCAGCAGGAATGGCAGCCTTAATGTGAGATAAGACAAGTCTCTCGAAACATTTGGTGATGATGGGGGTTAAGGCAACTGGGCGATAGTCATTTAGGCAGCTCAATGTGCTCTTCTTTGGCACAGGCATGATGGTGGCTGGCAGGCGTGAACGATATATTGCAGTAGTGAGAGGTTAAAGATGGTGGTAAAAACCCCAGTGAGTGTCTTGACCCTTCCACCTATTCCTGGTGTAGTTATCGTTGAAGTCCTCCTTGATGAGTTTATATTTGAGCTTGGCTTTTTTTTGATGCCTCTTCGCAGGGCCCACCGTGCCTCTTTATAAGCTTGCTGGTCTCCGGACTTGAAGGCATCATCCCGTGCACACCTCACCGTTGAACCACGGTTTCTGGTTCTGGAACACTTTAACAGTCCTTGTTGTGGTCACATTCTCAGTGCAGTAGTTTATGTAGGAGAGCACAGCTAATGTGTGACCCTCCAGGTCTGTCTCCTTTGCGATTATTTCCCAGTCTTTAGAGTCAAAACAATCCTGTAGAGCTGCGGTGGCTTCCTCAGTCCACACCAGAGCTGTTTTAACTGCTGGTCTTTGGCTACAGATTTTAGGTTTATAAGCAAGAATCAGGGACAAAGAGAGATCATCTGAGAATATGAGATGTGGCAGGGGTGGCTTTATAAGCATCTGGAATGTTGGTGTAGACCTGGTCCAGTGTGTTTTTTTTTCCCTCGTTGGAAAACTCACATTTTTGTAGAATCTAGGCAGGACAGACTTCAGGTTTGCATGATTAAAGTCTCCTGCCACTATTACAACACAGTCCGGCTGCACCGCTAGCTGTTAGTTAATGGAGTGCTGTAGCAACTCCATAGCTAGCTTAGCATTAGCTTGGGGTGGCATATAAACTGTGGCTATAACTACAGACACAAGCTCTCTCGGCAGGTAGAAAGGTACCATCAGATACTCTATGTCTGGACAGCAGTGAATTTCTTTGAATATGGCGTTGGAACACCAGCTGTTGTTAATGTAAACAGACAGGCCTCCACCGCATTTCTTATTGGACATGCTGGTTCTGTCTGCTCTGAAGGTAGCATGGCCTGCTAGGTCAATTGCAGCGTCCGGGGTGAAAGTGTCCAGCTAAGTCTCAGAAATTACTGTAATCCATGCGGCATGAATTAAAGCGCAGTTGTAACTCATCCATCTTGTTGTTGAGTGACCGGGAGTTGGTGGGAAATAGGTTTGGAATGGCTGGTGTGTAGGGGTTAGCAATTAGCTTAGCCCTTAGGCCCCCCTCTTCCCCCAATTCTGCTTCCTGTGTAGCTGCTGTCTGCGCCACTTCAGCAGGGGGATGAATCGAGAAAGAGGTCTGCGTTAATTATGCATACCTGAAGTTCTAGTTTCTATTATTGTCGTATGTGGAGCAGTAATTGTCCAAAACCATGAGCAGCTTGGCCCTGCTATACTGCATATGTGCAGCTGCCAGGGACTGAGCACAGAAAAGAAAATAAGAGTATACAACATAAAGAAAATAAAAGACGTAGTTGCTAAAACACGAAGAGCGCTGGGCCGCTGCATCCACCCGCGCTGCCATCTTGTCACCAAAAAAAATTAATAAAAAACTGCGGAGCTTCCCATGAGGTCCTTGTTAGTTGTGTTTCTTTATTATAATTGGTGTTTACCAAAAAATCAGCCAAAACATAAAAAAACCTTCTATCTGTTAAAAAATAAGGGTTTTCCCACCCGCTTCACAACCTGCTGATCAGTCACAGGAGCACGTTCAGTGAGAGACTGATACCACCTAAATGTACCA
>JAQMYF010000003.1:6317684-6333261 GCA_030014195.1 Neosilurus mollespiculum | reverse complement strand
CAGCGTGTTTCTGCCCTGCGATGGCCTGGCAAGCTGTCCAGGGTGTACTCTGCCCTCGCCCAGAGTCGGCTGAAATGGGCGCCTCCCCGTGACACTAATTAAGATTAGGTGGTTCAGAAAATGAATGATGGATGAATGATTATAGTAACACTAATGTTAAAAATTAGCACCACATATTTCACTTACCACAGGAGGGCAGCGCCTGGGAGTGTGTGTGTGTGTGTGTGTGTGTGTGTGAGTGTGTGTGTGTGTATATGTTCTACTGAGTTTCTTGTAATCATATCTACCATGTAAATTATAGTCAATGTAATGCTTTGCAGAGATTTGGGTATCACACACATATCAGGAAACAGCGTTCCCTGATTTGGGTATCACACACATATCAGGAAACAGCGTTCCCTTTCATAGCAGCATAGCAATTCTTTTTTTATTGCTCCGACACCCACTCCTCCCTTTTTTCCTCTGGCCCTCGTGAAAATTACACACCACATTTCACAACTAAGGCACTTGTCCAGCTGCATGTCTGCTAGAAGAGCAGCAAGGCAGTGGCTAATTTATGGTGTTCAGTGCTCTGAGTACAAGCTTCTCACAATGGATTGAGGGGTGGAGAGAACAGGAAAAATGGTGGGGAAAAAAGCTTACAGAAAGAAAAGAGGCTCTGTTTTCATGCCAGGGAGCCTCAGAAGCCTCCCACGCTGAGCAGGGCTTAAGGAGGACTACTGTATGAGTCTGCGTGTCTGTAGAAAGTAGTTTGTGTGAGTAAGTGTTGGAACATCCTTCATCAAGCTGCTTTTTGTGTCAAGTTAATGTCTGTGACATTTCGAAAAAGGACAACGGCATTCTGGTAGAGACCAGCATATTTCTCAAAACGAAAGCTGCTCGTCTATTTCCCACCCGAGCAGCCATGCTTACAGAGCTCAACATGACATGACTAACACTTTTGAATGAATTCCCCTCAAAGCATTTCCTGCTGTTTCCCACATCCAAAAAAGGTCATGGCTGACCAACAGGCTCCAACCAGATTTCTTTATAGACTTGTGAAATATTTTTCGATTGCATACTTGAGAACATTTATAAACAGCAGGAACATCACAACCTAAACCTGTACACAAGCATGCGTCACAACACACACTAACATGTTAACCAGCTGAAAAATGGTAAACAAGTCCAGTCCCAGCTGCAAAAACTTTGGGAACAATAGCTTGCTCACAGTCCTACACCATGCTGAGCATTCATGAAGAAGCACAAGCTTTGATCTGGCAACCCTTGTGACCTCTCACACTCTCTCTCTCTCTCGCTCCCTCGCTCTGGCCCTGGTTAGTGAAATATCTCATGTGTTTGTGGACAGTTGCACAGGTGTATGAAAGTGGATAGTGTGTGAGAGCCATGTATGAATGCCTTTTCACACTTGAAAGCTATAGCTGAAGTCTGCCTGAGACATGTTCGAACTGTCTGGACATGACAGACGTCTGTGAAAGCTTTAGGTGCCATCTAATTTCCAGACATTCTGTAATTGCCTGGTGTTGTTTTCAAATGCCCAGATAACTGCTTTTCCATATGTGTGTATCAAGGAGTAGGATATAGGGTTGTGTGACAAAGAGTGTTTGTCTCCATAACAACAGGAAAGAGGGGTTCCCCTTCTCAAGACATGTTCCTGTCCCTGTTTCGGCAGGAATTTCCTCCTAAGCAGGAGACAGGAAATAGTGTACAGACTCCAGAGCAGGGATTTTTAAAGCAACACCATCAGAGGCTGTTTTTTTTTTTTTTTTTTTTTTTTTTTGTCCTTGAGTACTTAAAATTTTAAGTACTTTTTAAAATTAAGATCAGGAAAAAAGAAGGTTCAGAACACTGCATGAATAAAGCGTATAATCTGTAGTGATCTTTATCCAATTCATAAAAATTTGACAAACCGCTTTTGTCAATGCGTACGAAGTAAACACCTGCAAAGGTGTTAATGCGTAAGCAGTGGTGTCCATCAGGGTTATTAGGTATTCTCGAGGGTTTTCACTGCAGATGGGCGGGCAGTTCTTTTCCAGTGGTTTGCATATCGGCCCTCTTGCTTAAGGCTTGCCACCGATTTGAGAGTGAAGAAGCGCCCATACAGGAAGCGATAACGATAAGTGACCGCATAAAGTCAGTCAAAGCATAATTAGGTTAATTGGGTATCCATGATTTCCACTAGGTGTGAGTGTGATTGGTTGTGTGTGTTGACACTGCGATGGACTGGTGAGCTACTCAGGGCATACCGCACCTTCACCCAGAGTTGACTGAGATATGTTCCAGCCTCATCGCATCCATTCAATAATTCATTCATTTTCTGAACCGCTTAATGCTAATTAGGGTCGTGGGGAGGCTGGCGCCCATCTCAGCCGACTCTGGGCGTGGGCGGGGTACATCCTGGACAGCTCGCCAGGCCATCGCAGGGCCAACAGTTGCACAAGCATTCGCGCTCACACTCACACCTAGGGGTGATTTGCAACAGCCAATTAGCCTACTGTGCATGTTTTTGGACTGTGGGAGGAAACCGGAGTACCCGGAGGAAACCCATGCAAGCACAGGGAGAACATGCAAACTCCACACAGAAACACCCAAGCTGGGAATCGAAGCCAGGACCTTCATGCAGTGAGGGGGACGTGCTAACCACTACACCACCGTGCCACCCTCATTGCATCCATAGGAGGATTAACCCTTAAAGAGGCAATGTGCACCAGGAGATACTACAGATTTTCGCTCTGTTTATTACCTTAATAAGGCATTATATATTTAAAAAATAATAATGACTATGTTTTACTTGGATCTTAAATATTTTTTTTACAGTTTATGACGGTTTCTGCGGATAAATGAATATAACTTAATGATAATAAAAGCTTTCACAGATCAACTGTCGAGAAGCTTGATGCTGATCACAGGTTTACTCATTAAGATATTTAAGTGGAAAACATGTGAGAGCGTTACTGAGGCAACAAGAGCTGATGACACTTCAGCACTGAAGCAATTCGCTTGCCTCACGATTCGATTCATGTGATGTTTAGCAGCGAAGCAATTCACGAGTTGCTTGTTGCTTCCTGTATGGGTGCTGTAAACACGTTGGAAATCAGGTGCAACGTGTTTTGGGTGCAAGCATGTTTTTTGGGGCAACTTGTTACCACTGCCCATGTAAAAGCATCCTTCTAATTCCTAATCGTCAACCGCTACTCTCTGTATTCTGTCTCAGTTGTATATATCCTCAGATAGAAGCCGACGCTCAATGAGGTAAAAGTCAAAGGAAAATGTATTTACTGCAAGTCATTGATTAATGACCCGCCTTCAATGGTCAAAAAGAATGTGAAAATGATGAAGTGATCTGTTTTATTAGCCACTAACCGCCACTAAACTTTTCCTGGAGCTGCTGATAAGAGCTGCACAGTCAGGAGGAATCTGAGATTTTAGATTCTTTATCGGTATTTTTTGTAAATGTTGTATGAACATCCTGCTGTATGTCGCTCCTCAGATGGGTTCAGGTCTGGAGTCTCAATTGGCAATTTAAAAATTAAAATCTGTTAAAAGGCTTTTGCTTTTGATTGATTGATTGTTTTTGGTCATTTTTGGTCTTGTATTGTCTTAATTGTGTTGAACTTTGACCTAATCGCTAAGTAACCAACCAACTGCCCCACTAACATTTTCTTGATACAATCAGATCCTATAATAATACAGTTTATTGTAATTGGTCGGATGTGAATAAATTAAATAGGAACATAAACTTGGGAGAGCTGTCCAGGGTGTACTCTGCCCTTGCCCAGAGTCGGCTGAGATGGGCGCCAGCCTCCCCGCGACCCTAATTAGGATTAAGCGGTTCAGAAACTGAATGAATGAATAAACTTGGGTCGGATTTTATCATTCATTAACTTATTTACAGTGCTGAAGTGGTTAGCACTTTGGCCTCACAGCAAGAAGGTTCTGGATTTGAGTCCCGAACTGGGCGAGGGTGTTTCTGTGTGAAGTGTACATGCTTCCCCGTGCTTGTATGGGATTCCTCCAGGTGGTCTGGTTTCCTCCCACAGTCCAAAGACATGCGCATTCGGCTAACTGGCTGTTCCAAACTGCCCCTAGATGTGAGTGTGAATGGTTTTGAGTGTTGCCCTGTGATGAACTGGCGAGCTGTTCTAAGTGTACCCTGCTTTTCACCCAGAGTTGGCATCCTCGCGACCCTGTAAGGATGAAGTGGTTCAGCAGATAAATAAATAAATGGATGAATGAATGAATAAATAAACATATTTTTACATGCTATCACTACTTTAATGTCCTTCTCATTGGATGATTAAATTATCTTTTTTTTTGTTTGTTTGAGAGAGAGAGATCAGTTTACTGTTTGTCAGTTCAGGTGCACTCACACATCAGGCCATCATACTTTTGGTGTGTATACGTTATTTAAGGTGTGTCAGTGTTGATCATATTCATGGAAAATCTGTCCTGCGTGTGGGTCAGTGCATGAGTGACTGCTTATCCGACTGCTTATTCTCTGACTAACTGGTTTACTTTCCAGCTTGAAGCCATGTAATCCCCCACCCCATTATTCTCTCCTTTTCTCCACCTTTTCTCTGAAACTGGATTAAAAACTAGCCTGTGTACCAAGGTGGGGGGACAGAAGACTTTCTGTTAGAAGAGGTTGTTTTAAAAGCCAAGTGACACACACACACACACACACACACACACACACACCACCTTTTCTTCATGGATTTGTTTGTGTCCACATGTCCTAGTTATTCCGCTGAGTTTATTTGAGGAACCTACTGCTGATACAGTCGTGCGGTGACTCGTGTGAATTCGGCCTTTTTATCCCCCACGAGACATACAGTACTGTCCAAATAGTCCTCATTTCTCTCTCACAAAAATGTTCTTATAAATGTTTCTTGTCTATTTATAAAAATTACTTTTCCAAAAGAAAGTTAATTGTTACTGAAAAAATGGTGGTCATAAAAAAAACATAAACAAATAAAACTAACATGAAAAAACCCTGAGTGAATCCGACTGGGTTTTGCACAAAAAAAGAAGAAAAAGAAGTAGCAGAAACCACTCCTAACTGAGACTGTTGACTCAGTACTGACTTTTAGTTTATTGCTGTCTACTGCTCTTCATTCATTCATGTATTTCCTGAACCGCTTAATCCAACTATGTTCACGGGGCAGGTGGAGCCTATCTCAGCTGACTCTGGGTGAAGGCGAGGTACACCCTGAACAGCTCACCAGTCCACACACAACCAATTACATTCACACTCTCACCTAGCGGCAATTTGGAGCAGTCAGTTAGCCTAATGTGCATTTCTTTGGGCTGTGGGAGGAAACTGGACTATGCGGAGGAAACCCACACAAGCACGGGGAGAACATGCAAACTCCACGCAGAACTGCCCTCGCCGAGCCCAAGACTCATACCCAGGACCTTTTTGCTGTGAGGCGGATATGCTAACCACTACACCACCGTGCCTTCTACTGCTCTTTAAAGTGTATTTTTAAATGAAGATTATTTTTTTGGATTTCCCCCCCATTTTTTTCTCCCCTTAATTTTGTGGTTGTCAATTCCCACCCATCAAGCATTGCCTCCCCATCAAATGTCAGGGAGGGGTGTAAGCAAGCAGTGTCCACTCTCTGCCATCTGCATCTTTATAAACTGCTGTGCATGTGCATTCAGGGGCAGCTTATCACACTCAGAGGGAAATGACTATCCACCCCTGTGTATGAATGACCTCACAGATGCACATGATTGGCTAGTGATCACTGTAAGTGATGGAGCAGATTATCCTTCCCTCTAGTGAAAGCGCTGCTCAATCAGCTCCCAAAAACTCTGTCACAGATGGCTGTGGCATCAACCTGGATTGGAGCCTGTGATCTCAAGGCTGATAGTCTTGCACCACACAGCAGCCAAATAAAAATATTTTTAATTAAATTATTGTTGAAGGAATCTTTGCTTTACAGAACTTCCCAGCCATGCCTAAAACTTTTGCTCTGTCTTGTTTGTGTTAAAAATCATCACAATTCCTTTATAGTACGTAACACATCTGTAGCAGAATATTTCCGCAACCAGGAATGAAACGTGGCTGACTTTCAAAAATGTGTTGGCTGAAAAGTGTCTGCAGATCCTGTTCATATTTACTTTCTGAATACACATTTGTGACATTAAACTTCACCCCTCTTCCTCTTAGCTTTAATTTATTCTATCTTCCTTCACTCGTTACTGCATCCACTATACACACTTGCCTCTCCAAGCCCAATAAAACACACACAGAGGTCATTCTCCTCACACATCTGTTTAACCACACTTAAATCTCATGCTGTTTATGATCCTATTTCTGGCGACCTAACTTCATAAAGTAAATGACCTCAACAAAGCTTAATAATGATCTGGAAGTGACTTTTGTTCTATTTTGTTCAAGGGTCACGGGAAGGGTGAAGCCTATCTCAGCCGACACTGGAAGAAGGCAGGCCATCAAAGGGCCAAGACACACAACCATTTGCACTCACACTCAGTGCAAAGGCAATTTGGAACAACCAGTTAGCTTAATGTGCATGTTTTTAAACTATGGGTGGAAACCTGTGTACCTGGAGAAAACCCACGAACGCATGGGAACAACATGCAAACTACATACAGAAACGTCCGAGCCTGGGACTTAAAATTTGAGGACTTTTTTACTGTGAGGTGGATGTGCTAATCACTACACCACCCTGCTGCCCCCATTTTAGTCATTATGTAAAAAGTTTATTCTACGTACTTGACTTGAAAATGCATAAGTAGCTGGTGATAACTGTTTTATTCTATTTACATTCACCAAATTGTAAGAAATCAAGAGTTTGTTTGCAAAAACATACAGTATACTGTGCAAAAATTTGAGGCACCCTATTTTTTTCTAGTATAAACTTTGCTAGATTTTTATTTTATAATTTGTATATTAGCAAGTTAGTACAAAAAACTCTTTAGATTTCCAAACATTAGTTTTCCAGCACAAAATTAAATGTTACATAAAAAAATGTTTGTACAATATGTGAATAAAGAAAGCAGCGTATTACGTATAAGAGACGACTTTTCAGACAGAAATATAATGAAGGCTGCTGTGATTTACATGCAAAAAAAATAAAATAATAATAATCAAGTGTGACAGTCAACATTTCCAGGAGAACTGGTTCTGGTTCTGTAAGATACCCAGTAGATAATGTACACAAAGAAATGGTGTAGAACAAAGATGCTTTAAATTTACATATAAATAATGTCAATAAATTTCTCATCAAAGATAAATTTACATCAAATTTTATGAACCGCTTGATCTTAATTAGGGTTGGTAGGTACCCATCTCAGGGGTAGAGTATGCCAGGCCATTGCAGGGCAGAAACACACTGACGGCTAAGTACCCTACTCTTGACGAAAGTCAGCAATGGTTCCTTTACAGGCCTCTCACCACAGACAGTGAGAGACGTGGCCGGCCTTTAATAACCCAGTTAGCTGCACTGGGGGGACAGCAGTGACAACCAGTTGAAAGTGGGGCTTGAACCCCCGACCTTATCAGTAATCCAGCACCCTACCACAGGCCCCCACTGCCCCTAATATACAAGTTATAAAATAAAAATCTGTGATGGCCTGGCAAGCTGTCCAGGGTGTACTCTGCCCTCGTCCAGAGTCGGCTGAGATGGGCGGCAACCTCCCCGTGACACCAATTAGGATTAAGCGATTTAGAAAATGAATGAATGAATAAAATAAAAAAATAAATAAATAAAAAATTAGGGTGCCTTAAACTTTTCCACAGTAGTCTTAATTTTTTAAGTAGCTTAACAAAACGAAATAAATAATAATAAATAAATAAACAAGTAAAATTTTCCCGGTAGCTTTCAAATAAAGCTAATGAAAAAGTTGTTTTTTCATAATTAAAACAATTGGACTTACCTGTTTTTGCAAACAAACTCTTCAAATATAGATGGTTTTTATTTTAATCAAATTCTTGGAAATAAAAAAATAAAATAAAAATACAATACCAGTAAAAGAGTGGACACAATATCTTCTTACCGGAACTCACATACTGAAATCACTGAACATTAAAAAGAAAAAAAAAATCCATATTATTTCACTTATTTTTCATTTTTGAACACACAAACTTAAAGGGAAAATAAATCCCCTATTGTTATTGAAAGCTTCTCTGTGAAGAAAAAAGCTTTTTGTTTCATATAAATGAGCTGATGTTGTCTGATGTATGTAAATGGAAGCTTGTATTATGTATAGATTGAAGTTTATTTTTCATATACAGGTAAAAATGGTACATCATTTCCGGCAATGAAATTCTTGGACTCAGAGCCCCCTCACTATTGCACATAAGAAACAAAAATTGCACATAAAGAACATAAGACAAAATATAAAGTAAAAAAATAAAACTATATAATAAAGAGAAAAAAACATAAACTAAAAAAAGTTCAATATATATACACAGTAGGATAAATTCAGAATACTGAAAAGAAATACTGAAATGGTTGTAGTGCAGAGTTAGAGGTGTGTGCATGTACAGAGTGTACAATGAGTGTGCAAAATGTTGTGTGCAGATTGTCCAGTATATCAGCAGGTCAGTAGCCTGATGGCTTGTGGGTAGAAACTGTCCCTGAATCTGCTGGTGTGAGTCCGGATGCTCCTGTACTGTCTGCCCGATGGCAGGAGTGTGAAGAGTGTGGGACTGGGGTGGCTGGGATCAGAGAGGATCCGCTGGGGCTTCATCCTATGGCGCTGACTGTAGAGGTCCTGGATGGCTGGCAGTTCAGTCCTGGTGATGCATTGTTCTGATCTGACCACCCTCTGTAGAGCTTTGTGGTCCAGAGCAGTTCAGCTGCCGTACCAGGTAGTGATGCAGCCAGACAGAATACTCTCGATGGTGCATCGGTAGAAGTTGGTGAGTATTCTGGAGTCCATGCCAAACCTCCTCAGCCACCTAAGGCAGAAGAGCCGATGTCTTGCTGCTTATGTGATCACACCCAAGTGATGGGACCAACTCAGATCCTGAGTGATGTTGATCCCCAGGAACCTGAAACAATTGACTCCCTCCATCTCTGTCCCCTCAATGTGTAGATGTGCCTCATTTTATTTTATTCAGAATTTTACTAGTTCATATCTAATTTATTAGTTTAATATCAGTATACTGATGTTTTTGCCATTAACTTGCCTATAAGAGATAAGATAAAAAAACACCTATCAAACAGATTTTTACAGATTGCAACTTTGAAACTGTAAGTAAAAACCACATGCTAATGAAAATATACATGTTCATGTGTAACAGGAGAGTTTGGAAAGCTTTCCTTTCATTTCACTTTTAAAAATATTATTTATAAATATATAGTACGTAGTGGTTAGCATGTCTGCCTCACAGCAAGAAGTCCCGGGTTAAAGTCCTGGGCTCGGCAAGGGCGTTTCTGTGAAGAGTTCTCGCCGTGCATGTTCTCCCTGTGCGTATGTGGGTTTCCTCCCAGTACCCCGGTTTCCTCCCACATTCCAAAGAAATATACATTAAGTTAATAGGATATTCTCTATTGCCCCTAAGAGTGAATGTGAATGGATGTGTGTTGGCCCTGTGATGGTCAGGTGAGCTGAGTCAGCTAAGATTGGCTCCAGCCTCACCGCGATGCTAGTAATGGATAAGTGATTCTGCAAATTAATTGAATTGCATCATTAAGCACTATTAAGCTCTACTCTCTCTTCCCCAACAGTAGTCATCATATTCACTGTTTGTGACCATAAAATGTGATTATTTTATTTAGTGTCGATTTGGTTTGAAGTCCATGCTATGTTTCACCAATACAAGATACAAAAGATGAATACTGGGATACAGCACAGGCTTGTTTCCTTCTTATATGAGCAGATTGGGTTCATTCAAGTACTGTTTGTCTGTTTATTTGGTTTTCTGCTGTAATGAGCAAGTGATGACTAGATGATTACTCGTTCCATCATGAAGTGAAGGTCAGCAGTCTTTTAGTAACCCAACATCACCGGTTCTATTGTTATCATCGGCCAAAGATTGGCGTGTCACTTCTATACACCTGTACAATGTTAAATGGTTATACACATATAAATACATGTTTATTATAAAACTTAATCTTACTTATACTAACTGTTTATTTCATTTTACCCACTCTGATCATTTCTGCACTTTTGCCGTGCATAGTGATTGCCTTTTGATGAAATAAAAAGAAATTCCTCGGTAGAGCAGCAGAGGGCAGGCGTCTATCTTCAGGTGTTCACAGGTGAACTTCATCACTTTCTTCCGAGCACTTTCTGTTTCTTGTCCTCCTTGCATTCCTTTTGCAGTCGTTCACCTTTGATCTCGTTTTATCTAGTCCTGCACTGCCCTCTTGTAAAATGGTATGTGGTTTTCTGTTATGTGCACCCCTCCCTGATGTTTGTCACATTTCAAATAGTGTTAAAAAGTAGATCAGTGAGTACATTTTAACCAACTCTTATTAGAATGTACAATCTCCCTCAGACTGGGACAAATAAACACCGTTTGGAGCCATTTCCAAATTAATCAGTAAAGTTGCAGGGAGCGGCGAGTGGGCCAGGTGCTAGGTCATATTGGTTGTAAAACTTTGCCAGCTGAAATCTCAACAATGCATTTAAATTGCAGAGGAAACACCGCTGTGACTTCATGTTTCCGTATCTTCTTTCTCTCTGTCTGGGTGTGTCTTTATCATTTTGTTTTGTTCTCTGTTTCAAAATGTCAGATATCAGTCTCTCCTTTATCACTCTGGCATGCTCTTGTCTTCTCCCTCACATTCTTTAACTGTTCCTCCCCCCCTGTTTTTGCAGTCTTACACAATTTCATGACCTTCCAGCAACTCCTGCTTAGCAACTCAGTGTGGCGAATTGGAAGGGGCCTCTGGAAAATGACCCTGGGTGTTCCCCATCTCCTCTTTGTGCCTGACTCCATCAGCGACTGACTTTCTTCTCTTTATGTCTAGCACAGTATATATCAACTAGAACAGAGGTTCCAACCCAGTGGCACTCTGGATTAGTGATCCGAAAGTCAGGGGTTTAAGCCAAACTACCACCAAGCTGCCACTGTTGGGCCCTTGAGCAAGGCCCTTAACCCTCAATTGCTCAGTTGTATTAAAAAAATTGATTAAGAAAATGTAAGTCGCTCTGGATAAGAGCGATTGCCAAATACTGCAAATGCATATGCAATGCAAATGGTCCCGAACGACCCCCTGTCCTGCATGTTTTAGTGCTTTCCCTGCTCGGTCAAGTCAGACAATTAGATAGTTAATTAAATTAGGTGTGCTGGGAACAAGGACAGCACCATAATGTGCAGGACGGAGGGTCTTCCAGGACCAGGGTTGGGAACCTCTACTCTAAAACATTATAATAAGCATAATAAGAGTCTCTTGCATCCACAACCCAAACAAAAGCTTATGCATATCAGAGACCTTCAGGCCTATCAGCCCACACTGTAGTAAACTGAATCAGATGAAACTGCTAACATTAACAAATCCCAGAATCCAAACAGGATTTTCAATTTCACTACTCCATGATTCCCAGAGACTTGACAGAGGAGCAAGCACATGGATATAAAAACACAGGTGGAATATAAGTCGGTGACTGTCTTTCTGCTGCTGGCTAAAGTTCAGAGATACTACAAAGAAGGGTGTGGTGCAGCAGGGTTGGTCTTATCAATAATGCAGCGCCGTGTTAAAGTTAAATGTATGGAAAGTTAAACAAACATTCTGTCAGCTTTATGATCTCGATAATTAATTCGGTGCTTGGACAAGTTAACAAAAGCCGATATGGGTTCAATCACTTGTTTGCTGAACTGCTTACTCGTACCAGAGCCGACCCTGTAGGAAGGCAGAGTACACCCACGCCAGACCATCGCAGGCCAACACGCACAAACATTCACTTTCACACTCTCATCTAGGGGCAATTTGGAACAGCCAGTTCGCCTAATGTGTCTTTGGATTGTAGGAAACTGGAGTGCCTGGAGGAAACCCACACAAGCACGAGGAGCACATGTAACCTCCAGACAGAAACCCTTCGCCAAGTCTGGAACTTGAACCGACGACCTTCTTGCTGTTAGATTCATGTTATTATTATGATTCATGTGCTTGATATAAATGAGCTAGTGGTGGAACGTTAGTAGAAAGATGAGAAGCAAATGCACACAGTGTGAGCCAAAAGCAAAGTCAGAACTTAGCAACAGTAAGCAGGTAATGGAAAGAGAAGATGACTGTTGACAATTATTTAAATTTCTAATCCCTCATTCATACAGAAGGTTTAAAGCACAGATTAATTTTAAGTGATGACGTAAACCTGAATAAAGATCACAGACTCTAATGCGGTGCCGTACTAAAAGAAAAGGAGATCAGTATCACATTATAATTTAAAAATGTAATCTAATAATGTATATTTTTACATTGTTCTGACATACAAACTTATTAAAACATTAAATAATGTTATAGCAATATAATAATCATCTTGCCATCACGGTGGTGTAGTGATTAGCACGTCTGCCTCACAGCAAGAAGGTCCTGGGTTCAATCCCTTGGCTTGGCCTTTTTGTGTGGTGTTTTCATGTTCTTCCTGCCTTTGTGTGGGTTTCCTCTGGGTACTCCGATTTCCTTCCACAGTCCTAAGGCATGCACATTATGCTAATTAGCTGCCCCTAGATGTAAGTGTGAGTGTGAATGCATGTGTGTGGGTGTGTTTTGGCCCTGCGGCAGACTGGCAAGCTGTTCAGGTTGTACCCTGCCTTTGACCAGAGTCGGCTGAGACTCCAGCCGCCCCACAACCCAAATGGGATTATGTCGTTTGGCAAATGAGTGACTGAATAACCATATTGTTAAAATGTGAATAATGTGTATAAACTTAACACATTATAACAATAAACAATATATATATTCATATATTATACATGATGTAACAATATAGTATATTAAAATAACATGAAAACATGGTACGGCAGTGTCATGGTTAGCATGTCTGCCTCATAGCAAGAAGGTCTTGGGTTCGAGGCTTGGCGAGGGCATTTCTGTGTGGAGTGTGCATGTTCTCCCGGTGCATGCATGGGTTTCCTCTGGGTACTCCGGTTTCCTCACACAGTCCAAAGACATGCACATTAGGCTAATTGGCTGTTCCAAATTGCCCCGAGGTGTGAATGTGAGCATGAATGGATGTGTGTGTGTGTGTGTGTGTGTTGCCCTGCGAGGTTTGGCAAGCTGTTCTGGGTGTTAGGTTGAGATTGGCTCCAGCCTCCCTGTGACTCTGATAGTAGGATTACGTGATCCGCCAAATGATTGAGAGAATAAAAGGAAAACATATTGTTATGAACTAAAATGTTTCATGTAAGAACATGATACAGCTGTCCTCCATACCGTCTGTTCACCGTAATGACTAAAACACATCTGCATTTCCTGTCATTTCATGAAGTTGTCGCCTAGTTTGGAAAAAGTTGTTCATAATTGCCAGACTAAACAGAATTTCCTAAATGTCCTGGGAAATATTCTCGTGGGTTTTTTCCCTTCTGGCTCTCAATGTGGGTTTGGAGATTTTGTGTAATCACGCTATACACTCAGGATTGATGTGAATTCATGAGAGACAAAATGGAGAGAGAGAGAGGAAATCAGAACCATATAAAATGCTTTGCATATCAACGAACATCGGTTGAGCAGCTGTGCTCTCTCTCTCTCTCTCTTTCTCTCTCTCTCTCTCTCTCTTTCTCTCTTTTTTCTTGGCACACAAAGAACCATGAGAGTCATTAACAAACTGGATTCCTGACAAATTAAGGACATTTAAAATTGCAAAACTGCAATTAGGTTAATGATTCTGTTATAATAATGTTATAATAATGAATAGGTGCAGAGTACAGTATGAGTGTTCGGTGTTGTGTATCTTCAGGTTACAACTCTGTGAGAAACCCCCTGTTGGTAAACAGTGTCTGTGGACAGCGCGGAGGCGAGGAAATACACACACCACATTTTTTTTTCAAGCCTCGTCTTTTTGGTCTTTTTGGGACTCTAACACTTTTCTCTCCTTATTCACTCCTCCACTCTTCCCCCAAAAGTGCATCTGGCCTAGAACATTCCTATGTGCTTCCATCATACCTGCTGCTCTTTCATCCAGTTCAACCTCTGCCCAGTCCACTGCCCACACATCGACCTGACATGCAAACCTGAATTACAAGAAAGATAGCAAAAGGTGTGTGTGTGTATGTGTGTGTGTGTGTGTGTGTGTGTGTGTGTGAGTGTGTGTGAGTGTATGTGGGTGTGTGAGTGTGTGTGGGTGTGGGTGTTTGTGTGGGTGTGTGCATGTGAGAGCAAGAAAGAGATAGAGAGAGAGAGAGAGAGAGAGAGAGAGAGAGAGAGATGACTCGCAATGCACAAAACACAGGAGGATAATATTATATCTGGAGTGGGCTTCATCTGCCCTCCACAGAGGCAGGATGTCCACGGAACTATTCCCTGTTGCATGTGGGTATAACAGTGTACACGCCGTTGCTGCTCCCACATCCACTCCCTCAAATCCCATCTCTCCATACCTGTGAAAGCAGTAATGTCTGATAAGCATGCAGGGTGCGATTAACTTCTACTGTACTCAGAAACGTGCTGTAATTTTGTTTCTTTAGATCCACTATCACACTGTAAAAAAAATTCCTCCTGCCCATTTATAATCCTTCAGTAACTGATTAACCTCACGTCTAAGTGAGCTCACGCTTTCATAGATCAATTGTAGTAAGAGCAGTGTCCAAAAAGCACAAAAAAAGTTTCATGACTTTAACTGCACCAGAGATTTTTCCCCAGAAATCTAAACCAGACACAGAGATCTTTCCACAGTTCCTGGCATAGTGGTTAGCATGTCTACCTCACAGCAAGAATGTCTTGGGTTCAAGTCCAGGGCTCTGCAAGGGTGTTTCTGTGTGGACTTTGCATGTTCTCCTGTGCTTGTGTGGGTTTCCTCCAGGTATACTGGATTCCTCCCACAGTCTAAAGACAGGCACAAAATGCTAGGCTGCTCCAAATTGCCCCAAGGTGTGAGTGGGAGTGTGAACGGCTGTGTGTGTGGCCCTGTAGCAAGCTCTTCAGGGTGTACAATATCTTTGTCCCGAGTTGGCTGAGATAGGCTCCAACCTCCCCACGACCCTCGTAGGATTAAGTGGTTTGGTGGATGAATGAATGAATGAATGAGTTCAAAATATATACAAACACAAGTAGGGGGTAATGGTTGACTCTGGGCTTAGGTGGGGTACATCCTGATCTGCTCGCCAGACCATCGCAGGGCCAACACACACATCTATTCACACTCTCACTAACAGGAGCAATTTGGAACTGCCTAATGTGCATGTCCCTGGACTGTGGGAGGAAACCAGAGTACAGAGAGGAAACCCATGCAAGCACAGGGAGAGCATGCAAACTCCACACAGAAACACCTGAACCTGGGACTCGAACCCAGGCTCTCTCTCTCTCTCTCTCTCTCTCTCTCTCTCTCTCTCTCCCTCACTCTCTGTTTCTCTCTCTCTCTCTCTGTTTCTCTCTCTCTCTCTCTCTCTCTCTCTCTCTCACCCCCCTCTCTCTCCCTCACTCTCTGTTTCTCTCTC
>JAQMYF010000003.1:6276736-6292339 GCA_030014195.1 Neosilurus mollespiculum | reverse complement strand
TGTGCATGTTTTTGGACTGTGGGAGGAAACCGGAGTACCCGGAGGAAACCCACGCAAGCACAGGGAGAACATGCAAAGTCCACACAGAAACGCCTGAGCTGGAAATTGAACCCAGGACCTTCTTGCTGTGAGGCGGACGTGCTAACCACTGCGCCACCGTGCCGCCGATTATTATTATTATTATTATTATTATTATTATTATTATTATTATTATTATTATTATTATTATTATAGCAATAGTAGTAGTAGTAACTAAGGCATTAAATAAAGAATGCAGTGGTAAAACTCTTATGTCCTTGCTGAAAATAATAATGCTTGTAAAACTTCCATATGTGGATTCTGCTATTGTCTTTAATTTATGGAGCAATTGGATTCCATTCAAATTGTATCAAGGAATGAGAGAATGCAATTCCTATTTCTACAGGTTTCTGTTTCAGAAACAAAGGCCGGATTTCGGCAGTAAAACAGAGGAAAGAACAGTCTGACTAAAACAACTCTACATACGAGGAGAGAAAAATGAAGCAACATACACAAAACCATTCACAATCACAACTAGGTTAGCCTAACGTGGATGTCTTTGGACTGTTGGAGAAAACTGCAGTACCCAGAGGAAACCCATGCATGCACTGTGAGAACATGCAAACTCCAAACAGAAATGCAGTCGTCAAGCCTGGGACTCGCCACCATGCTGCCAGTTATAAAATACAAATTTGAGTATTAATTTAGTTTGTGGGCATTAAACGTTATTTAGTTGATTATGGCGAGCTGTTCAGGGTGTACCCCACTTTTACCCAAAGTAAATGAAACCAGTCTTCTATGAATTCTCCATTATTGCTCTAAATAAAGAGTTTTTAATATCAGTAAATGGTGAATTAGGGCAGAATATTCAAGAAGCCTGGTTATGTTTATGGCGCAACTCATCAGTTCAAAATCTATTCGAAGCACAACATATACATTCGGGCTGTGATTGTGTTGTCTTAACCTGCAATGTGAATTTGCATAAGAATTCACCAGATTCTTATCAAAAAGCAGGTAATACGAGTACAGCTGGCAGTGCAGAATCAGGGCAAAGGGGGACTGATCACAAAAATCTTATCTAAACAGAGAATACAGCATTAAGAGTAATCCGTAACCTGATTTGGTCTTACACTCATTCCCCCTTTCCTATTCAAATCTTAATCAAAATGAGTTATGGCTCACGACCTCAAGATAACTCCAGCTCCCATATCACTGACAGTTGATGGGAGGATGAACTAAACCGAACAATGATGTAATATTATACATTATATGTAAGGAAGTCACGGTGGTGTAGAGCATATCATGTCTGGCTCAGAGCAAGAAGGTCTTGGCAAAAGCATGACTGTGTGGAAATTGCATGTTGCATGGGTTTTCTCCAGGTACTCTGGTTTCCTCCCACAGTCCAAAGACATTCATATTCGGCTAACTGGTTGCTCTAGATTTCCCCTCTGTGTGAGTGCAAACGGCACTCCCAGCGACCCTAGTAAGAATTAAACAGTTCTGCAAATGAATGAATGCACATTGTGTGTATCTTTTCTAATGTTTGTACTGCTGTCAGGGTGACTGTTTAAAGTAGTATCTGCTTCATTATTACTTATTTGCTTAAATATACAAAATGAAACATGCAAACAATGCATATATCATGTGTCTTACCTCAGAAGCAGGCTGAGGATAAAATTATAAATTATTTATAAATTCAAAAGCATGTTTTAAATTTGCTTTGAGGAGGGCTGGAGGTGTGTGTTGGAGGTAATATCGAGACAAAGACACCTTTCACAACACATTCATATTTCATGTTTGACAAGTATGTTGTTGTATGATTTACAGTGCCAAGAGCTACACGGCTGTTTGTCTGTGCACAAGACGCCTCATACTGTATTTGAATAGGCAAAAGTTTTTAAAGCCATGCTGAGGTGAGGTGATAATTTGAATATCCTAGGGCTGTAGAATATATGACATCGCCGAGCAGGATGATGTTGAACGTTCTATCCATTATATTTGATTGAATTTATATTTATTTTAATAACCAGCAAAAGTAGAAAGTTTTTCTTTATATATCTGTTTATGTGGATACCCAGTGTGTGTGTGTGTGTGTGTGTGTGTGTGTGTGTGTGTGTGTGCATAAACATTTACTTTTTTCTTCGAAAGTATATTTGAACAGCTAAGGATTTGATATGAATGGCATCCTATTATTTCTGGCGAGTTCCTCTCTTGCAACAAGACTTTTTGTCACAGAAACTAATTGACCCCAAAAAAAAAGGATAATAAAGAGGGTGGGACACTGGGTTAGGCAATACACCACTGAATACTCAGGTAATGATTAGAAGAAGAATGCAAAAAGAGGGGTGTTGAGTTTCAGTCCCACCTACTCTCTACTTGACACCTAAGACCAGCCAATCAGAGCTATCGTTTGGCTCCTCCCCACCCCTGTGCTACTATACTAAAAGGATCAGAGGCGGCTATTCTGCCCTATCTGCTTGGGTTCCTCCAGCACAGCAGACATTCTGTCCTTTTTTTTTGCCATTCTCTCCTCCTTACTCTCGCTCTTTTAACCCCAGCCACTTCAGGGCAGAAGATCTACAGACACAATGTCATATACAAAGAAAACAAGCTACACTGTGAAGTCCTCTTCCTCTGCAGCTATACCACGTAACTTCAGCAGTTTCTCCTACTCAGGCCCCAGCGTTGGCCGACAGGCTCACACAGCACGAAGCTCCTATGGCGGAGTCAGAAGTGGCATTGGAGGTGGAAGCTACATCAGCAGCTCCTCGGCGTATGGAGGTAACATTGGTCTTGGAATGGGAATGGGTGGTGTGGCTGTGGCACCCATCACAGCGGTGTCGGTCAACAAGAGCCTCCTGACCCCTCTGAACCTGGAAATTGACCCCAGCATCCAAGTCATCCGAACACAGGAGAAAGACCAGATCAAGTCCCTCAACAACCGCTTCGCTTCCTTCATAGATAAGGTAGGTGGCTGCAGGAGTTCTATATTGCAAGAGTCATGGTCAGGAAAATGTTGCTAAATAAAGCAGACTTTATTCTGATCTTCTACTAAATCCCATGCAGTCATGGCTGAGAAAAAAGTGTGAGATGTTCGGTGACTGAAATAACTGATGGAGCCTGTTATGGGTTCATTTGATTTAATTTAAAACAGTTAAAAGGGAGTTAAGTTTCCTGTGGAACCAAAAGATTGCAGCCTACTAAGATTAATCAGCTGTGTGTGGGGGTGGGGGGCGGTTTATTTTCGCCAATAAAGCTTCATACCTTCATAAATACCTTCATCATCATGTAATCTGACAAAACATTACAAAATGACTGAATCAAACCAAGCAAAATGTATTTTTATTTTTTTTAATTGCAAGAAGTAATGCTTCCTACCCTGATGTTTGTAGTAACTTCCTTGCCTGAGAGGAGAACTGTGCCCTTGGGAGGGGAACTGGGTGTGTCCCTAGTCAGAATGAAATGCGGTCACCTTTGCAGCAGACTTCTGTAGGAGTGCAGATCAAAGTTCTCAGTTCACAAGTCGAAAGAAAGTTTACTGAAATTCCACTTTGTTACAACAGTATTTTGAATGGAGTGTAATAGTTATTCATTATAATGTCATTACAACTTAGTTTACATTTTGAGCTGAGAACGTTTGTGCTATCAGATAAAAGGCTATTGTCACCTGAACCAACAGGACCTGCTCTACAGTGTTAATATTTAATCAGGCGAGGTGGTGTCATTTTCTTGCAAACACTGAACACGTTACACAACAAGCCCTCTAGAGGCACTGATGACAAGAAATAATCTGGTTTTGATTAAACATAACACTATGACCTACAAACCTCTCTCTCTCTCTTTCAGCTTACTTTTTGCATTACACCATAATTTTAAAGGAGTGTCAGTGAAAAAAATATAGTGTTAGAGCCTAACATGAGGGTAAATTTTCATATCAATTCGCTTTTCCGTAGACATTCACAATTACCCGTGATACACTTGGCCATGGATCTCAGACTTGATCGCTTAATCGTTCTTGTGCGGACTCCAACTCTATGCAAAAGTCTCCAACAAACAGCATGTACATCATCATTTTTCCTTTAACAACCCCCTCCCCCCAAAAAACACAAACAGACAGGAAAGATGGGGAGGTGGGTACAGTTTTTGTGATCCCCCTCTGTCTCTACTCTTAGTTTTCAATTAGGATGTGTGTCAGAGTTTCCCTGGAAAATAAAATCACCCCTATCATGCAAACAGTAACTCATTCCATACAACACTGGGCCAACAGCGTTCCCGTGATGCTCACATTGTGCCTCTTGGCATTTGGTTGTTTCTTGGTGCATTAAATGTCGATTTGGCCCAGAAACTACAGCTCCGTTCATTTAGTGACTGTAACTGCTGTCCGGGCACGGTGCCTTTTGAAGTGTTGAATATGGTATTGATTTGTGTTCAGACTGGAACAATAACTCCTTTCTTCTTCTCCACACACACAGGTACGTTTCTTGGAGCAACAGAACAAGATGCTGGAGACCAAATGGAGCCTTCTCCAGGAGCAGACCACCACTCGTTCCAACATCGACGCTATGTTTGAGGCCTACATCGCCAACCTCCGTAGACAGCTTGACAGTCTGGGCAACGACAAGATAAAGCTGGAGGCTGACCTGCACAACATGCAAGGCCTGGTGGAGGACTTCAAGAATAAGTTAGTATTTGGTTCTCTTTCACACATCACCTTTGCAGGACTTTTTCTACTTATAGACAGGGTTCAAGTTTTATAAATGCAGGCTTTGGTGGTTCAAGGTTCCAGTATACCTGGTCCCCAAAGATGATCAAAATATCTGTCCAGTTGACCTAGCGACAAGGAGGGAAATGTAATTGCCATTCCTCCTGATATGTAGATGTACACTGGTTATTTTAGGTTACATTATTATATATATATTCTAATGAACACTTATGTCAACCATTATCCCAAGGCAACTGAGCAAACAAATTACCTTCTACTACTTCAGCAAATGAAAATAAAAGCTTTCTACATGGGGACATTAAACAGAATGTTAACTTGAGACGTGATTCGATAAAACACTGCCTCCCTCTAGTGTACGTACATGTCATCGTTCTTAGGAAATATTACTGTCATTCAGTTCTGTTCAGTGTGTGCGTAGTGCAACAGGTACTTTAAGGAAAAAGAAATATGTTGGATATTGAAGTGTTTTCTGACAAATTAGTAATTTTTGAATTTGAATGAATTATTTATTCATTTTATTTATTTTCAGGTATGAAGATGAGATCAACAAGCGCACCGAGGCTGAGAATGACTTTGTCCTCATCAAAAAGGCGAGTGCAGCCGACATTTCCATAAACATGATAATTAAAGTTTTTACAGTTACGACACAGCTGTGGCTGAGCCTTAAACCCTGATATGAAATGTAATTTTAAATCATTGTATATTCCAGGATGTTGACGAGGCCTATATGAATAAGGTTGAGCTGGAAGCCAAGCTGGAAAGCCTTTCAGATGAGATCAACTTCCTCAGGCAGATCTATGATGAGGTAAGCCTTAGAAAGACATGTTTTCATAAAAATAATAACATAAAATCCTGTTTTATTTTATGCATATACAATCCCTCGTTATTTCCTGCTTGCTATGGTTTGTAGGAGATCCGTGAGCTTCAGTCTCAGATCAAGGACACCTCAGTGGTGGTGGAGATGGACAATACCAGGAAGCTGGATATGGACGCTATTGTGGGTGAGGTCCGTGCTCAGTATGAGGACATTGCCAACCGCAGTCGTGCTGAAGCTGAAACATGGTACAAGTCTAAGGTACGGTATATTTCTGTCTACAGGTTGATTTTGATGAGTTGAACTAAATACATAAGCACATGGAACCAACCTTAACAAATTTTTCTCATCGATCCTTCTTTTCTACCCTAGTATGAGGAAATGCAGACATCAGCCACCAGGTATGGAGATGATCTCCGAGCAACCAAGACAGAGATTGCTGACCTCAACCGCATGATTCAGAGACTGCAGGCTGAGATTGATGCTGTGAAGGGACAGGTAAGATTTCACCCTGAACAGCTCGCCACTACATCACAGGGCAACACACACACAACAACTACTCACACCTAGGGGCAATTTGGAACATCCGGTTAGCCTCACGTGCATGTCTTTCGACTGTGGGAGAAAACCAGAGTACCTGAAGGAAACCCACGCAAGCACTGTAAGACATGCTAGCCACTACAAATCCGTGCTGCCTAGATGTACATTAACACGCTTAAATAAAGGCTTAGGTTGTGGGGAATTAATTATAGTGTCTTGACTTTTGTACTTTAGCGCGCTAACCTGGAGAATCAGATAGCTGAGGCTGAGGAGCGTGGAGAGATGGCAGTGAGGGACGCCAAGGCTCGTGTCAAGGACCTGGAGGATGCACTGCAGCGAGCCAAGCAAGACATGGCACGCCAGATTAGAGAGTATCAGGACCTGATGAATGTCAAACTCGCCCTGGATATCGAGATTGCCACCTACAGGAAACTTCTGGAAGGAGAGGAAGACAGGTGAGCTCACTGTGAAGAGATATCCCATGGTTGCTGTTTTTGACCTAATATATTAGTCGTTAAAGGTAGCTAACCATATTTCTTTCTTTAACAACAGACTTGCTTCTGGAATCAAGACCATCAACATCTCAAAGCAAAGCAGTAAGTTTTCAATCATTATCATTCTATTAGAATAAACCTTATATAGAATACACTGTAAATTCTCATTTATTTATTTATTTCTGTGCTTTCACCCTTATAGCAAGCTACAGCTCCTTCCCTATGGAGAGTGCTGGCAGTGCCTACAGCAGCTACTCCGGTGGTTATTCTAGTGGTTACTCCACTGGTTATGGTGGTGGCTTCAGTGACAGCAGCTTAACCCAGAGCAAGAAGAACATCGTCATCAAGATGATTGAGACCAAGGATGGCAGAGTTGTGTCTGAGTCTTCTGAAATTGTCCAAGATTGAGTGGAGTGTGCGCTTTCCACTTCTGCCCTTTAACCTTTTTCTTTTTCTTTTCCCATTCCTCATCCTTCTTCTAAACACGTAACATAGCTGGATGAAGTAACTAGTTACAGAAGGATGCAGTCATAAACCAGGCTATAATCAATAAATCCTTAACTCTAACCAAAGGGTTGTAAGGGACCGAAAAATATCATTTCACATTGTGCCTTAGGCTCATTTCTGCACAGTGCACTAATAATAAAACACTCTGTCTGCTCACACAAGCTGTACTGTTTTGCACAACATTCTCTCCAGTCTACGAGATCTGCCACCAACATGAACCACTCCTGTTACTGTTCTCCCGGCTCTGTGGCGGTATTCAGGCTCGATTATGAAGGGTTCTTATTTGTGTTTAAGGCGATTGTGTTTGTGGCAGATCCATGCTATGTGCCTGCTCTTAAGAAAATGTCTTCCCAGCGTATTCTCTTTGATGCAAAAGGAAAGTTCACAGAGTACCAGAAGGTGCTGTTTTTGCTACCAACAATAAAGTGTTTACCTATAAATGCCATGTTTCCATCTTTTACTGGTTGTAATGTATAGATTAGCTCAGATGCTAATTTTCTAAAGCACATATCACACTAAAGTCCAAAATACATTACTTATTCTCTTACACACTCATTTGCAGAACCTTAATCCTACTAGGGTTGCATGGAGGCTGGTGGCTATCCAGGTGGGGTGCACCCACCAGCTCGCCAGTCCTTTGCAGAGACAACACACACACAGCTATTAACACAAATACCTAGGGACAATCAAGAATATCCAGTTAGTCTAATGTGTAAGGCTGTGGACTGTGGGAGGAAACCAGAGTACCAGGAGAAAACCCATGTAAGCAAGGGGAGGACATGCAAACAAAAATTTGCCAAACCCAGGACCTTCTTGCTGTGAGGTGGATGTGCTAACCATTATGACTCCCCTCAAAAAATACCCAACCCAATGCCACCGTTGGCGCTGAGTGCACTTGCACTTCGCAGGAAATTTTCTTGTTAAGTCAATGGCTTTGCTTCTTGAGGAGAAATAATTTTTGAATACCACCTAATTCTATTATGGATGTTTCTTTAATGAAAATAAATGCAAACATTTTCATAGCTCCACTTTTAGGCAGTGCCTAAATATTTATATTAGTAAGGCATTATATTCCTACATCCAAATAATAACAAACATTGACTTAAGTCACTAAACTCCCTTGATGTACATTCCAAAATAATAATGATTAACACTACAGAGTTTAGGGCAAGTGAATATCAATTCAGACAAAACTGAGCTTGTTTATGTTTTAAGAATTAAAATGTACCACCTATTTTTCATGACTGTGACCAGCTTTGAAAGGTGTTCCTTTTAAACTGCTAAGACGGCTAGATGGTGACAAGATAAAAAAAAAAAAAACACACATTACACAAATTAAAATTTTTGTCATTTTTGTTTAGACTTGTTAATAACATAGCTAGCTTAGCTGGCTAATTTATCACAAATTACAGTCAGACCTTACCTCTCTATCTTATCTCTCCTTACTGCTTCCCTGCCTCTGCTTCATCTAAAGAATTTTCTGATATCCATCTATAGAAGTCAAGCGATAATGTTTCAATTAGTATAAGGTAATTTAATTTCGTTAAAAATCTGTGTGGTGCACGTTGGCTTAGTGGTTAGCATGTCCTAGCAAGACAAAGGCACTTTTGTGTGGAGGTTGCATATTCTGCGTGTGGTTGCGTGGGTTTCCTTCGGGTATTCTGGTTTCTTCCCACATTCCAAAGATAAGCACAGTAGGCTAATTGGCTGTTCCGAATTGCTCCTAGGTGTGAGTGTTTATCGTTTGTGTGTATGTGACACTGTGATGGACTGGATTGCTGTTCAGGGTGTACCCCACCTTTACCAAAGATTGCTGAGACAGGCTCCAGCCTCCCCATGACTCAAAGAATGAAGTGGTTTGGCAAATGAATGAAGAAATTAACTTAAAATTTATAAAAAAAATTTTATTTTTTTAAAACTTAAAAAAATATTGTTGTGTTACATTACAAGACCTCAAACTGTGCTCAGAGTTGCACACCAACACATGGGGAAGCTACGTGTCTTGACATACAGAATGGCGTTCAGAATGTGCCTGTAGGCATTGGCACTCTTTTTGGATGCGTGCTGAGCTACAGGTTCAAGTAGAAATACCTTTATTATTTTGCAATCAGTATTCCATAATTATCAGAATTAATACAATGAATAAATATTTATTGTTGAAAATTAATTATTTTGGCATTTATACTGGGGCACAGCTCATTTATACGGGGGCACAGTCCTTTCATACTGAGCCCCAGCCCATTTATACTGGGGCAGTATACTGTGTCCCAGTAAAAAGGGTCTGTTGACCCCATTGGCAAGGTTATTTTTGCAATGTTAATTTTGCAATCTTTGCCGACTCTTCCTTGCAAAAGTGCTCCAAATCTGTCAGACCCCACAGATTTTCAACTGGATTCAGGTCTAGACTCTAGCTGGGCCATTCCAAAACTTTCATCTTTTTCTAGAGAAACCATTATTTTGTTGATTTGGAAGTATGCTTTGGATTGTTGTGCTAAAAAGTAAAAGTTCTGAAGGTTTTGCAATAAAATTGACTGGAACAGTTCATAATTCCCTCCACAACCCCAAAGCATGATATCATAGGCATGGTGTTATTTTGGTTTCAGAAAAACTTCAACCTTGGCCTCCATAACCTTGTTCCATATTGACCATACTGCATTCTTCCACGTGCTTTTTGGAGACTTCATGCATGTGTTTGCTAAATTTAGCTGGGCTTGAGTGTTTTTTTCTTTGGATATTCTTTCTTTTTAATTTTATAAAGAATACATGAGATTGTTGTCACATGTAGAACACAAATTGGGGTACTGTGAGGGCCTAGGACAGCAACAGATACGAGTTTCTATTTTTTCCATTTATTTTATCTGGAATGGTGTGACTATTGTTTTATATAAAAACAAAGCTCATAACAGTTTAGAAACACCTAATTTACAGTTTATTATCTAACAAAGCAACTTTAATATACCACCAAACCATCCCAACCAACAGTTTCTGAATAAAATAGAAGAATGCCAAACATTTTTACTCTGATCAGCCATTTCTGCCATCTATTGTGAATAACATCAATTTTGAATGCCACAGGTCACAAGTAATTCATGAATTGATCAAAGAGGTTTCCCCCAAGACAGTCTTTGGGAACAGTTATACTCTGAAAAGTAACAATTTTAACATTGCAAAAAATCTGTAAATATATACTCATTTCACTCACTCATTTGCCAAACCGTTTAATCCTATTAGGGTAGAAGGGAGGCTGGAGCCTATCTCAGCCAACACTGGGCGAAGGTGGAGTACACCCTGAACAGCTCGCCAGACCATTGCTGGGCATGTAAAAATATCTAAGTATACAATATGCAAAAGGTATAAATTTAAACAAATCATAATAATCAATATCCTGAAATATTTATGTTACCCTTTTCTATTTTACTATTTCTAAGTCCCAAATTGTATGATAGATTTTTGTATTGATGGTTCTGTCTACTTTGTACAAAAGGTCAGATTTTCCTCATGACCTCCTTCTTCTGTGCACACAGTGCTTAAAACAAAAATGGCAGCATACAATTTATTTATGTGTTTTAATTTATTTTGCTTTTCACTACTGGTTTTTTAGCAATTTAATTGGTAACAAAAATGTTTGTACAGAATAGAAAAGAATGCAAAATAGAGGCAACAGTACTGAAGGGATATTTCACAAGATGTTCAGGTCTATGTGAACTGGAGCCACATGAGGGCAGCATTTCTCCTTGCAATGTGTTCCACACTGTATTACCTGCTTAAACTTAAAGTCATTTACTATCAGGACTATAAAATATGTTAAACCACATAAAACATTCAAATGTTAGGCAAAAGTATGTGAATCCTTGCTTTCACTATCTGGTATGACCCTCATGCAGTAATAGCTGCAACTATACATTTCAGACAATTAACATTTAAAATATCTGTAATTGTTGATCAGGTAGACTTGGAGAAATTCCTTCATACAAAACAGCTTCAACTCTGGAATGCTGGTGGGTTTCCTAAAAAATAAACTGCTCACTTCAGGTCATACCACATTTCTTTTGATCTGGTCATCACTTTGACTTGGACATTACAAAACATTAACATCATTATTCATTCATTCATTCATTCACTGTCTAAGCCACTTAAGAACAATTAGGGTCACGGGGAGGCTGGTGCCCATCTCAGCCAACTCTGGGTAAAGGCGGGGTACATCCTGAACAGCTCGCCAGACCATTGCAGGGTCAACACACATACAGCCATTCACACGCACACTCACACCTAGGGGCGATTTGGAACAGCGAATTATCTACTGTGGGTGTTTTTGGACAGTGGGAGGAAACCGGAGTGCCCAGAGGAAACCCTCTTAAGCATGGAAAGAACATGCCAACTACACACAGAAACACCCAAGCCTGGAAATCGAACCCAGGCCTTCTTGCTGTGAGGCAGATGTGCTAACCACTGCACCACCATGCTCCTTCTTAGGAGCTTTTTCTTCTCCTAATTATTATTATTATTGTTATTATTATACCTTACTATTGTTTTTTTTTATTATTGTACCTTATTATTGTTATTATTATAACACCATTAGAACAACTTATGTCTTTAAGGTTATGTTACTGCATGACCCATATTCTTTTGAGATTTACTTCATAGTCAGATGTCCTGACTTTTTTTTAATTTGCTGGTATAATGGGGGCAGTCGTAGCTTAATGGTTGTTCCAACAATGAGGACAAGTTGTCCTGGCCCAGAAGCAGAATGATAGGCTTGAACCATAACACAACCACCACCATTTTTCAAAGGTAGAATAAGATTCTTATTCTGGAATTGAGTATTTTCCTTTTCCAAGCATAACGCCACTCATTTAAACCAACAACCTTTATTTTGGTTTCATTCATCCACAAAATATTTTTGCAATATCCTTCTGGCTTGTTCGTGTGATTCTTAACAAACTGCAGACAGGTGATAATGTTCTTTATGGAAAGCAGAAGTTTTCGTTATTTCTTTCTTTTTCTGAGCAGTTTTTTTGCTTTGTTTTTTTTTTGTGCTGTGAAACACCTACAAACATGTGTTGTGAAGATCACACCTTGACAGATCCCTGTACTTTAAATAAAACAGGGCATTCACTCACATCTGATAACCATCCACTCATCTCACTCACTTATTTGCTGAGCTGTTTAATCCTACTAGGATCACAAGATCTCAGCCGACACTGGGCAAATAGGGGTACACTTTGAACAGCTTGCCAGACAATTTCGGGTGAACACACACACACACACACACACACACACACACACACACACACACACACACACAAAACTATTCAGTGTGGAAGGAAATGTGTATTTGGAGAATATGCAAATTCCACACAGAAACTCCCAAGCCAGGGAATCAAGCCCAGGACCTTCATGCTGTGAGCAACAGTTCCGATGCTGATGTTAGAAATGTTTTACTGGCACAACATAAACATTTATAGTAGCTTGTCTTTGTGTGTCAACAAATGCAGGTGTACCGTAAAGTAATATATGGACAAAGTCACTGTCTGACTTTTTACCAAAACAAGAGTCTTCTTGGTGTCTCTCCAGAGATTGAATGTTAGTTCAATGCAAATAAATTCAGTCGAGTTTCTCCTTTGTTTTTGGTCACTTTCAGCATGTTTTACTGGCCACATCAGTCACTGTGAACAGGAGAAAAATTAAAATGTAGTATTTATTAAAAATAGCTAACCAATTGAAAGTATATACAAAAATGTACAGAAGTAGCAATATACAAATAATGTTGACAAGGAAAACTGCTTGATGGTTAAGATAAAGCTAAGATGGGTAGATTGGCGATCTAGATTTCTAAATACTCGAAAATAAAACCCATCTCCATATGGGTGACACCAGATAAAAATATAAACTGTGTGGATTAACATGAAGCCTGGTTTGTTATCACTGTAATGGTAATTGTAATCCCAGATAATTTTGGCCAAAGCCTTTACAAGCTTGCACCCTTTCTATATTTGCATTTATATTGCATTTAGGCATGGTGGATCATAAAAGACAAGAAGTTTGCTAAAATAATGTGGTATGAGACCATTCACTGCTTTATAGTTCAATAGTAGCATCTTATGCTCAGTTCGAAATTTAATTGGGAACCAGTGCAGTGTGGATAAGATAGCGGTGATGTTATCAAAAGAGGGCCTGAAACAGGACTTTGTAGAATACCTCTGTATACCTTTGAATACAGAACTTTGTATAACACTAGTACATACAGAGAAGTCACCATTTAAATTTATAAACTGATTACAATCAGTTAAATAAGATCCAAACCTGGAAAGGTCCATTTCCTTAACAATAACAACATTTGATAATCTATCAAGTAGGATAGTATAATCAATTGTGTCAAACGCTCAACTAAGGTCAAGTAATACAAGCACGGAGACACATACATGATCAGAGGCCAATAGTAGTTTATATTACAGCTTTTTAACTGGTTTGCAGTCATGTTCATATCTATGTAGGAAAAAGATCCTGGAGATAAAAGGGAGGTTTGATATTGGTCTATAATAGTACAGGGGTCAAGGTCAGGTTTTTTAATCAGAGTTTTGACAACTGCTACTTTAAAGGATTTATGTACATAACCAGTGCTAAGGGGAAAATTAATTACATATAATTAAGGTTTGATTACCTCTGGTAATATCTTTTTAAAGAAATATCTGTATGTAAAAATATCTAAGTATACAATATGCAAAAGGTATAAATTTAAACAAATCATAATAATCAATATCTTGAAATATTTATGTTACCCTTTTCTATTTCACTATTTCTAAGTCCCAAATTACTGGATCTAGCACACAGGTTGAAAACTAAAATATTGTAGTTGTTGATCTGATAGAAGTGTATTGTTTTTTACAGAGTTAGTTACTGCAATGTCTGACTTTAGGTCTAGAGAATACATTTCTTGTGATTTTAACGTTGAAAATTAATAAAGTTATCATAAGCTTATGGTGTGTCTGTTTTATTTATTTCATTCAAATCAATTTTTCCAAATGAATTTTGCAAGATTATTAATAAGTGTCTCAGGTTTTTTTTTTCATTAGGTCATTACATGTCAATTCACCTAGAGGTTCCCAGGTGACCAATGTCAGAATTCAATGAAACTTTAACCAGACATAGAACATGTTTCCACATAAATTTCACAGTCCTAGTTCAAACACTTTCCGAGATATGTTCATTTGAGGATCACAGGCTAGTACCCATTTGTCGGCCCGCGACTTGCAATTTACCATTTTGAGCATGTATAGGACTGAAACTTTGCATACTAAAAGAACAGGACCCACTCTGTCAGAACCTGCAGTCAACATCATTCTATTTTTCAGGGTTAGGTTGCTATTGATACTGCAATTTTGAAAAAGGTGCAATTTTGAACAAAGTAATTTCGAATTTCTGACGCAGAAAATATATTCACCACCCCCAAAAGTATTTTTATAGCAAATTTAAGCATATTTCCATGTAAAAAAGCAGGGTTTTTTTCTCTTTTCATAAGCTTTGATCTTTTATGGAACTTCATTATAATATTTGCAACAATCTACCAGTAAACTGTTTCTGCAAAGAGAGTTCAGTACATGCATGTATGCTTCAGTTTTACTGACAATTTGGCAAAAGTCCCATTACTTGTTGGAAGTCTTTTTGGGAGAGTGTGTAGTTACGTGCACTTAAGCTTATGAAAAGAAAATATAATCTCTATCATTATATATCCTTATATTAATTATTCAGTGGGATATAAATACATCATTTGATATGCTGTTATATAACTTAAATTGTACACATACAATTCAATAATAGAATCTATGACAGGTAATTATGACAAGTGTCACTTTTCTAATTGTTATAAAAGCAAATTTAAAATATTTGTTTTTGTTTATTATTACTCTGATACCAGTTTGACTATATTGTGATCTCATACAAAATATTTATGCATATTTTATTCCTCTTCAGAAGTAAAGTGCCAAAACAAACTTTTTTTTTTTAATTTCACAAATGAAATACATGAAAATTTCAAGATGATAGAAAAGATGAAGGAAATGAGCAACAAGGCTGAACTTTTGTGTGATGCTAGATCTGAAATACATGTTGCATGTGGTTTCATGCAAGTTTCATAACCTTGGTGAACTGTCCACATCTTCTTCAAGGGCTCGCAAGATGAGCAAATTTTCACCTACCGTTCAGTTTTTGGACACTCACTAAAACACCATATCATATTTATTATTTAGTGGTGGAGTATAATCTTAACTGCACACAACTGTACATGCAAATGTTTAATTTAAACATAAAAATACAAATTACTGGATTGTATCTTGTAAAAAATTACATTTAGTATCAGCAATGAAATAATAATTTAATGACAAATTATTATAAATTTTAAGTTCGGTATACATGATATTTTTCTAGTCTTTTTTTTTTTTTTTTTTTAACCTGTCTTGTCCAGCATCATAGCAAGCAGAATGGCAGTCTGGTTGCAGTGTTGTGCCGAA
>JAQMYF010000003.1:6259208-6276636 GCA_030014195.1 Neosilurus mollespiculum | reverse complement strand
GAGCCGGAAGGCAAAGCTCTCAATTTACCAGTCGATTTACGTTCCTACCCTCACCTATGGTCACAAGCTTTGGGTTGGGTCTCCCTTAGAGATAGGGTAAGAAGTTCTGTCATCCGGGAGGAACTCGGAATAGAACTGCTGCTCCTTCGCCTTGAGAGGTGCCAGTTGAGGTGGCTTGGAAACCCATGAAAGCACAGGGAGAACATGTGAATTCCACTCAGAAATGCGCCAGCTTGGGACTCAAATCCAGGGACTCAAAGTAAGGTGGAAGTGCGAACCACTACGCGACCGTGCTGCCCGAATAAATATTCCTCTAAATAAATTAATTTTATTAAAGGTTAAAGATTTTCTCATTTATTGTGTGAGATGAAGCTCCCTCAACAAAAGGAGGACTGTTCTCTAACCATTTTTACTAATCTGTTCAAGAGGTGCTACTACTTGCGAAGTGTACTGCAGTTTTAACAAATCGCAAAAGGACATAAACAGTACAGGTTCCTGCCAGCTGCTGTAGTTGTCAGTACAATTTACACTCCATTCCAGATTAGAATCAGGCTTACTGTTGAATATAAAAGAAGATGAAGGGACTGGAAGAATGTTGTTGTATTTTTATCTTCCTCTCTCTGAGCTTATTGGTATATGCACAGAAGCTCTGGAGGGCACCGCACCCTTACCAAAAAAAAAATAAAAAAAAAATAAAAAATCAACTGCTGCATAAGACCTGGGTCTCTGAATGGATTTTTGATGTCTTTTTAGAAAAATCTAGCCACATTACGAACAGGTAGAATGTAAGATTTGCTGACTTGATCTGGATAGTTGATAGTCCTGAATTTATAATGAGGTTTAATAAAATTAAAAGAACTAATCGAGCAGTGAAGGGTCATAAGTCTTTCTCAGGAGTGAGTTCAGCTGCGTTGCAACTTACATTAACCTTGTAAGGCATTCCAACAGAAATCATTCATGTATTGTTGAAATAGTTCCTGGATATACAAAGCAAAACTCATTTCAATAAATGAAAATTTGTAGAAAATTTATCTAAAAATTGTCCAATAAAATTAACAAGCCTGATTATTAAAAAAGTAACCTAATTTTTAGCTATTTTTTGGATCTATGTATCTAGAAACGCTCTAACAATGCACCAACAGAATAACAGAAAAACAGATTTCCTCTTCTTATTTTAAGAATTAAGTCATCTGTGCTTTTATATGTCAATAACCATGAAATGAAGTCAAAGTAAAATACACAACTAGAAACGAGATACATTTTCTTCAATATAATATTTAACAGTTATGCACAGAAGGCGATGGGGATGTCATAGTATATTCCCCAAGATGAAACATGGGGAATATAAATTTTTGGGACATCCAGTGAGTCTGAGGTGCATAACTTTATTAGTATATACTACCACCTGTGCATCTGGTCTGGTCTGTTCAGTGTACTCATTTAAACACAAAAATAAACATCACTCCATTAAGGTGTTTATAGAAAAAACTATTATATTATATAATATCAGATATTTTATTCATGACACGGAGGAAGGTCAAGTGAACTCTGCACCACCTTAAAAGCTCCATGTCATCCTATGATCCATGCTTTTTCCTGTTTAGTGTCACGGGAAAGCCATTGCCAACTATACAGACTACCGGAAACACAAGAAAACAAACGAAAATGAGGAGTGTTTTTTGGTAGTTTATATTTACAACATTTAAGCTTGTCACTGAGGCTGATCAGTTAGATAGTTAACCCTGTGCATTCAGCCAGCTAAAAGGCATCTGTTCTGTTTACCCTGGTCCTTTAAAAACAAAAGGAAACAGTGTTCCCTAAAGGTGTTTTGGGATGATAGTGTGGAAAACAAGAAAAAGCAGCTTGAAAAAGCTATTATGGTTTTTCCATTTTAAAGCATGGTAATTATGACGATGTCTTCTTGAGTGCCAGTGACAAACTGTGAGTGTCTGACATTTTGATTCAAGCATTATACGTTCAGAATTATGATTCCTGATTCTGAGATATCAGACTGTACCATTCCCTTGTAAGTGGACCTCCTGACACGTTTCTTGATAGTTGTCCAAGCCTGGGATTGCTTTTAACTGCCTTTCTAATTTCTGTTTGATTTGTTTTTCTGTTTGATTTGTCTTAGTAGTTTAATTATCCGTTTAACGAGTTCATGTTCTGTCGGGCTTCTGATTTTTGCTTTTGATCAACAAACATTTATTTACTTGTAAGTTTTTCTGCCTACCTGAGTTAAACTGTATATTTTTAATTCTGTGCGAGTTGTAGCCTTGGTGTATGAGTCTCTATTTTTTGTGCTTTAGTTTCATTATTAATAAATCAGTTTTTTTATTGCTGCCCATCATTATGCAAGACAGTGATACATAACAGCTAATCAGCAATCATTAACTCAGTCACACAGCAACCTATTTGGCTTTCCTGTGGTGGGCACGCACGGATATTGGGCAGGACATGGGATGACCATCCAAACCATATTCCATGGCTATAGTGCTCTGTTTGGGAGATCTGTTATTAAAAATCAATTTGCAAATAAAGTAAATTTATCCCAAATACTTAGATTGGAGTTGGTACTAACAAGCAAACATTACATTCATTCATTCATTCATCTCCTTCCACTTGTTCTGTGGTCGGGTTGAGGGGGCAGCAGCCTAAGCAGTGAGGTCCAGATGTCCCTCTCCCCAGCCACTTCCTCCAGCTCTTCCGTGGGGACACCAAGGCTTTCCCAGACCAGCCGAGAGACATAGTCACTCCAGCGTGTTCTGGGTCAACCTCGGGGTCTCTTCCTGGTTCGGCATGCCCGAAACACAACACCAGGGAGGCGTTCAGGAGGCATTCTAATCAGATACCCGAGCCACCTCAACTGGCTCCTCTTAATGTGGAGGAGCAGCGGTTCTACTCCGAGTTCCTCCCGGATGACAGAACTTCTCACCCTAACTCTAAGGGAGAGTCCTCCCACCCTGCGAAGGAAGCTCATTTCGGCCGCTTGTATTCGCAACCTTGTTCTTTTGGTCACAACTCAAAGCTTATGACCATAGGTGAGGGTAGGAACGTAAATCGACTGGTAAAACCTTCTGGCTCAGCTCCCTCTTCACCATGGCAGACCGGTACAAGCTCCACTTTACAGCAGAGGCTTCACCAATCCGCCTGTTGATCTCCCATTCCATCCTTCCCTCACTCGTGAACAAGACCCTGAGATACTTGAACTCCTCCACTTGGGGCAGGACCTCATTCCCGACCCGGAGGGTGCCCATTTAAGGACTCAGTTTCCCTTGCCCGGATGCAGGTTACCGGGTTCTCCCCTGGAGCCTGGGGGAGGGGCTCGAAGGCGAACGCCTGGTGGTCACACTTCTGCCCATGAAGCTCGGCCGGGCCTAACCCGAAGAGGAGACATGAGTCCGCCCTCCCATGGACCCACCACCTGGGGCAGCAGGGGTCGGGTGCAGTGTGAGCCAGGTGGCAGCTGAAAGCATGGGTTCTGTCAGACCGATCTTCGGCTACTGACTTTGGCTTTTGGGACAAACATTAATGTTTTAAAAATTTTAAGTAGAAATTTTGTCAAGTATATTAGAATATACTATGACAGTTTTAAGAGTTCTTACTAGGAAAAAAACAGCTTTACACCATTCGCCAATTTTTGTTGCTCAAGACTTTTATGCTATAATTAAGAAAATGTGACTTCTTAGTAGTGTATATTTGTAGTGTATAAACAGAATTTCATTCGGTAATTATTTTATTCTGAACAGGGTTTGGCTGTTTTAAATTGTTGCAAGTTAACAGTTTTATTTTTAAATGTAATCCTATTATATTTATTGCTTATAAAAAAAGATCTTTATTTTTACACTTTTGCATTGTTTGAAAAGAAATATTCAATATAAGGGATTTTGTAACATTAATTTCGTATTACAAGCGATATTGAGACACTTGTGTCTGTTTAGTTTTGTATTATTTGTAAATGTAAAGCTTTGTATGGAGCAATGAAACCATATAGGAAAGTATAAGAATATTTGGATGGGTTTATGGAATAAGTTTCAGGAGCCTTTTGTTTGATGTTTTTGAGAAGATAGTCCCAATTAAGGGAAAACTTCATGCTTCAGTGCTTTTGGGGAAATCAGATCTTTTAACTGACAATTGCTTTAATAACACAATCTTTAATAATATTATGTAAATAAATCTTTTGTTTGTAGCTTGTGTGTGAAACCATGTAGCGGCAAGTACAGAAGGTGTTGTTAATAATTTTAATGTGAGTTTTCTCACAGTTGTTTCTTTTATCATGCTTTTGGCACATGACTGTGTGAAAGGACCTCACCCTTCAAACACAGTAGATTCTCAAATTATTTTACATTTGTAAGATCTCTGTTTATTCAGTTAGCAGGTTTTGAATGCTCTCTCATTCCTGTTTTCTGAAAGTCATCCAAAAAAAAGTATATGTTTATTTATTCATTAGATATTGTTTGCTCAATGTGTACCCTCTATATTTAACAAAATACCCATATGTAAGAGGGGTGTATATGATGTATGATAGGAAAACTGAGAGAAGATAATAAGAATACAAATATTTAAAGATTACGTATTAAATATCACTTCTTTAGCTTGCAACAGAGCTTCTGTACCACATAAAAGATAATTTAATCTTATGATGCTTGAAAGGTTTATATCCAACAGAAAACAGAGCACATTTAAAACAAACTCAGCATCTATATGTTCAAGATATATAATCAGAGCAACCAGGAGAAAGCTTATGCTCTATCATACAAGTTTACCTGGAAAGATACCTTCTGTTGAGGTTCTGGGCTTCACTCTTTTCTATGTTTATTGGTTTCAAAGAGTCCATATGTGCAAAGCATGCACCAGTTATTACAACTTTATCAGACTCATCATCATGCATCGTTTTCTTTAGTATTACACTACAGCTTATGTTTTTCCAAATGTGTGTGTGTGTGTGTGTGTGTGTGTGTGTGTGTGTGTGTGTGTGTGTGTGAGAGAGAGAGAGAGAGAGAGAGAGAGAGAGAGAGAGATGCACTGACTAGTCCTGCTTAACAGTGAAAATGTCTGTAAAGTTGTGCATGACGATCATGATCCCAATTTGAAACCATCATATGTTTCAGCTATTTTGTTTTGTTCACAGATGTACAGTTTCATACAATGTTATTGCTATCTATAACTATGTCACTCTGATTTGTACCAGTGTTGTTCTGATGTGTCTCTGACATTGTATAAAAAATTCTCAACTTTACTGAGTAATGGGACCGGACCTTAAACTTAAGCACACCTTAAGCTACTCTAAAACATGCAGTTCTATTTAATTTAAAAGTCAAAATGGACCTTACCATGTTCCAAATACAGAGATTCAAAATGCAGTGTGTAGGCATATTAAAAAAAATAACATCACAAGGGATTAATTCATAATAAATTATCAGCATTATACCTGTCGTGGCTGTGCAGAGTAGAGGTTGTTCATTTTGCAGTGTATGAAACTAAGATTGGATGCAAAGAAACTTTTCTTTCCTATATTTCATTAATTTAATACACTTGACTCCCACTTTACTTTTATCACTTTAATCTTTACTCTGGTCTGAAAACTCGATATAAATAAATCAGCTTTTATAGCTAAAACACTGCACATAATTTGAGAAACATGTAAGTTGCCTTGCAATCTCTTTCATGGCCTAGGTAACCCTTTCACATGTTTACCACATCTAAATGTTTCTGAGTGAAAGTGTAAGCCATGAACAGCTAGTTCTCTGCAGAAAGTGTATATCCATGAGCTAGTTCATTTTTAGCTTGAAGTGCTATCATTATTATTGTGAAGCAGGTATAGAATGGAGACTCTTCTACGTCATGAACAAGGTAGAGTTAAATGTACACTAATACAGTATATACTCAGGGAAAATGCTGACAGTTTCTGAAACATGGACCCAAGCATGGCATGTCCAGTTATTCATGTAAAATGTAAGTCCCTCTAAATACGGGAGACTGCATTTCTTTGTGTAATCGTAAATCAGACAGCAATAATGAGTTGCTCTTCCATGTTGATGTGGGTGGAATTATTAAAATAATTTCTGTTGTTTTCCTACCAAAAAAAAAAAAAGTTTTAAAGAACCCTGTGTTTGGGGTAAACAATATGTTTAAGCTCTGATTGGTTATTGCTTGAATTGTGATGCATGAAATTTCACTGTTTGAAACAATTTCACCTTTCATTGCTTGCTGAGTTTCATTGACTTTACATGGTCACTTATCAGCCAATGCTTCCTATGTGGACTCAGCTTTAGTACAGTCTGAGCTAAGGGCAAGGTACAAGGTTTGTAAAGTGCTGGCACCGTAGTTAATGCTCTGGCTTACTGAACCGAAGGTTGGGGGTTCAAGCTGCCTCTGTTGGGCCTTTGAGCAAGGCACTTACCTCTCATCTGCTCAGATGCTTATAAAAGATATTCTTGGATAACGGCATCTGCCAAATGCCACAAATGTAAATGTAAACAAACCCTAACAAAACTACAGTCCCTGCTTTTAACATTACTGTAAACATTGGAGACAAGTGAACTGAAATATTAGCTTCTAGTTAATGGGGCTTGTGTCAGGTTCCTTGTATGCAACTCAGTCCACTCTCACATAAGCCATTAATTAACTTGGTGTGCTCAATAGGACAAAATAATAAATTGCCTGATTGAACAGAAACCATTTTGTTGGCAATAGACTATGTGTACTACTGAATCCACTGTTACTGTCTGAATGGCCTGCATTAAATAATAACCTGTTTAAAATGCCTGCTTGAAGTTTATTGTTTAAATCAGTGTGCAGTAAAGCCTGCACAAAATACCTTTGAAAAGCTCACTAAGAATTTATATGTACGCGCACTGACTTTCAACAGTGTGTAGAGCAGAGTGTGTCAAAACCACCCCCAACCTTCCCAAAAGTGATGCATATTTAATCAGTACTTGCACAAGAAAGATGGGGGATGGATGCGCCAGAGGCAGACTGGGAGGGACAACATGACTCCTCCTGTCCCCAGTATTAACTTTAAAAGCTATTCACCTCCATGGAAAAGGCACTCGGAGGGAATCTCCTCTTAGGAAGCTCTCTAACCCTAGCTGCCTCCACCATCTCCTCCTCTCAGCAGCAACCATGTCTGTCTATTACAGCAAACAGTTATCCAGAACAAGCACTGGCAGTGCTTATAGAAGCAAAGCTGCCCAGAGGGGCTTCACCAGCCATTCCTATACTGCACCCAGCACCAGCAGGATAAGCTATGGGGGTGGCTTACGCCATGCTACCATTGGCAGTAGTGTTGGAATTGGCAGTAGTGTTGGTCTTGGCAGTAGTGTTGGCCTAGGGTATGGTAGTAGTCTAGGGATTGGCAGTGGGGTTGGTTTTGGCAGTAGTGTAGGGATTGGCAGTGGTGGTGGCTTTAGCAGTAATGTTGGGTATGGCAGTAGTTTTGGCGTTAACTCAGCCATTAATGCTAGCTCAGGCTACAACCTGGGCAGCAGTGTGGGAGGTTACAGATCCAGCTATGGATCTGTCCCTGCTGCAGTTGGTTTCTCTGGTTTAGGTGCTGGTCCTGTTATAGGAGGAGCAGGACCTGCATATGGCATCGGTGGAGATTTTGTGCCACCGCAGATCACTGCTGTCACAGTCAACCAAAGTCTTCTGACTCCTGTTACCGTGGAGATTGACCCCAAAATCCAGGTCGTCCGCACACAAGAGAAAGAAGAGATCAAGATACTCAACAACCGCTTTGCAAGCTTTATTGAAAAGGTAAGTTTTTTACATTCTCTTTGCCTTGTGCACAGGTCTATTGAATATGTAATTAAATAGAGCTTAGGGAATTCCACAATGTCACGCTTATTATGCATTTCACGGCCAGTGACCTTAATGTGGGAAATGTAGCCTTGATGTGTTAAAGTAGATGTCGAGTAAAGTGAAATCTAAAAGAAAAAAAATATATATGAAATTTGGGAAAGACTTTGTCACTGTGCTTAAAAGTGCCTTTAAGAGCCGTTTACGTTCAGTAAGGCTCTAGCTTGAAAATGTTCAGATAGAAAAGTGTGCATGTGTGTGTGTGTGTGTATGTATGTGTATGTTGGCTGGGGTGTGGTGTTTGGATGAGTGGTGGGTGTTTAGGTGTGTGTGGGGGGGGTGCAGTGGAGGTGTAGTTTGAATGGAGTAGTGCAAACTTTTATTTTTAAACCACTTAATTTATCACTCACTCACTCATTTGCTGAACTGCTTAATCCTATTAGGGTAGCAGGGAGGCTGGCAACACTAGGTGGAGGTAGGGTACACCCTAAACAGCTCACCAGACCATCGCAGGCCAAAAATCACATAACCATTCACACTCACACTCACACCTGGGGGCCATTTGGAGCAGTCATTTAGACAAATGTGCATGCCTTTGGACTGTGGGAGGAAACCGGCGTACCTGGGCAAATCCCATGCAAGCATGGGGAGAACACGCAAACTCCACACAAAAATGTCTGAGCCCAGGACTCGAACCCAGGATCTTTTTGCTGTGAGTGCTAACCACAATAACACCATGCTGCCCATTTACAATTAAATAAAATAATTTATAAATGAATGTTTCTTATAGAAGGGAGTGGTAGAAGCACAAAAAACTGTGTCTGACCAATACATGCAAGCAGAACTATCCATTAAACACTGCGTTATTATTTTTGCAGCATGGTTGTGGATACTTTCATCCTATTTAATGATGAATTTCCATATAAGGAAAACGCTTAATTCCAAGAAGCCTTAAGGAAGTTATTCAAATAATCATATTTCATACTACTGTAACTCTGCAGAGTTCAAAGACATGTTATTTCTTCAGTTTTAAAGACCAAAAACCCTGTAATTCTCAGTATAAGCCTGTGCCCTTGGGACAAGTTACCTTATGGTAACTGTGTTGTCCTGTGTTGTCCTGGCAATATTGTTGCCAAAGGGCGCCTGGGGTCATTGCCAAGCAGCTTTGCCAGGAATGTGCCAAAAACATACATTTATGACTCTATCTGGAATACTTATGCCTTCAAAATTCTGTGACGGCACACAGTAGATGACAGGAAGTTAAGAATTATGCATTCATACATTTGCCGAGCCGCTTAACCCTAGTAGAGTCTTAGCTGACACTGGGCAAAGGTGGGGTACACCCTGAACAACCCACGCACGAGGAGATCATGCAAACTCCACACAGGAACACCCTCACTGAGCCGGGGCCTCAAACCCAGGACCTTCTTGCTCTGAGGCAGACATGCTAACCAGTATGTTCGTGCCGCACACTGTGTCGCCCCTGAGTCAGAAATTATTCTCATCTCATTACTTATTTGCTGAACAACTTAATTATACTAGGGTCGTGGGGAGGCTAAAGCCTATCTCACCAGATATTGGATGAAGGCATGGTACACTCTGAACTGCCAGACCACTACAGGGCCAACACACACACACAACCATTCATACATGCATACACACCTAGAGGCAATTTGGAACAGCCAATTAGCCTAATGTGCATATCTTTGGGGCGGAGGAGGGAAACCAGAGTATCCAGAGGAAACCCATGCAAGCACGTGGAGAACATGCAAACTCCACACTCAAACCCAAGACCTTATTGCTGTTAGGTGGACATGCTAACCACTATGATACTGTGCTTCCCCGAGTTAGGAATTAGCTAATGTGCAAAAATCCCCCTAGAAATCATTATTTCTCTTCCAAAGTCTTGAATCTGTGTATATGGAATCACTCTTTCTGTAGGTACGTCTACTGGAGCAGCAGAACAAGATGTTGGAGACCAAGTGGACTCTTCTTCAGGAACAGACCACATCACGTTCCAACATTGATGCCATGTTTGATGCCTACACTGCCAACCTGCAAAGCCAACTGGACAGCCTAGGAACTGAGAAAGTTAAGCTGGAGGGAGAGCTGAAGAACATGCAGGGCATGGTGGAAGATTTCAGAAACAAGTGAGCATTTTAACTTCTGGTTTACAGATGCTGGTGAAGTTATCCATATCATATTTGCATCATTTCATGTACTGACCATTCTCTCTTGTATGTTGCAGGTATGAGGATGAAATCAACAAGCGTGCTGTTGCAGAGAATGAATTTGTTGTAATAAAAAAGGCAAGAGCTTATATTATCCTGTCTGTGCAAAATTTTTGAAGTGTTGAAGCATCTTGGTTAATCATACCATTCTTCCAACAGGATGTCGATGCAATCTACATGCAAAAGACTGAGCTTGAAGCCAAGGTAGATGCACTTCAAGATGAGATCAACTTCATCAGAACTGTCTATGAGGCGGTAAGAAACTGCAACAACTCCATTTTCATTGTTATGTGATCAAAAGTGCAGTGAATGCATTTTCATTAGCAAAGAAAGATCCTGGGTACTGTAAAATATTTCACTTTGGTGCTTTATACATTCAGGAGCTTCATGAGCTTCAGGGACAGATCAAGGACACATCAGTTGTTGTTGCGATGGATAATAGTCGCACCCTGGACACCGATGCCATCGTGGCTGAGGTCCGTTCTCAGTATGAGCTGATTACTAGTCGCACTCGTTCTGAGGCTGAACAATATTACAAACAGAAGGTAAGTGACAGATTTTGGACATTGGGAAAATGAGTGTAATATACATAAAAAAATTAAGTTTGTGCTTTTCTTCATCTCATTCACCAGTTTGAGGAAATGCAGACATCTGCTTACAGCTATGGTGATGACCTTCGCAGTAGCAAAGCTGAGATTGTAGACCTGAACCGCCTGTCCACACGACTCATGAATGAAATAGAAGTGGTCAAGAGCCAGGTGAGCTATGGCCTTGGATAATCTAGTTCAGGTTTTAAAGTAATACTTGCACAAAATTGTACACTGGGAGAATACCCACTTTTAAGAATGGAGGGAACAGTGGGTACGTACAGGGATAAAAATGCTTGTTGCTTGAAGGGGACAGGGTAGAGGGATCATCACCCTTTGAAAGACAATTGTGCACCCTTTAATGCCAGACCATTTTTGTACCTTATGAAACTAGTTTAGCAATTACAGGCATTTCAGATCAACTCAACTGAACTTAATTTGTATAACACCTTTCATATACTTGTGGAGCCCAGAGCACTTCACATAGCAGGATTACATCACTGCAAAGAAGATAAAAATAAAATGCACAAAACTAAAACAGACAACAGCAGAAGTGTACATAGATAACAATTACAGCAATGAAGCAATATAATATATAGATAAAATAAAATAAAATAAAAGGCAATTATTAAATAAATAATTAAATAAATAAATAATGCAACTTCACAACTCTGTGGATAGCTGCAGGGACGCTTAGGTGCAATAAAGTAGAAATTTTTTTTTCTTTTGTTCTGCATGACTTTGTACTGTTTCTACTAACCAAAAGGTGCACTTTTGGTCTCTTAAAGAACATTGTACATCTGATTTTTTTTTTAAGTGTATCTGTAAGTACAGATATGTTCTTGTCATGTATCTCCATCTGTCTATGCTACTCATATAGCTGTTTCAATTGCTCTTTGTTCCTTTAATATTATTTTTTTTTTGTAGCGCACCAGCCTGGAGACACAGATTGCAGAGGCTGAGGCACAAGGTGAGCTGGCAGTAAAGGATGCCAAATTACATATTGCTGAGCTCGAAGAAGCTCTACAGAAAGCTAAGCATGAATTGACGCGACGGTTACGTGAATACCAGGAGCTCATGACCGTCAAACTGGCCCTGGACATTGAGATTACCACCTACAAAAAACTCTTGGAAGGAGAAGAGTATAGGTCAGTCCTTAATAAGAATATATTCTGTTTTAAATTGCATGTTTGTTTTGCCTTAAAGTGCATGTTGTAAATCCATCCGCAGGATTTCAACTGGTGGAGGACCTGCAACAGTTCATATTCAGGAAGTTGCCACTGCCGGTGGTATGTGATTTTAAGAAAGACACATATATCTCATTACACATATTAGGAAAGTCTAGATCTGGAAACCAAATTTTATTTTGTATGTTTTTTTTTCAGGACCCGTGAGAGGCATCAGCAGGGCCACTAGTCTTGGTGTGGGTGTTGGTGGTGGCACTGGTCTTGGTGTGGGTGTTGGTGGCACTGGTCTTGGTGTGGGTGTCTCTGGTTTTGGTATGGGTGTTGGTGCTACTGGCTATGGTATGGGTGTCTCTGGCCTTGGTATGGGTGTTGGTGGTACTGGCTATGGTATGGGTGTCTCTGGCCTTGGTATGGGTGGTGGTGGCATTGGCTTTGGTATGGGTGGTGGTAGTAGCATTGGTTATGGAGTTAGCTCTGGACTCACTGCGCGTGGAAGCAGTGGATATTCAGTGGCTCGTTCCTCTGCGCGATCTACTAGCCGTTATTATTAAGTATCCAGTGTCCATCCAACTACTCTGAGTAATTCAGTAATTCAGTAATTCATCTTTTACTGAATTATTTTCAGTAATAAAAAAATCTACCACCACTCTATTTATCATGTCCAGACCATACTATAGGTATTTATCGAACATCTACTGACCTGTATCAAACATGTTTACAAGTGTTTCATGCACAGCATATCAAGTAAATGCAAAATATGAATAGTGGATGTTTATATCTACAGAATAGTATGATGAGGTCAGATGTGTAAAAAATAAATAAAAGAACTGTAAAAGAATTTGTCTGTTTGCTGTTATTCTGTTGATAAAAAAAAGGATAAAAAAAAAACCTTTTCCAAAATACTGAATTAAAAAGGTGAGTTAAATTTGTTGACCGGCTTGGGTGGGTTTGCTCCCATTATACAAAAACATGCACAGTAGGCTAACTGGCGGCTCCAAATCGCCCCTAGGTGTGAGTGTGAATGTGAATAGATTTAAGTGTGTAACATGTGTGGTGTAATGCCCGGTACTCTCTCATTCTCAAAATGAACTGTGACCTGTGGGTATGCGAGTAAACATAAGATTGTAGCTGTCGTTTCTATTCATATATTGAAAGAAAAAAAGGCTTTGTTGATGCAAATCAGTCATTTAACATTTGTGACGTAAGGAAGATAGTAATGGAAATAGCACAAACACTTAACTAGATACCAAACAGGCTCAAAAATACACAAAAACACAGCACAAAAGTGTTCTTATATAGCTCCTGAACATACCACTTCTAGGAAAAGACCACTTGATGATAATATCATGACTTCTTTAGAACACAGACCCGACCTGTATAACACTGTTTGATAATTATGTATACTATCACTTAAAATGGTAAAATTATATAATGCACACTGTTATTAATATTATTATTAGTACTAGTATTAGTGGTGGTTCATCACACAGCAAGAAGGTCCTGGGTTCGAGTCCCAGGTTTGGCGAGGGCATTTCTCCCCGTGCTTGCATGTGTTTTCTTTGGGTACTCCGGTTTCCTCCAATAATCCAAAGACATGCACATTAGACTAATTGGCTGTTCCAAATTGCCCCTAGGTGTGAGAGTGAATGGTTGTGTGTGTGCGATGGTCTAGTGATCCCGCCAGTGTCAGCTGAGATAAGACTCCAGCATCCCTGCGACCGTAGTAGGATTAGGAGGTTCAGCAAATGAGTGAGTGATTAGTGAAGTGTGTTTTAGTGCTAGAAAAATTGAAGGGCTCAGTTCCATAAATTTTAAGAAAAACACAAGTAATAAGATTAAGTCAAATTATCACGATTTGGGATTTTAGCTGCAAAGAATTTGTTGGAATATGACACTACCTCATTTTTCATCATGGACTGAGTTAAGCCCTACAATTGTTTGTTGAAATCCTTTTGGTTAATGGTATCTGTCAAATAAATAATTTTATCTCTAAATGTAAGATCAAAAAGCAAGTGTAGTGTAATACACTCAGCAGAGAACAATGGTGATAAATATTACAGCAACCTCCTTTCAGGTGTAATATAAATATTTACTTTGCATAAAACAGTTATTTGGCAAAAAGAATAAAGTCAGATAAGGGCCATTCAAAGAAGTTCACAAGGAACAATAAAACCTTTAAAATTTCCTAGAGGCAACAGTTTAATGCCTAAAGAAATATTTCGTGGCAGTTTTACTGAGAAATATAAATATGAAAATAAAGTATTTAAGTATTAAAATGTCTTACTTATAAATGTGATTCATTAATTTTATAAAACTGGTTTTGCTGGAACATTGAAGGCATTCATTCGTTTGTCAAACCACTTAATCCTACTAGGGTCACAGGGAGGCTGGAGCCCATCTCAGCTAACACTGGGCCCACAACTATTCACACTTACATTCACATCTAGGGGCAATGTGGAACAGCCAGTTAAACTAATGTGCATGTCTTTGGACTGTGGGAGGAAACCGAAATACAGGAAGGAAACCCACACAAGCACGGGGAGAACATGCAAACTCCACACAGAAACACCCTGACTGAGCCTGGAACTCAAACCCATGACCACTGTGCTGCCTGTTCTTCACTTATGCTATTGAAACATACGTGTGAACTGTGCTTATAATGAAAAGGAGGTTTGATTTAAGGAATTGAACAATGCATCCTGGTTTTCTTCCAGTTTGTGTAAACCGCAGGAGAAAGAGTGTAGAACATAAAGGACCAACGTACCTGCTGTTTTCTTCCCACAGCAAACTCGACTACAAACATATGCTTTCTACTGAGGATACACAGCAATATGAACATATTTATAGCATCTGTGGAGCATTAAATATCATTTAATAAGACACCATCTATGGTTTCTTGAGTTGTGGTCAATTTTATCAGTATATTTATTTATTCATTTTGTTTGAATTACAAATATTCAAAATCAATTAAGGAAAAAAGCATTAGTGTATCACAGTACTTCAGCATACACCGAAATCCTGGGGTGTTGAACAGCACACTGATGAAGCTTAATTGTGAGTAATTATTTTATTGCAACAGATTCCCTGGTCTATGTTGCAGTCTGTCTAGGATTGTCAGGGTCAAAGGTCATTATCTCCATGTGGATAAGGCCTGTAAGAGAAAAAAACAATAAAACACACCATACTTAGCCCATATATAAATATAGCAGTGTATTGCCGTCTCTCAGGTTAAATCAGTTAAGTGGTTACCTCTGGGCACTCCGGTTTCATCCCACAGTTCAAAAACATGCACAGTAAATTAACTGGCTGTTTCATATTGCCCCTAGGTGTGAATGTGAATGTGAATAGCCCTGCAAAAGTCTGGCGAGCCTTCGCCCAGAGTCAGCTGAGATGGGCTCCGGCCTCCCCACGACCCTAATTAGAATTAAATGGCTTAAAAATGAATGAATGAATGAATGAATAACTAAGTGTTAGGTTTGAGTGATAAGACATTGAGGAAAATTTGCATTTGTTGCAGTGTGTGTGTATGTGTGTGTGTGTGTGTGTGTGTGTGCTCACTCTTCCACTCGCTGATAGCCAGCTCCAGGCTTTCAAATGAATCATCATAAGGAGGAGACTCAGGTTCGTCATCAGGGTCGTGAAACTCAGAGAGGTATGGGTGAGATAGTCCGTCTTTAGCTGTCAGTCTGGCTTCTGGGTCCAAAATGAGAGTCTTCTCAAGCAGATTCACAGCTTAAAATACAAAACAGTTTCCATTATAGCCGCAGACATCTTTTAAAAATTCCCATATACACACAGCATTCAGCTGAAGCAGTACAGTAACACTTTCTGTTAAAGGGGTGGAGTCATGATTGTGTAAAAATATCCTAAATATCATGAATGGTGTTGTTTAACAGATATAATCACTCATATAGATGGAATTTTGGTTTATGAAGGATACTAGACATTAACTGGCTTCATAGATTAAGTTTATTAGAGGTTTGAAACGTGATCTCAATCTTTAAAATTGTTCAGCAAAACAAGATATTAAAAAGTCCATGCTGTAATCCATTTCCATTCGCTCCATACTATGCTCAGAGCTTTTGACCCCTTTTGATTTACAAGCTTAAAGAATATTTAACAAATATAGACAAGTATTTGGGACATTCATGGAATATTTAGATAACTTTTTGGCAACTACTATATCTGTGTAAAAATCATAGCACAGCTTCTTTAAAATTCTCATAACTGGCATTATTCATCACAACAATGAATAAATAAACCATGAAATTCTGCAAACACCATATACAACATGAAATAAATAAATCTACTCATCTCATCACTCACTTATTTGATGAACCATTTAATAATATTAGAGTTCAGTGAGACAGGAGCTCAGAAGGTGGAGTACATTCTGAACATCTCTCCAGTCTGTCTCTACCTAGGAGAACAATTTGGAACAGCCAATTAGCCTGATGTGCATGTCTTTGGACTGTGGGAGGAAACCGGAGTACCCAAAGGAAACCCATGCAAAAACTCCACAAAGAAACGGCCGAGCCGAGCTCAAGAACCAAACCCAGGACTGTCTTGCTGTAAGGCGAATGTGTTAATCACTATGTGTGCACTAGACTTCAGTCTCCACACAGAACTTAAAGGAGTAAGCGTTTCAGCAAATGAGTGAGTGAGTGAGTGGGTGAACGAGTGTGCAAGGGAGGAAACACACAATTCCCAAGCCTAGATACATACAGTCACTAGTCAGATTTGGACATCTGATTGTGCACCATCTAGTGTACAAGGACTGAAGTGATGAGGTAAATAATGGCCAAAATAAATAACATTTATTCATATGACTATTTGTTTCCTTCAAAATGTATCCTTCAATCCACAAAATGATGAGTTATATGTAATGTAGTTGTACTTAGTGCAGAGGCAGAGACAGACCATTGGAATCCATGGATGGGAAGATGTCTTTAAGAATTTTCTTTTTCTGGATTGGAAGAGACTGTACATATGTCCTTGCCTGAAAGTAGAAGTTAATTTCACTTTTAGTTAAAAAAAACAAAAACAAAGTAGAAGACTACAGCTTTAACATCATGATATCAAACTTTAAAATAAAATAAATCACTAAAAACATTACTGGTAACTGAATTAAGCGTAATGGATTCCTACATCTTCACTCTGCATTTTCTGCATCAGTGATGAGTCTGGTGTTCCCGTCAGACGGAGGATCATGTTCAGCTGGTTCATACCTAGGTAATAGGATTAAGGAACCTGCAGACAGGGTTTAAAATGGGGCAACTTAGGGGAATAAAACAAAAAAGAGGAAGAAAAAGAGGAATTAGCTACCTCTGGCTAATGTGAAGAGCAAACCAGTCCTATAATCTGATGGCATTATAAATCATTACTTAATGGAGATAATGATGGATTACTGCTTTCATTTTAAATAAATTACTTTTATGACATCGGATATCAGCTCATAGCTTCGCGAGGAGTTAGCAGAACAGGCTATTAGTAATGTATGATCAGAGGAAGAGTTTCTGTACTATCATCTGGGTTGTAAGAAATATAGCATTATTATTGTATTCAAATTCTTAAAAAAAATGTGTGTGTGTGTGTGTGTGTGTGTGTGTTTATATATATATAT
>JAQMYF010000003.1:6232220-6239720 GCA_030014195.1 Neosilurus mollespiculum | reverse complement strand
ACATTAAAACAGAATAACTGACAGCTCAGAGAGTACGTCCAAAAAGTTTGTTTATTTTTATTCAGTCAGAAAAAAAAAATTATTCCCAAAAAATAGTTCCCACAGCAGGATAAAGAGAGCGCAGAGCACGAACACAGACAAGTGGAGTGATACAGACATTATAGACAGTGTAGCAGTGTTGCTATAGTAATTACACTATATGGCCTGGATGTGAGGAGGCCTGGGGCATGGTCAGCATTCTGATTCATCCTGATAGTCGTCAGTGGGCTTCAGGACAAAGCAAGGGCGTTTCTGTATGGAGTTATCTTCTCCCTTTGCTTGTGTGGGTTTCCTCCGGGTACTCCGGTTTCCAAAGTCCAAAAGCATCCACATTAGGTTAATTGGCTGTTCTAAATTGCCCCTAGGTGTGAGTGTGAGTTTGAATGGTTGTATGTGTGCTGGGCCTGCAATGGACTGGCGAGCTGTTCGGGGTGTACCCCGCCCTCACCCAGAGTCGGCTGAGATTTTCGGCATTAAATCCCAAAACCTGCTTGTTTGGAGATGACAGCGCTAACCAGTGAATAACCTGATGTAACTTTAATGAAAATAATACGGAGTAGAGATGCACACAGAGCAATTTTCTTTACAGATAATGAGCACATTTTGTGACATGTTGTGGTTTCACCCTCGACAAAGCTGCAGTAATGTAGGAGGATTCAGGAGAATGTAGTCTGTACTAGTTATAGCCTCAAGCTTATTTACATTTTCTTATCCAGAGGGATATCAAATGTACATCTCATTTATACAGTTGAGCATTCAAGGTATGAGTGGCTTGCTTAAAGGTTCAGTAGTGGCATCTTGGTGGTGCAGGGGCATGAACCCCTGACCTACAGATCAATAACCCAGAGCCTCAACCACTAACCCACAACTGCCAGAAACATTGCCAAAAATCTAATAATCTGGAAACCTAAGTATCACATTTAATATATTTTCAATATTTGAACAAGCGTTTCACTCTCTTTGTGTGAGTGTCACGGTGTCTACTGATGAAGGAGATGTAACCTGATATTTTATATCATTTTTATAATAATAATAATAATAATAATAATAATAATAAACCAGATCAGTTACATGGAAAAAGTAAGTACACCCTTAAATGTGTCCATAAAATTAGATCCAGGTGTTCCTCCAACCTATTGGTTGAACTGGTCTTTACTAGTAAAGAGTGTAGTCCCATCATGCCAAGATCTAAAAAGCTCTCCAAAGTCCTTAAAAAAAGGTAATGGATGCCTATGAGTCTGACAATGGATTTAAAAATAGATTTCTAAATTATGTCAAATAAATTATTTTACTGAAAGGAAAATCATCTACAAGTAGAACAGATTTCTGCTGGCTGCAAATTGAAAATAAAGACCAAAGCCTTTCCTTTCCTGTCTTTTATTAATTTTCTGTCCAAGTCCACCAATCAAAGAATCAATCCATTTTTCTACTTGCAATTGCAATATCACAGAGGCGCCAAGCACACCCGTATTGTGGCTGAAAATGAAACTGAGAAAAAGTACTGTACTGGTAGTTTTATTGCTGGTTTTCATGGACTAGCACTTTGTAAGTGATTAGCATGTCTGCCTCACAGCAGGAAGGTCCTGGGTTTGAGTCCCAGTCTCAGTGAGGGTGCTTCTGTATGGAGTTTGCATGTTTTCCTGTGCTTGCATGGGTTTCTTCTGTGGACTCCAGTGTCCTTCCACAGTCCAAAGACATACACACTAGACTAATTGACCGTTCCAAATCGCTCCTAGGTGTGAGTGTGAGTGTAAATGATTGTACTATGTGTGTTGGCCCGGCAGTGGTCTGGCGAGCTAATCAGGGTGTACCCTGCCTTTGCTCAGGTTTGGCTGAGATGGGCGCCAGTCTCCATGTGACCCTAATTAGGATTAAGCGGCTTAGAAAATGAATGATGAATGAATGAAATTGCCGCTAGGTGTGAGTGTGAGTGTGAATGGTTGTATGTGTGTGTTGCCCTACGATGGATTGGCAAGCTGTTCAGGGTGTACTCCGCCTTCGCCTAGAGTTAGCTGAGATAGGCTCCAGCTTCCCCGCGAAACTAATAGTATTAAAGCTGTCTAGCAAATGAATTAATTAATGATTGGACAATTACACATAATATTGGAAAAAAGCTGGCATATGATGGATAATAATTTAATTAATTAGAAAATAAGTAAATTAATTTCCTGCTAGGCATGGGATGTGCATTACTACCTTCCACCAGTTAAAAAATATCACTTTTCACTTATTCATTTGCCAAGACGCTTTATCCCATAAGTCAGCTTACACTGGGTGAAGTCAGGTTACACTCTGAACAGCTCACCAGACCATCACAGGGCCAGCACATGCATACACACAACCATTCACACACACAATCACACCTATGGGCAATTAGGAAGAGCCAGTTATGTGCATGTCTTTGGACTGTGGAAGGAAAGTACCCAGAGAAAACCCACGCAAGCACACAGAAATGACTGAGACATGGACTCGAATCCAGGACCTTGTTTTGTGGCGGATGTGCTAACCACTGCGCCACCGTTTTGAATGTTTACTCAAAATGCATGTGGAAAAGCATTCTAATGCCAGGTGTGAACTGGCGCTATCCACTAAGACCTGATCACGCAGTCATCGTCTGTGCTGTCGTACAAAGTGGGAACTGCACTGCTAAATATACCCCAGTGGTTCATAAGGGCACTGATTTGTTCTGTTTGGTTTCCTGTTCTGTTAGAGGCAGCAGGTGGAATATGTAATCGTCTAACTTCATATCAGAATCAAATTCAATTGCATGTTTATGTTGTTTGGGGAAGTAAATCATTTTTGTCCCTGTCTTAAAGAATATGCAGAATTAAATCTTTTCATATAGTTTCTTTATTCTTGTTGTTACTGTGACACCTGTCATCTTGGGTGAGGAGAGATTTAAATAAAAGACACTCTTGGCCTAACTAAATTATGCCAGCTATTTGAAATATGGCTCCTCATGTGTTAGGAGTAGCAGGAGGGCAGTCAGACCACAGTCTGGCTCTTGACAGCTGCATCTGTTCTCAGTTTAATCCATTAACCAGCATGTCAAGTGCCACTAGAGGGGGGTTTCACCTGTGGTCCTGAGTACTTCGATATATAAACTGCCCTTTAAAAAAAACAGTGTGCATTCCAATATTTGGTTGGAACAACTTAATCTTTACAGCTTGCAGTTGCTGTGGCATTGTTTTGATGATCTTATGCAATGTCACAACTAATATGTTAGTCCAGAGTTGTACTGATTTTTCACCGAGGTCTTGTGTTAAGGATGCCCAACCCCGCCCCCAAATTTTATATCAGCGGAAAAAAGTGATTGATGGTATAACCTGGTCATTCAATACATCCTCGACCTGACCAACTGAAGCAACCCCAGATCAATCCCCTGCCTCCAAAGGCTTGTATAAGCATGCCACTATGCATGATGGGTACACCGCTTTGTTCCTTTTTTACCCAGACATGCCATCACTCTGGTACAGGGTAAATCTGAGCTCATCAGATCACATGACCTTTTTCCATTGCTCCAGAATCTGATCTTTATGTTCCGTAGCAAACTGGAGCCTTGTATTCCAGAACATTACTGCCCACTGCTGAAGTAATTGCACCAATTACTTCAACAGGAAGGAGGTTTCTGTTCAGTAAAGTTGCTACATAATAAAGGTGACACTTTCAGAAAAAAAAACTTCAACTATTTATTTTAACTTGAGTAAAATTAATAACTTAGAGCAAATGCCCTTTGTTAATTTTGTTAATGAATATATGAAGTTTAAATTGGCTGTCATTTATGTCTTATTTTTTGATATATTTAAAATATATATTCTGGGGTAGTGAAATAGAGTGCTACAATAAGCTCAGTATAAAATAATAACATTAATATTAATATATGAAACTGACATAGGTTTGACATTGGTGCCTAGTGTCTTACATAGGGAATTTGATGTTGAAAACAATAAAAATCTTGTTTTTTCCAACTTTGTATCCACTTATTACTGCAACCATATGTTTCATGTGAGCTGTACTTGCACTGTTAATAAAACTAAAACAGCAGAGTGAACAACCAAAAATTAAACTGTCCTATTAAAATACTTAGGAAATTATCGCCATTTGAAAATGCTGTCACAGGAATGTTAACGAAATGGAAAAGCAAATTTAAATGTTAATCAAATTATGCTAATTGGACACATAGTCTTAATGTTTTGTATGTGTTGTACAGCACTAACCCGAGATACCAGGTCTACAAAAAGCAAGGCCATATCTTGCATGATTCTCACGATATAATCATTCAAAAGTGATTTTCATTTGAAGTTCTCAAAACAAGGGCTTTGTACTCTAACAAATTTTCTAGCGAAAACTAGAGTAGTGCGGCACGGTGGTGCAGTGGTTAGCACGTCTGCCTCACAGAAATAAGGTCCCGAGTTCGATTCCCTGGCGAAGGCATTTCTGTGTGGAGTTTGCATGTTTTCCTCCCGTGCTTACGTAGGTTTCCTCCAGGTACTCCGGTTCCTCCCACAGTCAAAAACATGCACAGTACGCTAATTGGCTGTTCCAAATCGCTAGGTGTGTTACCCTGCAATGGTCTGGCGAGCTGTTCAGGGTGTACCCCGCCTTTGCCCAGAGGCGGCTGAGATGGGTGCCAGCCTCCCCGCAATCCTAGTTGGAATAAGTGGCTTAGAAAATGAATTAGAAGAAATGTTGAGCTGAAATTTGGCACACATCTGTTATTCTAATGTGGGTTTACCTCAAGTGGTCAGGTGGGAAGAAATTTGTTGAATTTACATGGATTGACCCTCTTCTGAAATGCAGTGATATCTTCTCCATGACTATGGGATACGTCTTCCGACACAATTGTTTTAAAAATAAGGAGGTACTCGGTGCATCAGTTAAGGTTAAATATCATTTTGCTAGCTGAAGCATATTAATGATGGTAGCAATTATCCAATCATGGGCTCTCACATCTTTTCTCATTTAATCCAAGGGGAGATTTATTATTGGCAGGGCAGTGCATTTTATATTTACATAAATATATTTTAGATGCAATACAATCCACTGAAACTAGTGTTAGAAGTAAAAGTTTTTATATTTGTGTTTAGTGGCATGGCAATTAAAATTGATCAGCTGTTCAAGCTGACCTAAACATTTTGTTTGAATCCTCTTTCAGCTTCACCGTTTTATTCTGGGGTTTAATCTGAGAAGCTGAACACTTTTTGGGTATCCACATGTCCACTGATTTCCTTCCTAATTAGGTCGTATCTAATTCTCTCCGTCCCATTCATCACACAGTCGTTCCCTATCCCATGATGGCTACCAACCAGGGAGGTCACTGCGAAGTTCACCATGAGCGTCCTTTGCATCACCTGATGTCAACGGACTGCTTTTTTTTTTTTTAACTGCTGCTCATTCATGTTCAGGATCAGCATAACGGAGGAAAGTGCTATATGGTTCTATGTATACATGAGCTCACAGACACCAATGATTGGCTAGTGTCACATATACGTGACAGGGAAGTGAGTGTATGCATATGTGTGTGCATCAAGTAAAGCTCAAACTTACAAACTATGCATGAAAGCATATGTAATTTTCTTGGAAGTGGGAGATACAGTAAATTAATGGCAAGTAAGTTATTACTGATAAGAGTGGAGTGGAGGGAGCTAACTTCCAACTGATGATTAAAACAGAGTGATCAAGTTGGAGCTTCTGGGTTCATTAGCCAGCACATATGCTTGAAAGTGATACAGCAGTGTAGGCAGCAGGACAGTGAGTGTTTCTTGGTAGGATGCTCATGCAAAGACTGGGCTAGCAACCAAGTCTTTAGCCTGGCAGTAACAACATGACATCAATGTAAAATCACTAACACCGATCCAAAAGGTTCACATGAAAGAATAAAGTGGAAAAAATATAAGCAGCATTAATTCACTCATTTGTCAAACCGCTTAATTCTACTATGGTCACGTGGAGGCAGGGCCAAAACACTTATAACTATTCACACTCACTCCTAGGGGCAATTTGGAGCAGCTAGTTAGCCTAATGTGCATGTCTTTGGACGGTGGGAGGAAACCGAAGTACACGAAGGAAACCTGAGCAAGCACAGGAATAACATGCAAACTCCACACAGAAATGCCCTCGCTGAGCCCGGGACTCAAACCCAGGACGTTCTTGCTGTGAGTTGGATGTACTCACAACTGTGCAATGGATACGAGTTCTTGGAAAATACTAAAGGAAGGCAAATATCTGTGAGCAAAATAAGCCCTAATCAAAGCTTGTACTGATAGAGGAAATGATTTGCTTGAGTCTCTGTGAAGAATGTTGAGTCTTCGCTGTATGTATTCTTTATCTGCTGGTCTGGGAAGTGAAGAATCCAGAGGCTCAGAGGCTGAACAGTGTGTCTCTGTGAACACGGTCTGCTGGGAGTTGGCCTGAGAGTGACTCCACTCATATTAATCATTAATGTGGTTCCCAGGTGTTTAAACCGTTATTTGGCTGGCACTGATGTCGGAGGGTAAGCCTAGTTGCTTCCCCCTCCCCTTCTCTCCTCTACTCCCCCTTTCCTACTTTTCTTTTTTAATCTCCAGAAGCTGGTTGAGGAGTTAAGGGTGCACTCTCTCCATCCATGAATTTGGAAAGATTACTTCAATTAAGCTAACTGTAGGGTTTCATACCCCCTTAGCTAGCATTTAAAAATCTTTTGTTGTTGTTATTGTTCTCATGTTGCTCCTGCAAACAATTTTTTTTTATGCCTATTTGCATTTTGTGTGCAGTAAGTAAATTTGTCATTAATACGCCCAACAGACGCTAGCATCAGTTAGCTAGCTATTTTTTTAATTTTGAGAGAGCAAAGCTGCCGTGTGTGCTTGACAGACAGATGCACATGCTCAGGCGTGCCCCATTGTCTTTGCTGCCGATTCCAGATCATGTGGCATGATGGACAACATCTGCTTAGTCTTTCAATGACACCCCTACCCCAACCCCTACCCTCTATTTCACTTCCCATTTCGTTTGGCTCGCTCTCTTTCCGTCCAAGCGGAACTTGTCACCTCTTCATGTTCCCAAATCCTTTTATTCCTCTGCCATTGCTTAGGGAGAAGAACAAATGGACAGATGTCTTTTTTTCGACCACCTGCAGGCCTCTCCACCTACTCATTAGCGCTGCTCCTTCCACAGCCTGCGTCCAGGCCTTCATTCTTTCCTGCTGTCAGTGATACCAGGACTTTTCAACTTGGCAGGCGTTGATCATCAATGATTTCCTGTCAGTCAATTTGATTTGAATTGATCTAAATGTGTGTGTGTGTGTGCGTGTGTGTGTGTGTGTGTGTGTGTGTGCACGTGCATGCATGTGTGTGTGCATGTGTGTGTGAGTGTGTGTGTATGTGGGCATGTGTGAGTGTGTGTGTGTGTGTGTGTGTGTGTGTGTGTGTGTGTGTGTGTGTGTGTGTGTGCCCTTGTGTTTCTATTTCGTGTTTGTCTGAG
>JAQMYF010000003.1:6199549-6217246 GCA_030014195.1 Neosilurus mollespiculum | reverse complement strand
GTAAAGCTGCTTTGTGACAATGTCAATTGTAAAAAGCGCTATACAAATAAAACTGACTTGACTTGACTTGACTTAATCGTGCTTCCAAATCATACTGATCGGGATCAACCTTGGACAAGACAAACACCACGCTCTGTTGAGATGCACTGCGATCTCCCACGATCTGTCACGTACCACTGCTCACTACCTGACACAAATGATTCACAAGTTGATATGAGTATATGCAGAATAGAACAATAAAATAACCAAGAAACTGTTCCTTCATTCCAAAAACAAAAAATTTAAAAAGGAAGTAAAATTATGACAACGCCCTCCTTCACTTCCTCCTTTCCCTCCACCAAAAACTGGAGAAAACAAGTTAAAAATCCTTCTCCCTTCCCTCCCCCCAACATTTTTACTTAAAAGAACATAAAGTTGGGTTGATCCCCTATTTGATTCTAATAAAATATGAACTCCCAATACCCCCCAAAAATGTTACAGTGAACTCAAATTTAATATAAATTTGAAAATAAGGCATATGATAAACTATGTGCTTCTGATAAAATAGAACCAACTTTATTTAGACAACTTCCTTATATTCAGGGGACATTAACCATATCAGGTTAAAAATCTAAGATATCATCCTTCTTTTAGGTTTTATTACATTTTATTGTGTTCCTTTTTGTTTTAGAGGAAGGGGCAGGCATTTATATATACCTGTATACTATACAGCCATTGAAAAAATTAAGAGATCACTTTTAATGGGTGTTCCCATTAAAAAATGGTCTTTTTTAAATTTTTTCCATGGTTGTATACACCCATCCAGGGTCCAGTCGTAGCTCAAGTCATGATCACTCTTGAACCCGATCGTGAAAGACATCGCAGCCATAATCGTATCCTATCACAACAGAGCGCATCGGTTCCTGATGATCATTTCGGATCATATCAGAATGTATCTGCACGTACCAGATCGTCCCAAATCGACCAATCATGACCATATTGCATCCAAGTGCACCAAATCATACCAGAACGTATCGCATCACCTCGTATCCAACAGTGACATTTCAGAAAAATTCAACAATCAGCTACGGATAGCCAATCGTGGCATTCGTAATGGATCGCACAATAGTGGGAACCAGGCATAAGTTTTGGGTCTTAGGAGGCTATAATGGCTAAAATGAAAATATCACAATGGATTTAGAATTTATTCATTCTTTATGACAACAGAAAATAAATGATATAGACGTTTCCATTGTAGGAAATGCCTCTTTAATGGTGATGTCTTAATTATGTCTCATTCATCATTTATTGAAATTTTCATCACTAATATATGCCACCATTTCAAAAACCACAGTGTGTCTAACGACCACATCAAAACAAATATAACTAGGAAAGAACTACACAATACAAAGGCTTTTCCAGTAATGCCCTTTCTGAGCTGAGTGCCTATAGGCTAACAGGCAAGTATAGTCAAGCCAAATGCCCGGCTGCAGAGACAGACAAGTCACAGAAAGGAGGGACAGACACTAATAAGAGTGCTTGGTACTGACTCCACATTTTATAGCCTCAACAGAGTGTCACGTCTCATTGGGCATGAGGACGAAGTGCAGAAGTTGCCACTCTGGGTGATTAAGAAGCCAATTTATTATTCTCAGGGGACAATGTGACCATTCACCATGTGAAAGAGTGCTGAGACGGGCATCATACTGTGAAAAAGGCTTTTCTGATATCAGTTTAATGATATTAGGAGCTGGCATGGAGCTAATCTGTCTTCAAATTACTGGTTATTGCAGAAGTACACCACTTCTACAGCAGTTGTTATCTGGCAGCTGCTTACTGCTTAAAGCTACAAAGGGGGGGAGAGGAATGATAGCAAAAAAAACCAAGAACCAGTTAAACAGATAAGAAAAGAGCAGAAACAGTGGAAGAACAAGAGAGATGAAAAGATCATGTGTGTGAGAGGGGATTTGGACAGACACCAGCAGCACACGCACATATCATACATCACAGACCATACATTTCCAAATCCGGAATAAAAAAAGACATGGTCACTAATGCAGTGTGGAAGAAATTATAGAAAAACCACAACCAAAAATAAATAAAATAAACAAACATAAAATAATATTATAGAACATGAGGTACTTATATAATATAATATTAATATTAATAATAATAATAATATTAATATTAATAATAATAATAATAATAATAATATCATAATAGCAATAATATCATTTGGAAGGGATAAGTATTCATTCTTTCATTCATTCATTTATTTTATAAGCTGCTTAATCCTAATTAGGGTTGCGGGGAGGCTGGCGCCCATCTCAGCCGACTCTGGACAGCTCGCCAGGCTATCACAGAGAGGGATAAGTATTCAGACACTTTTTTAAAAATGTAATTCCAGTGCATATGAAGAGTTTGAGTACAAAAAAAGAAAATTTTAATTGTTTTAACTATGAGAAAAACAATTTTTTAAGTAACTTTACAAAAAAAAAAAAAACACAACTTTTTCCAGTAGCTTTAAAAAACCTTTTATTCAGTGGCTTTAAAATAAAGCTACTGAAAAGGTTGTTTTTCTCATAACTGAAACAATTGCACTTATTTACTCTTATATTGTTTTTGAACTCGAACTCTTTATATATCCACTTTACATGTACACACATAATGTCTTTAGAGTACTTACAGATATAAGAAAGAAATGATGTAAGCATGAACTTTATCATTAAACTAGAGGGGCATTTACAGAGTGTAAGGTATCTCCACCAGCTACAAATGGATTAAAGTGACCAGAGCATTGATTAATCTGAAAAATCTGCCAAAGACTGCAGGCTTCATTATAACTTTATAGTTCATTTTTCTTCTTTCCTCTGGTATCTGTTAGGGCATTGAGGGGAGATGCAGTTTCTGGTCCAAGGACAGGTGTGATGCCTCTGTGATGTTCATATTGTGCCTCTGGAGGGTTACCGTTACTCCTTCTATCCATCTTTTCCTTGGTCTTCCTCTTTTCCTGAGTCCCTCCATTTTCTGGTTATATGAACGTTGTGCTGGGTGTTTAGCTGGCAGTCTTGCTGGATGCTAGAACCATTTTCTTCGCTGCTTTTCAATGAATTCCAGGCAGGCGGTTGTGTTTTTCTGAGGCATTTCATTTCACATACACTAATTTTATTTTGTTGTTTTTTGTTTAATGTCCAAGTCTGGGCTTGATAAAAAAGTGTTCATTATAACTTATAATAGCTTATTAGTTATTAATGAAATGTCTCCTCCTAGTGGCTGAACAGTCTGCTGAATATTTTGCATCATGCTCAAGAATAGGAATTTAAAAAAAAAAAAAACGGCGTATGCTGCGTTGCCGTCAGCGTGTTTCAGCTTGATGGCCTGGCGAGCTGTCCAGGGTGTATTCTGCCCTTGCCCAGAGTCGGCTGAGATGGGCACCAGCCCCCCACGACCCTAATTAGGATTAAGCGCTTCGGAAAATGAAATGAAATTATAAAAAAAAACTTTTTAAATGTTTAAACCATTAAAATGTAACTTGTACCACACCCTACACTAGAAAAAAAAACCCTATCCCTATCAAAATCTGTGCATAACCTTTTGAGTTATATTGCACACAATCAAACAGACAAACAAACAGAGGTGAAAACATAACATCTGGAATTAATCAGAATCAGAATCAGAATACTTTATTGATCCCGGAGGAAATTGTGTGAAACTAATAGGGAAAAAAGACACCACAAATTATGGCAACTTTTTTTTCCACAGTCTTGTGTTTCAACTTGTATAACTTGCATGGCATTGTTGGTTCTGTTGGTCAGGTTGAAGCTCAGCAACATTATGCGACAGTAAAGTTAAATCAGCTGATGAACTCTAGTGGCAGATTCATGAATTTAACAGACCTGTTCAGGGTCCAGCATGCCTCATTGATGAAGCTTGACTTGTCTCTACATTCTCAGGCTCTTCAAGGCATCACAAGCAAATATCCATGTCCTTATCCACAAAATTCCCATGACAACAAGACCCTCAGCACTATAAATAGGTCCACCCTTCACCCCAGAGGTTAGACACTGAATGGGAGCATGCACAGTAACACCGACTTTATGATGTTTGTGTGAAGTCTGGAGCTTTCATTTAAAATGTTGTTTCTTTTATTGTAATAACTTTAGAATGAAATATCACTTGATGATGTAGTGATTAGGGTCCTTCTGAAATGCTTCTCTGTTCACCATGGTTGTAAAGAACGACCATAATAAGTATAATAAGCAAATAAGACTGTAAAAATTCCCTTTTTTATTCAATAATTTTTTTCTCTTTTGTGGCTACGCTCGCCTATATCTCAAGAACTGCTTGACATATCACCGTCTAATCTTAATGGTAGCAACTTGGGACCAAAGGCTGAAATAAGTTTATGAAAAAGTCATTGTAGGTCAAGTTCAAGCTCAGCAAAATGGCCACCAATTGTTTATAATGGCTAGGGAGCAGCTGGTGCAATTCCCTTTTCGATGGGCTATAGTTATTTTAGTTATCAAAACCCTTCTAACAAATCAAACCTATTAATGGATTGCAATAAGCAAATGAAGTGACAAGCTAACCACCTAGCGAAGTGCTTGAGGACAGCTCTGGTTGCCTAGGTAACCTTCTCGCATGTTTCTTGCTTCTAAATGTTTCAGAGTGAATCCGCGAGCAGTATCTATTCAGTAATAGATAGCTTATATTGTCATTGCCTTATATTATTTAACTCATATTATCTCATATTATTATAAGAAATAACTTATTTTAATAAATAACTTATTTTGATCATTATTATTATTGTGCGGCAAGTATAAAATGGAGATTCTTGTGCATTATGAACTACGAAGAGTTAAACGCATATAAATATAAACAGGAAATGACAATGGTTTCAGAAACATAGACCCAAGCATGGCGTTTCCAGTTATTATTTAAAATTTCTGTGTGTAATCGTAAAAGTACATGACGATAATGAGCTGCTCTAACATGTAGACAGAATCATTAAACTCATGTTTGTTGATTCTCTATGAAAAATATTTGGTGAACTCATTTTGGTGACATCTGTCAATCAGTGGTACCTTTAAGCTCTGATTGATATCTGCTCGTGTCGCATTTCATCTGCATAAAAGTTCAGCTCAGCTTCATCACTCATCACTCGTTTTTCTGACATTTATTAACTTTATATGGTCGTTTGACGCTCATCGCTTCCTGTGTTGACGCCCCTTCTGACAAAAGCTTTTTCAATCAAAAGATGGCTGAATAATATAAGATGGCATTCAGAGGAGATGCACACCTGCTACTTAAGCCCGGCAGCAATTTTATCCCTTCAATACTGGCCCCACACTTAAAGCTACAGTCAAACAGTGGCCAGATTTCCAGGAGAGATTTGGCAAAGCCAAGATGGTTTGGGGTTGTTTTAATTATTCACCACATTCCCTTTATATTAGACTCAAACCAGTCATCATCCACTGAAGTGATAAATTGTGCTTCAGTAGTCCCAGATTCAGTACAGGCTAATTCAGATTAATGCTGGATTTTATTTTATGAATGTAATGGTGTGCTTTAAAACCACCAGATAAATATTAGCCCTGATTATTCAATATTTTTTTACTCTAGCAGTTCTCTTAAGTCCTAATTTTGTTGAGGTGTGCTGTTTCAGAGATGTGCTTTCTGTACTAAAAACTGTTTTAAATTAAATGCAACAACAACAACAACAAAATTATAATAAAAAGGTTAAAGTAAGTTATTTGTTGTATAAAAGGATTTCTGACTCTTCCTACTGATACATTCTTCTGCCCGAGGTGGTAGCACTGATATCGCTCACTCATTTACTCAGTTGCTCAACCGCCTAATTCTATTAGGGTCACGAGGAGGCTGGAGCCTATCTCAACTGACACTGGGCAAAGGCGGGTTACACCCTGAACAGCACGTAAGACCATCGCAAGGCGAACACACACAAACACACACACACACACACACACATACACACACATACACACATACACACATATACACACACACACACACACACACACACAACCATTCACATTAAGCCAATAAGCTTAATATGCATGTCTTTGGACTGTGGGAGGAAACTGGAGTACCCATAGTAAACCCCATGTAAGCACAGGGAGAACATGCAAACTCCACACAGAAACGCCCTCGCCAAGCCTGGGACTTGAACCCAGGACCTTCTTGCTGTGAGGCAGATGTGCTAAGGACTAAACCACCACAATCCTGCAGTGACATAAGATCATCTTAATCACTAGAAGCATTAGTTTTGTTGTTTACTCAGCTTTACGCCAAGTGCAGATATTATAGTGATTTTTTCCCTGCTCACACCACCTCTCGGTTTATGAGTAGGGGTGAAGCCGAATCAGAATACAGTATTGAAAAAGGCACGAATAGTATTTACTCTCACACATTTTCTCATAGGCTGGAGCCTATCTAAGCTGACCCTGGGAGAAGGGGACCTGGGAGAAGAAGAACTTTCACAAGACCAACACACACGAAAACATTCACACTCACGCCTAGGGGCAATTTGAAACAGCCAGTAAGTCTAATGTGCATGTGTTTGGACAATTGGAGGAAACTGGATTATTTGGAGGAAACCCATGCAGGCAGAGGGACAACATGCAAACTTCACACAGAAACACCCCCGCTATGCAATCAACTGAATCAACAGAGTTTGTTTTTTTGTTTTTTTTGTGGCCAATTTCCTTATATTTCATAGTAGTGTCAATCTGTTTGTGAATAGACAAGCAGAGACAGGGCAGTGACCAGAAAGCACTGATGCAAAACTGGCCACATTTACTGTAAACCTTTTTACCCCTCAGTCGGTTATGGCTGGAGGGGTATTGTCGTTGGCTTGGCGGCCAGGCTGAGCGGGCAGCATACAATAAGTTTGTCCAGTCCATTGCTCGGCTCATGCACATGCCAGCTTTCTGAACCTTTGCATATGCACTCCCTGTGACCTAAACCTATGCGTGGGGTAGCTGATTTGCATATGTGACCCTTGACCTTGGCACAGTGACCTTGAACATAAAAAGTTTGTCCGGGCCATTGCTCGGCTCATATGCATGATAGCTTTCTGAAATTTTGCCTAGCCACTCCCTATGACCTAAACCTGTGCGTAGGGTGGCTAATAAAATGTTGATTGTCTGTAACTGTTCGTATGGGTTATGGCTTTTTTTCTCCGTGCGCTTGTGGCATCCTGGGTGTTATGACTTTCTATGGCACAGCTATTTTTAATCACTGTCAATGACACTGATATTATGTATGCACATTCAACACGCTATTCATCCAGTGCTGCTGATAGCCTCTTTCAGGACAAAGTGAACATGCTACCACCTTTTGCCCTCTGTACTCACTACTAACATTCCACAGTCACACAGTCCCAGATGAATGAGTCGCTGTGGCAGAGCAGACCACACACTTTGAAACTATGGATATGATCCTGGAAGCAAACTTAGCACCCTGGAATTTTCACTCTTATGATCATCCTCTGTCTATGAGTATGTTTTTTTTTCCCACTGTGGTGTGAATGGTGTGTATCCTGCATTGTAAATTATGTTTTGGATATTTACAGAGTTGACTAGAAGCATCTCTCTCCCTCATTTATTTATTTATTTATTTATTTATTTGCTCTGCTATAAAAAAGTGAATGTTGCTGGGCACAAATTGAAGATTGATGTTTACCACAGAGTGAATAACCTAGTCAAAAACTTTCTCTGACCTTAATAAAAATGAAAAAATATAACCTAGTAGTGAGTTCAGTGGAGTATTACAAGCATGGTGCAGACTTGTTGAATGTAGATATGGACACAATTAAAGTTGCAGAATGAATGAAAAACGCAGCACGTGATGCAATATTTATAAGCATCAGACTTTCAAAAGATGCCTACATAAAGGCTGTGACCATTGTAATGGACCAGGCTGCATGATCATGAACAAGTGGGAAAAAATTAACCATAAATATCTCCTTTTAATTTGCTTTTCTTATATTTCTGCGTGTTGGGGTTGAGTGTATGGCAAGAATTATCACAGTTAGTTAATTTCATATCATGATGATGATACATATCAAGAGCACATTTTCTGTAAACAAAATGAATAAACAAACAAATAAATATGTATATCGTTATATTAAACAAAAAAAAAAATATTTTCCAAAAATATCAGGAATATAGCAAGTAAATAGGTAATTTTGTTTAATTCCAAATCAGCACTTTTGGCTATTTCTGGATAAAGGAAGTGTACTGTAAAATCCATACAAATAAATATATAGTATATATAAAATTACACAATAAAAGTGTAAATAATATGCTATAAATACACCTGAAACTAAAATTTAGCATTTCTAACTTTTATATTAGTAAAATAATAAGTAAAATTAGTAAAATAATATTTTACATTATGATATTACACAATATTTTCATATTTGTTCACTTACTTTAAGTCAAACAGTCATGATGACAGACACAGTAACATATTCTCACATTAAAACTCGATATGAAGGAGTTTTCATGTTCAGACAGAAAATGACTCCTTGCTCTCATTACAAGTACACTCTGTAAAGTACACTCTGCTATACACTATCATTACAAGTACACTCTGCTATACACTATCTAGTGCACTACTCTATTACAGCAATTTGTCCTCACTAACCATACCGAGGCCTACATTAACATTACCAAGGCTGAGGTAAGTTAGGATTATTAGCTTCCTCATCAGGACTGACACACACACACAAAAAGATGGAAACTGTCTTTATCAGAGGAACCCAATTTTAGGGTTGATAGATGATCACATGTTACTTTTAATTCCTCCAAATTTTTAGGAATTTTAAACTGCAATATGCTGATCATTTGTTGTCCGGCGAACAATATTTTTTATGAATATCAGGTTGTCCACCATGGTGACTAGTTGTCTTGGAGACAGAGAAACCTGCTTATTTTGAACACTGCTATGGTACTGACAGTATTTGTAATCTGATTTCACGACCTGCGGGCAATAAGTTGCATATGGACCAGTACATTTTGCCCTGGGTGTTAGCCATTAGATAGCTGCACTGTGCACTATGACCTTTGGGAAGGGAAACAAACTGGAAGCTCCCTGTCACAAATGCATATGGAGAAAGGGTGCATATGCTAGAGGAGAAGTTTATTGTGGACTGGCAACTCAGATATATTAAACAGAACACACAAGTAAGTATGGCATGTAGCCAGCTAACAAAGTACAAACAAAAAGAAATTAGCATCAGGCAAAAAAAAAAAAAAAAAAAACAACAACCCAAGAACATGAAATATACTGTAATCTAGAATAAAACTAAAGAAACAGGGCTGATAAAACAGGGCATTAAAAGCACCACACTGCAGGGCATAGCCTATCTATCTTATGATATCTATGCTCCTTCTCTCTCTCCTTTGTCCCAATTAAAACCTAGTTTGAAAATAGACCACAGGGGTGTAGACGCTCCCGCTGAAAGGACCATTTGATTATATGCCCATATAGAACAAGCATAGCAAAGTTTTAAAGTCCCAGCTTCAGCATATAATATACACTTTTGCCACTGTGACCTTGAAAAGTAGGACAAGGTCACTCACATACAAACTCATAGCACTCATAGTAGTGAACCAGAATACCAAGTTTGAAAGCCCCAGCTAAAGTGTGGTAGGAAAGTATGGACAGATGGAATCCTTTCCTATAACTCCCGAGCCACTTTGTGGGCGGGAGCAGGTCCTGGGTTCGAGTTCCAGACTCGGCAAGGGTGTTTCTGTGTGGAGTTTGGACTAACTGGCTGATTTAGTTGTGCGTATGAATGGTTGTGTCTGTGCTGACCCTGTGATGGACTGGTGAGCTGTTCAGGGTGTACCCCGCCTTCACCCAGACTCAGCTGAGATAGACTCCAGTAGGATTAAGTGGTTTGAAAACTGAATGAATAATAAAGCAATGGTAAACACAAAATGCATAGAGATTACAAAGGATGGGGTGGAAGGTTCATGGATCCCATCTCTTCAGCCACGTAACCTCATCCACATCACTAATCACAAATTTCCAACACGGAAGATATCACATTGTGCACCGTGTGCAACCTTGAAGAAAGGCCGCATTGGGTCACCTCAAAAATGTTTTGCAAATTAACCGAAGCAAAGTGCCTTTTTAAACAGGGAGGTTTAAAAGATTTCATGTTTTTGTCTGAGGCCGACACAGTGGCGTAGTGGTTAGCACGTCCGCCTCACAGCAAGAAGGTTCTGGACTTGAGTCCCAGGCTCAACACGATCATTTCTGTGTGAAATGTTCTACCCATGCTTACGTGGGTACGTGCTTACGTGGGTTTCCTCTGGGTACTCTGGTTTCCTCCCACAACCCAAAGACATTCCCATTAGGCTAATTGGCTGTTTCAAGTTGCCCCTTCATCTATCTTCTGGGTCTACCTTCACCTAGAATCGGCTGGGATAGCCAATTAGACCCTAATAGGATTAAGTGGATCAACGAGTGAGTTTTTGTTTCAGAGTCTGCATTTATTGTGTAAGCAATCAGGGAAAATGTAATAAATCAGACGTTACTGATGTTAGAAAAGATATATTCCAATTTCGTCCTGAAACAGTACATACTTCTTACATGTGGCATGTCATCATTAACTTTTATATCACTGTGCAGTGATGCGAATCACTGAGTCTCATCTCCCATGGTTTGTGTGTGTGTGTGTGTGTGTGTGTGTGTGTGTGTGTGTGTGTGTGTGTGTGAAAACAGGTGACATATAATTCAGTGTAGGTAAACTAAAGTTCATGATGAAAACAGTGATAGACGGGTAGAAGTGTTAGCTTCAGAAATAAAAGTGAGATATGGGAAGTGTCAAAAAAACAAAACAGACCCTTCAGTTGATTGAATGACTCAGTACTCTATTATAAGCATCTATTCTTTACATGTAACCGACAAAAAGCAATAAAACCTGGCATGAAAGGAGCGCTGTAATGCATTTATGGGGATTTACAGCATTTCCTTTGCTGGGGGGCATGGCGGCATAGCCTTTAGCATGTTCTTCTCACAGCAGCAAGGTCCTGGGTTCTAGTCCCCTGGCTCAGCGAGGGCATTTCTGTGTGGAGTTTGTATATTCTCCTCGTGCTTTATGGGTTTCCTCCATGTACTCTGGTGTCCTGCCACAGTCCAAAGACATGCACATTAGTCTAAATCAGTGTTGTCCACAGAATTTGCAGTAGTCTGTGAAGAATTGCTTGTTACCTGCTCAGGCTTGCTCTGAAAATGTGCACACCACAGGTATGGTGAGGCACAGAGACAGGAAGGACCCCCACCCAGTATTTGAAGAACAGAATATTTTGGGATAAGATAAATCAAGACGTTAGCTATATTGCTATTAATTAACACAATAATCCAATGCAGAAATCCTAAAAACATTACATTTTCAAATATCCAATTTCAATCCAAAAAATCTACACAACAAATGCAAAGATTTATTTAGTCTTTGTGAAGATTTATTTAATTTAAAATTTTTAAGAAATATTAAATAAAATTTACAGCCAGAAACACAATAATACCGGGTCAATTTGTGAGCTGCAATAAAATTGTAAGTTTATCATAACAGTGGTTGCGGTGTGTTTCTCATGGCATGGCCTTTCATTTTACACGAATTTCCACTGCACATGAACATTTTCCTGAGTCCTGAACATAATTGCACCTTGTATGCCACTTCTTCATCCTGAACATTGATACATCAGTATTTGGAGTGATGCTTTAGAGAGTTAACCCTTCAGTGATGTGGGTGTCTTTCGACTTTTTACCTCTTTTTTAAGCACAGAAGATTCATACAATCTAACGCAGAAAGCTTATGTTCCAAGCACACATCCAAAAGTTGTTTTGACACACACGTGAGCGCATGCACATTAACATGGTGTAGAAGCTGATCTGAGTTTGTTCTAGTAAACATCTGTATATAGTATATTTTATTTATGATATTAAACTAATTATATCTTTGTTAATGTGAAAGTTATTATGAGTTTTTGTTTTGGGTGATGAAGAATAATTGCATTTGGAGCACTAACGCACTGTCAGGGTTTACATAATGTGTTTCGTGTTTGTACCACTGGATCCAATTCTCACCTGAGTTTTCTGTTCATCGCAATCACTTACTGATTTTTTTCATGTTGTTTAACTGTATCACCTGTCAATCTTGTTAGTTCAATTTTCCGTTTAAAGAGTTGTGTGTTTGTGTGTGTGTGTGTGTGTGTGTGTGTGTGTGTGTGTGTGTGTGTGTGTGTGTATACATCATCACACATAGAACCAATCAGAAACCATCAGTTCTCAAATGCCCATACTCCAGCACCTCTGTGGAGAAAATAATGTGGAGAAAATAATTACCTTTAATTTAAAATACCTTTAAAAATGTCTAAATGACCTAGGTGTTTTTTGCATTAACCATGATCAAGAAACTTTGGGAAAAACATCTCTACATTTAGGAGCTCCTTTACTACGACTTGAACCGATTAGTTTGATGCGGGAAAAGTAGCCTCAGGCCACATGCAGTTCTGAGCAATACAGCTAAACGTAATTGGATACTCTTGATTGCCACTCGGTGTGAATGGTTGTGTGGGTTGGCCCTGCGGTAGTCCAGCAAGCTGTTCAGGGTGACCCTAATTAAGAATAAAGTGGTTCAGGACAGTGGATGAGATTTCCTTTACTGGCAGTAATGCTAATGGTCCTACATTTTAACAACAACATTTCAACTAACAATTTTGTTCTCATCTAGGACCCATGAACATGCTACATGCTATGTAATAATCAAAAGGACAGACAGAAGTCACCTTATTGTTTCTGCCAATGGTAAGAATTTTTAAGTATATTTTGTACGTGTACATTCACATACTTACATTTATGAACTTGCAATCTGTTAAAATGGATTCAGTAGTTTACATTAGCCTGTTGAAAAGGCCTCCATCTGCAGTCTGTTTTACTCTTTGCTTGAGTGTGAAATTGCAAGAGTAGGATGTGGACACATAAGTTCCAATAAGGCAAGATAATGGCAATAATAAGAGTATACAGATATTAAACTAGCGAACTTCTGAGTAAGTAAAATTCAAAGTAATATTTATTTATTTATTCAATCATTGATTCATTCATTCATTCATTTATTAATTTTTATTTTATTTTATTTTATTTTTTTTTGTTTGTTTTTTTATAATCCTCAAAAGCAATCACACCTTGATAGCGTAAACAGACAACCAACGGAAAGAAACAATGTCAGTGAAAATGGTGGTGAAATTCATTTTTGCCCTACGCTCACTTGATACCCTGGAATATGTGCGTTGCTTTCCATTTCGGCCCACTGAAGACCTGTTACATGTACGGTAGTTATACTGTACTTATCCTTAGTTGTACTCAGTTTTTTGTCCTGTGGACACCATTACACTTCCATTATGCATCAGTTCCCATGCATTCCTTGTCAGTAATCAATAAATACAGGATGAGGCACGCACCAATTTCAAACCAAACGCATGTCCAACACGCAACAGCCATACACCCAGCAGACATCTTTGCGTCTATCCAAAATGTTGTGCATGCACAGAACATTCCACCGAATTCCACCACAGTAGGTGCAAAATGGCTATTTATATAGAAATGAAGCATGCATGAGACTTTTGCAGTGTACTATGATTGTGCCACCTTAGGTAAGTGGTATGGTGATGTTTTTTGATGATTTGGTATATGATGCTTTCTTTAATGGCATAAAGTTTTAACAGCATACACTACAAGATATTATTATTAAAGTAAATAGTGATATTCTTCTTCTTCTTCTTCTTCTTCTTCTTCTTCTTCTTATTATTATTATTATTATTATTATTATTAGTATTAGTATTAGTATTAGTATTAGTATTATTATTATATTGTGTACCCTATTGGTGCAGAGATTTATTAAAATCCACGTGTTCTACATTATAACTGTCCATTATATTTTCTATTACCTATCAGTGATTTTAACATTAAGTTTTTCTTTTCTTCTTCTTCTTTTGTTTAGTGCATTAGCAGTGCATTGTGGCATGGCACTTGTCTCCACCCTGCTCTCCTCCCTCATTTCTCTGGTTATTTTGGACAGCCCACTGGTATGTTGCCACTATCCACGTTTCTCATCCAATGACACTGTGTTCCAACACCTGGCCCTGCACCCTGATCCTACGGTGGGCATGGTGTACATTGGTGCTCAGGATCGCCTTTACCAACTGTCTGGACTGGATCACTTACATTTGGAGGTGGAAGAGATGACAGGTCCTGTGAGAGATAGTAAGGATTGTCTTCCCCCTGTAACTCCAGAGAACTGCCCACATTCCCAGCTAGTGAATAACCACAACAAGCTACTACTGGTGGAGCCCTATTCCCTCCAGCTTATTACATGTGGCAGTGTCCACCAGGGCACATGCCAGAAGCGTAGCCTTGCCAATGTCAGCCATGTTTTGTTCTCTACAGAAAGACCAATGGACACTCAGTACGTGGCTGCAAATGACCCAAAAGTTTCCACTATTGGACTTGTGGCAAGACCACGAGAGGGGGCTCCACCCCTGCTTTACGTGGGAAGGGGCTATGTGGGAAGGGGCAGCCTTCCACCGATTTCCACCCGCCAGCTTTTCTCTAAGCCAATCTTTTCCTATGAGGAGACAGCTAAACTGGGTGTAGCCAACCGCCTTTCTGAATATGATCACAATTTTATAATGACCTTTGCAAGACACAATCATGCTTATTTCTTATTCTTTAGACGCAACCTCAAAGCCACCTCTCGAGAATATAGAACATACATTGCACGAATGTGCCTGGATGATCATGCATACTATTCTTACATTGAAGTTCCTCTAGTTTGCCATGCTCCCTTGACAGGGAAAAACTACAACCTTCTCCAGGGAGCACAGGTAGGTGAAGAGGTGGATGGTAGGCAGGTCCTGATGGGGGTGTTTTCCACAGCACTGAATGGGGCCAGCAAGCCAAGCGAGGAATCAGCACTTTGCATTTACGATCTGGAGGAAATTGACCACTGGATTAATGGCACACGAGATGTGTGTTACACACAAGTTGGCCTGAGAGAAGGCATCAGGGTGGCATATATAGAGTATGAGGTTAAATCCAACTGTGCCAGCTTGCCCAGGGTAAGAATATTTTTTATCTGAAATTTTCTTAATGTCAATAAATGTACATAGTTACTGGGTTAGGATGTACATAAAAACTGTAGAATGTAAATAAAAACAGAATGCAATGATTGCAAATCTAATAAACCCATATTGGCAGTGGTGGCCAAGTGGTAGGGTGCTGGATTACTGATTCCAAGGTCAGGGGTTCAAGCCCCACTATCAACGGGTTGTTACTGCTGTCCCCCCAGTGCAGCTAACTGGGTTATCAAAGGCCAGCCATGTCTCTCACTGTCTGTGGTGAGAGAAATGTAAAAGAACCATTGTTGATTTTCATCAAGAGAAGGCAGCATAGCCGTCAGCGTGTTTCTGCCCTGCGATGGCCTGGCGAGCTGTCCAGGGTGTACTCTGCCCTCGACCAGAGTCAGCTGAGATGGGCGCCAGCCTCCCCTCGACCCTAATTAGGATTAAGCACTTCAGAAAATGATTGAATGAATAAACCCACATTTTATTTACAATGAAACATAGAAAACATATCAAATGTTGAAAGTAAAACTTTTATGCAAAAGAATTTTATTTAATGGCGGCAACATGTGTCACAAAAGTTGGGAATGGGTCAACAACACTCTGTAAATGTGACTGGTACTAAAGAAATAGCTGGTGGAACATTTTTGCAACTAATTTGGATAAATGACAACAGATCAGTAACATTATTGATATAAAAAAAATAACATCTGGGCAGAGGTTCACCCATCTGCAAAAAACTGCATCTTCAAACTGTGGAATAATTTTAAAATAATGTTCCTCAACATAATTGAGAAGACTCGAATATCTCATCATCTACAGTACATAATATCATGAAAAGATTCAGAGAATCAGGAGAAATAGACATGAGGACGGGACAAGGCCGAAAATGTCTGTGATCTCTGTGCTCTCAGGTGGCATTGCATTAAAGATAATATTATGTCGTCAGTGAAACCACTGCATGGGCTGAGGAACACTTCCAGAAATAACTGGGCCTAATGCAAGAATATGCTGGTATTAGTACGTCTAGTTCTTTTGTACTTTTTAGTAAGCCTAATTCAAAAAAAGTTTATATATCCTACAAAACATCAAAATTTCACCAAAATATTTCACTTGTGGAGACAAGCATGAAATTTGCCACAAATATCTGACAGATAATATTGTTTCTAAAATCATTGTTGGCCATCACAATCATTTTCAAGATTGAGGTCACTAAAACAAAATGGCAACATTTCCATCCTGCCTGGCCTCACATACGGTCTTTTTACTGTAATATTTATCACTGTTTGGCCGTTTTGTGATATATTTTGGTATAACTAAGCTTTGTACAAGATATTTTAATCATCTTGCTTTAAAATAAAGGCCAAATTACTTTCTTATAATGCAATTCAGTTCTGAAGTATATTGATTTCTTATTGTTAATTAATAAAAGAGTAAATTGCATACACTACCATGGCACAATGGAGGGATGGGGATTTAGTCCCTCGGGTGGTGTACAGATCGCATGTGAGTTGAATAACACGAACGATCGGACTGGGTGTAGGAATTCCATCATCGAACCCAGTTGTATCCCATACATAAAAGTGTGTAAGTTGTAGGTGGTAAAAGGATAATCCCTCAGCCTTTCAACTTAATATTGAGATATTGTCTATAACATATTACCAATCCATTTCTTTTTGTCTCTTTGGTTTTCATATTTTTGTCTTTGATTATTGGTTACTACCTCGAAAAGAATTCAGCTTTCTCTGTCTGCTCAGGAGAAGCAGAGCACAGATTGGAAGTGTTTTATTTGTTTTTTGTTTTTTTTTTTTGTTATGTGGCAAAATCTGGATACAGAACCTTGTCAAAAAATATCCCCGAGTTTGCCAAGACCAATGAAATGCCTATCCCTCTCAATATACGTCGAACTGATGAAGGCGATGGAATAGAGGCTACAGAATAAAAGTACCTGCTAAAATGAAATGGTGGTAGCGTATAAAAGAAGCTGTAAATGCAGATCACCTGTAGACACAGCTGTGCATAATATATGCTGTGGCAGTCTAAACTGAGACGGCAACAATTCACGTGTTTCTATAAATAAATCCACATGCTGTTGGAAAACACGCCCTTTTCCCAGGCCTTGTCGATCCAAAAGTAGCAAGTCAGCCATAAAGCTGCATGAGCGCACCTCACACCTATTTTACATAAAGAGAATATATAGAGATGGCTCAACCATAATTATTACAATTTAAGCCATTTTGCTTCCACAGATCTTAATGTTATAATTACATAATGGCATCATTACCCGATTAAACTGTTAGGATACCTTATAAATACATTTAGAACAATAATGGTAATCAAAGAATAAAATCATGTCAAGTAGTTTTTAAGTTTATGGGTTTTTTGTCAAACTGCTTAATTTTACCAAAGTTGCAGGAAGGCTGGAGCCTATCTCAGCCGACACGACATACTGTAATGAAATTTTCTTATATGGTTTGTATTTTATAGCTTCACCCAAATGAGGATGGGTTCCCTCCTGAGCCTGGTTCCTCTCAAGGTTTCTTCCTCGTGTCAACTGAGGGAG
>JAQMYF010000003.1:6173722-6198257 GCA_030014195.1 Neosilurus mollespiculum | reverse complement strand
TAAGAGACCACTTTTAATAGGAATATCCAATGTGTTCACCTACCAGTCAACACTCTCATTAGCTTCACCATTCATCGGAACATGTCAGCCTTTAACCCACTGATTCTCCTAACCTCAGACTTTCTCGATACTTTCTGTTAGAAAACCTACGGCCCAGCTTACGGTATGCCTCGAGCTCCAAAAATAGTGCCCCGCGCTCACTGAATTCAACTAGAACGCCAGATGTTTGTTAAAACACCCTACTCACTCGAACTCAGTATACAGGCTGTTTTGCAGATTGTATATGCTTATTATCTGTTCAGAAGAAGTTAAAAAACAAGCCTGGTGAGGGAACAATTGAAGAGTTGGTTTGCAAAAACAAAAAAGTCATATTGTTTTTAATTATGAGAAAACTTTATATTTAAAGCTTTAAACTTTATTTTAAAGCTACTGAAAAAAAAAGTTTTTTTTTTTTTTTTAAAAAGCTACCGGAAAAAAAGGCTTTTTGTTGTTGTTGTTGTTGTTGTTGTTTTTTGTGAAGCTACTTAAAATATACTATATATATATATATATATATATATATATATATATATATATATATATATAAAATTGAAATTTTTATTTTTTTAAACACATCCTCTGTTGCCAGGAAAACAGCACGGAATCATAATAACAGAATACTAATTTGTTTGGGCCAGATTGTTAAACCAGGAAATATAGCTGGGCCAGTGAGCATGCAAACACGCTTCGTATCCACACTAGTGCGGGTCCCAGACACTCATTTAAAGCTGATGGAAAAGTGTTCTTGTTAATAACATTTGAAAGGTTTTGCCCTTGTTTTTGAAGTCTGTTGGCTGCTACTCACCTGAAAATTAGTGGACATTAACTGGAACTGTAATAAACTTGCCGGGAACAGGACACAAGTTTATTTAGCCCCAACATAAAGAGAGAAGGATGGTAAGGGAGGCAAGGATCCCCAATGATGACTGTTAATGAACTGCAAAAAAGTAAAATCTTGGTACCAATTCTCCAAAAACACAATCATACCCCACCTCCATATTAACAGATGATATGGACGGTGTGCCAGAAATCATGCCGTGCACATGCATAGATCTTCATGTAACACCACCCTTTGAACCGAAAACAGTCCACTTTCCATATACAGTAAAGGAGTCATGCATCCTTAATTTTTTTAATTTTGTGACAACAAAGAAACAAACAAACAAATAAATAAATAAATACAAAACAGTTTTTGCATCCACTTCTACACATTCACATAAATACATTAGTATAATTTAAAAATGTAGGTTTACATGGAAAAACAGATGATCTTACAGTGAATCTAGTGTTATTTTGTTGTTGTTTTGTTTGTTTTTATTTTGGGGGGCTTTTTTGCAGGCTACAGTTAATGATTGATTGAAAGAGTAAAAAATATGGTTATCAACTAATTGAACCTGATGTCAGCTAAATCTTGATACCGTATGTAACGCTAAATGGGAGGGAGCAGATGCTACCATCCAACATTCTGCATGCTGGTGGCTTATATGTAAGACAGCTTAAATTCACAACCACTGAACAGAAAGTTTAACTCTATTACCATTTTCAGGATACCATCAATACCTATCCTTGTGGCTCAGATCACACACCGAGTCCCATGGCCAGCCAGGAGCCAGTAAGAACTGAAGCCATTTTGGATAATCCTTCTGCCCGTCTCACTGCTGTAGCAGTTAATATGAGAGATGGACACTCCATTGCTTTTCTGGGAGATTCCAAAGGAAATTTACACAAGGTAATAAATAGGAAGTCTGTATAAAAATACAAGCCAAATGGTCAGCAGTATATTGTTTAAACAGGCTGAACTTGTGGGGACTTAAAATGGCCTTACGCTAATGTGCAAAGTTTGGTGCCATGCATCCAATATTAGAGGGTGTACGATCTTGGAGATCAGGCTTACATAATAAACCCTAATGAACCCCTAGTGTAGCCACATACAGTGGCTTTGTATTCACTCCTTGGCATTTGTTTCCTATATTGTTGCTGTATAACCTGAAATTAAAATGGATATTTGGAGGTCTTTATCAGTCGATTTACACAACATGCCACAGTGGTATCACATTCTTTTCATTTTGTAATGCTGGATTTCATGTGGCTGTTGGATTTTAAATTTTCTATTTTTTTTTTTTTTTATAACCAAACCCGACAAACTTCTCCACAACTTTGTTCCTGACCTGTTTGGAGAACTGCTTGATCTTCATGGTGTCGCTTGCTTAATGGTGGCTCTTGATTAGCGGGCTGCAGACACTGGGGCCTTTTGGAACAAGTGTATATAACCTGTGTGCATGTAACACTTAGACTGCGTTTTTGGGGAGCTTCACAACACTTTTCATTTTTTTATGAAATTCCACTCAAAAAAACATGTTAATATTCAAATATTTGTAATTATGGTACTAATTTGTTAGCTGATGCTGTATTTTTATCATTGCAATGAGATCTCAAATATTAAGGAAAAAGGTCAGGTTTTAGGGAGAAAGGTCCGTCTCACAGCAAGAAGGTCCTGGGTCCAAGTCCCCGACTCAGGCGTTTCTGTCTGGAGTTTGCATGTTCTCTATTTGCTTGTGTGGTTTTCCTCTGTGTACTTTGGTTTCCTCCCACAGTCCAAAGACATACACATTACGCTAACTTGCCCCTAGGTGCAAGTGTGGGTGTGAATGGTTGTGTTTGTATTGGCCCTGCAATGGTCTGGTGAGCTGTTCAGGGTGTACCCTGTCTTCGCCCAGTGTTGGCTGAGATGCCAAGATCCCGCAACCCTAGTAGGAGTAAGCGAGTCGGCAAATGCGTGAGTGAGTAAGTATTATCTATACCATTTATTTGTCAGATAAATGAGATCCACCCTGAAGAGGTCACCAGTCTATTTAGAGTAGCCTAATGACCTAATCTGCATGGCTTCGACTGTGGGAGGAAATGTACATGAGCACGGGGAGAGCATACACACTACGTACAGACAGGCCCCAGTTGGCTACAAGGTTTGAGCCCAGATCTTCCTCACTTCCTGAGAGACGACATTGTTAACCACAATACCACCTCATCAAAATATGAGATTGGGCTGAAATTTTACAGGCTGAATAGGAGGGAGTAATGCCAGAGTGGGTGAAACTTGAGAATTCTATACCAGGGAATCCAAGTGCTCCAACACCGATGGAAGATGTATGAAGGCTGCAGGGAAAACTATGCTGAAAAATAAATCATTCACCCATTTGCCAAACTGCTTAATCCTACTAGGGTCGCGGGTGAGACTGGAGCCTATCTTGGCCTGCACTGGGCAAAGGGGGGGGTACACCCTGAACAGCTTGCCAGATGTTCGCTAGGCCAACACATACACAAACATACACACCTACATACAAACATATGGGCAATCAGAACAGCCATTTAGCCTAATGTGCTTATTTTTGGACTGTATAAGGAAACTGGAGTACCCAGAGGAAACCCACACCAACACAGACAGAACATAAAAACTCTAAACAGAAACACCCAAGCCCGGGACTTAAGAGAGGGACTTTTTGCTGTGAGGCAGGCATACTATGCCCAAAATAAACCACATTTGATCAAATTCGACCACTGCATTGTGGTCAGCCTATGAACTTTTCAGCCCATCCTTGTAAATTTTGCACAGTACTGAATATCACATATTGGTTATAAACATTATTACACAAGTGGTTAAAGATGGACTTTCCTTTTAACTACAGTAGATACACAGAAACACACAAATAAGACATATACACACTTGTACATGCTTCATGCAAGATGCTTCAAATTCTGCACAAACACGCCCATAGTCTTAGTCAGTCTTACGCAAAGCTGTACTGTAAATCTGTATGATAATTCCCACAGCCTACCGTAACTGGCAGGTAGTCATTGCTAATTGGGTTAAAGCTGCCTAACCTGAGTATGCAAGCGCCGGTGCAGCTCTTTAGAATGAGGTATCTGACACTTTTAGCAATGTCACCTGCTTTGTTGATGGGATTCTTAGGCCAGTAATCTGATTTGTTGAAATTCACTCCACTCTTGATATGATTCAAGAGGCATTAAGGGCCTTTCACGGATGTATTCAGTTGCTATTCTCTTTACAGTTTCTCCGGACTTCTTGGCAGAGGATAATGCGTGGAAGACCGAAAGCCAATTTGTGTAGTTATACAAGTATTGTGCAGTTATGTAAGATTTTAAGTGTGTACTGTTTAGCTGTTTTAATATTTTTATTATGGGTTTGACCACATATTAATAGCTGGTTAGCTGCTTCAGGAAGTTCTTTTAAACACTTTCGGTTTGGTTTAGATGTATTACTCCATTTGTGAAAGAACTAACTGTGATGTTTTAACACTAGGTGTTCCTGGGGCGCTCTGGAGAAGTGAAGCGCTATTCCAGTCTTCTCATCCAGCCAGGTTCAGCTATCAACAGAGACCTGCAGCTTGACTTTTCCCAGAGACACCTCTACATTATGACCAGCAATACTGTGAGGCTTTTTTTTTTGTAATCAAATTTGTAAATAGTTTTTTTTAAAAAGGTGCAAAGGAGTTACAGACCTATCCAAAGTTACCATCCATGCACGCTGAACTATTTAAGTTAATCCTAAAAGGGTTGCAGGGGGGCTGGAGCCTTTCTCAGCCGACTCTGGTCGATGGCAGAGTACACTCTCACACCTAGGGGCAATCTGGAACCAGTTAGCTTAATGTGCATGTCTTTGGACTGTGGGGGGAAACTGGAGTACCCATATGCAAGCTCGGGGAGAGTATATAAACTCCCAGGCCTGGGACTCAAACCCAGGACTTTCTTGCTGCAAGGCGGACGTGCTAACCAGTACACCACTGTGCCGCTCTGTAGCCCAGCTAGCAAAGTAGAAAAGATTTCATTTGTTAAATAATTACAATTATTTTAATTAAACATGGAAAAGTGTGGGCGGCACAGTGGCATAGTGTTTAGTACATCCGCCTCACAGCAAGACGGGTTCGATTCCCAGACAGAAGTGTCCCTATGTTCCTGAGTTTGCATGTTCTCCCCGTACTTACATGGGTTTTCTCCAGGTACTCTGGTTTCCTCCCTCAGTCCAAAAACATGCACAGTAGGCTAATTGGCTGTTCCAAATCATTCCCAAGCTGTGAGTGTGAGTGTGAATGGTTGTATGGTGTTGGCCTTGCAATGGTCTGGCAAGCTGTTCAGGGTGTATCCTGCCCTTGCCCAGAGTCGGCTGAGGTATGCACCAGCCTCCCTGCGAATGAATGAATGAATGAATGAATGAATGAATGAAAAGTGTGATGTGTGATTTGTGTATTAATGTGTGTTCTGTCTGTATTCATTTGTACAGGTAGAAAAAAGGCCTGTGGCGGAGTGTGAGAAACATATAAATTGCCAGTCCTGTCTCACAGCACGAGATCCTTATTGTGGTTGGTGTGTCCTGGAGGGCAAGTGTGTATCAACCCATTCCACTCAGCACTGAATATTACTCTGGAAGTATTCTTATTTAAAGAAACTTTAACTTTTTCTTTTAGGTGTGGCATGCGTTCTGACTGTAATCGTGGCTCAAGAGACGGCCATTGGCTTTGGAGTTTTGATATGGGGCAGAAGTGTTTGAGAGTGGAGTCACTGACTCAGTCCAACATCAGCCTTGGAGAACAGAAAAACGTATGTATTCTTGTGCACAGTGACACGTACATCATTTCTCTTATTAACATTAACATGGATTTTATCAGTTTCATTCAGTGTTACAATAATCGTATGAAAGCATTCATTACTCTACTCATTCTATCCCTGTAGGTAACGTTCGATATACTCGGCTTGCCCAGTCTCTCCGAGGGGGAGGAGTACTCATGTTTCTTTGATGAGACCCAAAGTTCTGTAAATGTTCAAGACACTTCAGTCACTTGTTTCACTCCTCCAGCCCACATGGTGCCTCCTGTACCTCATGGACAGGGTAACGCTCAGTTGGGATAGTTCTGGTTTGCTACATTATGTGGTAGCAGTGATGTCAGATGTGAAGGTCACAGATCCAATGTAGATCATACATAAACAAATTACATTCTCATTTGGTTAATTTCCTAAATGACCATATGTTTGTGGACATCTGACTACAGCATTCATTCATTCATATCTCAGCCGACTGAAAGTAGGGTACAACCTGAACAGCTCACCAGACCATCGCAGAGCAAAACACACACAACCATTCGCACGCACACCTGGGGTAATTTGGAACAGCTAATTTGCCTGATGTGCATGTCTTTGGAGTGTGGGAGGAAACCGGAGCACCTGGTGGAAACGCACGCTAGCACTGGGAGAACATCTTAACTCCACACAGAAACGTCCTTGCCAAGCTGGGACTCGAACCCATAACCTTCTTGCCGTGAGGTGGACGTGCTAACCACTACGCCACTGTGCCACCCAGCATTTCATGTCTGAACATGATTGTGCCCCTTTGCTATAGTGAAGGTAGAGTGTAAAGCTACAGTGTACAAAGAAATCCTGTCCAACTGTGTGCCCTAATATGAGTGTGATCGTCAGGTGTCCACAAACTTTTGACTATTAAGTGTATATGGTTTAAACGTCATTCATTCATTCGCCAGACCACTTCATCTTAATACCATCGTGGGGAGGCTGGCTCCTATCTCAGCTGATTCTGGCTGAAGGTGGGGTACACCCTAAACAGCTCACCAGACCATCTCAGGGCAACACAAACTACCACTCACAGTCACACCTAGGGGCAATTTGAAACAGCCAGTTTGCCTGATGTGCATGTCTTTGGACTGTGGGTGGAAACCGGAGTACCTGGAGGAAATCCACGCAAGTATGGGTAGAACATGCAAACTCCACACAGAAACGCCCCGAGACGCAAACACAGGACCTTTTTGCTCCAGTGTGGACGTGCTAATCGCTACCCCACCCTGTTGCCCTTGAAAGGTCATGCCAAGTGCTTTTCTTTGTTTGTACCACTTATTTGCCAATTCCCACCCGCTAGCTAGATCTCCCATTTCACACCAGTTGGGGAGAGTGAAAGCTTTCCGAGATACTACTTAAGATATGTTTCAGGAAGCAGAACACATTCTGAGGAATTGCTAACTGCTGTCTAGACACCGATGATTGTCTGGGGTTGCTCTGATTAATAGAGTAATGTTTATTAATCACTCCTGCCCAGAAGGGGCGAATTTCTTGAAATAAACTTTCTTGAACTGGCAAAATCTTTTCCTTCTATCATCCAGGGACCCTGGAGCTCTATATTGACTTAAAGGGAAATTAAATCTTAAGTTGTTTCTTTTATACAAATTGATAACAAAAATTTCTAACAACCTGCTTAAGAGATAAAATCTTTAGTGTTTTCAGGCAGTCCCACAGTTATATTTCCACAGACATGTTGGATTAAGATTTGATTTCAGTAACATAAATGGAAAATAATAGCATGACCGTCCAGCCTCGGGAAATCTTTATTTGTAAATAGGATTGTTTATATTGATGCAGTGTTGCTTGATAAGACGATTCACTAGTTACTTGTCTCTCCTAACAGATTCGGTCTCAGTCACTCTGTCTCTGCGCTTCCTGAACGTGACTGTGGCAGTTCACGAGTTCACGTTCTATGACTGTTCTCTTGTGCAGCATCTGTCAGGCACCATGCTGTAAGTTCCTCAATCCTCATGTTATTACAAATGAACAAGGATGTTTTGTACACTCATGCATTATAGTACATTTATTTCTTTACACCAAATCTGCCCCTTTCTTGCTGTGAAGCAGACGTGCTAACCACTACATCACCTGGCAAAAAAAAAAAAATTATGAATCAAATTTTATATATATATACACACACACACACACACACACACACACACACACATACATACTTTATTCATTCAACTATTAGTTAGTTTGTTGGTTTATTTAAAATCTAATTATGCTAAACCTGCTCTTATTTTCTTATTTTAGGCTGGGGTTTTTTCCAGTAAATATTAATATTTTACACCAGCAGCCCACCCACCCTTAAGTCTGAGTTAATAGTTTCCTCTGGCCATCCACTTCTCTTGCATCTCTTACCTCCAAACAGAATTTTCTAACTCTAAATCTCATTCAGCACTGAATTAAGATTGTGATCTATTGTTATCTAACTTCCTGGATTTGAAAATGTCCTTAGAGTGCATTTTCCTCTTATACTAGCATCAAATTGCCCATCAAATTGAATAAAAATCTATTACCATACAACAGACCTTCATGTGATTTAATTTATCCAGCAGTGTCAGTGTTCATAATTTCATGTGGCACTTTTTACACAAAAGGGGTGGCACTGTGGTGTAGTGTTTAGCACGTCCACTTCACAGCAAGAATGTCCTGGGTTTGAGTGCAGGGCTTGGGTGTTTCTGTGTGGAGTTTGAATGTTCTCCCCGTGCTTGAATGGGTTTCCTCCGGGTACTCCACATTTACTCCCACAGTCCAAAAACATGCACAGTAGGTTAGCTGGTAGTTTCAAATTGCCTCTAGGTGTAAGTTTGAGGGTGATCAGCGGTGTGTGTTATCGTGCGATAGTCTGGCGAGTTTTCCGGGTGTACTCCGCCTTCGCCCGGTGTCAGCCGGGACAGGCTCCAGCCTCCCTGTGACCCTAATAGTAGGATGAAGCAGTTTGGCAAATAAGCGTGTGAGTTTCTATGCAAAGTATCATAGTTACCTGTTTCTTTATCAGAATGCTTTTGGAATGCATGTATAATTATATAATGACATCAATTATATGATATAATCATTCATTCATTCAATCATTTTGCACTCACTCACTCTCTTAGCCCTTAATCCTACTAGGATCGCAGGGAGGCTGGAGCCTTTCTTAGCCAAGTGTAGGCTTGCCAGTCCATCGCAGGGCCAAAACAAACACAACCATTCACACTCATACTTAGGGACAATTAGTTCAATGTGCATGTCTTTGTACTGTTTTCATTCATTCATTCATTCATTTTCTGAGCCGCTTAATCCTAATTAGGGTCATGAGGAGGCTGGCGCCCATCTCTGCCAACTCTGGGCGAGGGCAGAGTACACCCTGTACAGCTCGCCAGGCCATCGCAGGGCTTAAATAATCATGTAATTATTTAAGCAGTTTGTGCTGCAGTAGCTCAGTTATGGGATCAGTCCAGACATCCTCTTCACGTTCCACTTCATTGCTTATCCTTCCTTATACCACCATTGTTAGACACTTTAACCTGGAGTTTACACTGGGGCACTATGTCCACAATCTGCACGATTTGAGTGAATCTTTATGAGAGTGGGGGGTCGTGGAATCGAATCATGACGAACTTGAGGGAATTTGGTGGAATCGTGATGATCCGAAGGGAACCTGGTGGATTCTGGATGATTACGATGATTGTGGTACAATTTTTGACTATCAAAAATTTAGTCACGACTATTACAATGAATTATGATGCCACTCATTATAGAACAGCATGGATGAGCGCGGAAGGGCTCAACAAACCATAAAAGAGTGTAACAGAGCACAACAGACCTTGATGCACCATCGTAGATGATCTTGATAAACTTGGCAACACAATTCCTTCAAGTTTCATTTCCTGGATGCTCATAAATCATGGAGCTCCACGCTTTTTTTTTAATCGCGGAGATCACGGACATCATGCCCCAGTGTAAACCCTGGGTAAATGTGTTCCAGGAACACTCCAAAAAAACCTCCCGTTTTGAAGATGAATAGACCCAGTCATATGTTTGTTTGTTTTTTGCCAATGTGGGAAGTGAAGGCTAGTCCATCTGGTCTGATCCCACAGAACAGCACTATAGCATAAACTGCTGAAACTGGTAATGCTGGCTAAGATAGAAAGAAGTCAGAAGACAGAGTGCACTGCATATTGCTGCATAGCTGTCAGGTGGTGCTAATGTTATGGCTGATCGGTGTGTTTAGAGTACTCAGATGTGAAGACATCTTAAACTAATTTGTGTAATGAGTCGTAAAAGTGTTCTTTAGTGTTTAAAAAGGCATTGAAAGCATTAGAAAGGGGCAGAGTTGTGAGTGTTGGTCTAGCTTTAATTTGTCTATCACACTGAGTAATTAAATAAGGTTCACAGAAGTTGAATTTAAAATATTTTACTGTACATTTCTACCATATTATAGCACTTTGAAACTGCATGCTAGCCTAGTGTAGCTCCTTGTTATATTATTATTCAGAAGAAAGCATCATGATGATTATAAGGATGGCCCAGGAGTGTTTATTGTACTCCGTCCATGAAAGATACATTGCTGATGCAGTGTAGCTTTTGGTCCACATTATTCTGCAGTAAAGAAAGTTATGTAAAAAGACTGGAAAATAAAAATGAGTAATTAAAAAGTAGCGTACTGTATGAAATAATTATCATTGTGATGCCTGCCAGCAAGAGATCAACAGGGCCACAGGGGGGCTAGTGCCTATCTCAGCCAACACTGGGCAAAGGTGGTGTACACCCGAACAGCTCGTCAATCCATCGCAGGGCCTACCCACACAATCATTTTCACTCACACATAGGGGCAATTTGAAACAGCCATTAGCCTAATGTGCTTGTCTTTGGGCTGTGGGGAGAACCCAAAGTGCACAGAGAAAACCCACGCCAGCAGGGGGAGAGCATGCAGAAACACCTGAGCCCTGGACTCAAACCCAGAACCTTCTTGCCGGGAAGTAGGCATGCTAACCTCTAGTACTATTTTTTATTTTTTTTTTCTAAATATTCACACAATCTTCAGAACATAATGTCATTGTGCACCTCCTATTTTCTGCCACAAGGTTATTTTCACCTGTATTATTTTGTTAGTTAGTTAGCTTGTTTGTTTCCATACAATATCACTCAAAAAGTTATTCACAAATTTTTCTGTGAAATCTTGTTCTACAATAGGATGGGGTATAATTAACAAATTGATAAATTTAAAGGTGACCTGTGCATGATCATGTTAAAAAAAAAAGAATAAGGTCATTAAGTGAAAATAATGTCTGAATGAATGTTCATTAGACGCCCAGTAGGGGGACATATTTCATTATAATATCTATGCCAACTTATAATAAATAAACCTGCATTCATAGGCAGATTTTTCAGGTTAATTAATGCACTTGCCATATAATTCATTTGTGTCTGGTAGAAGTACCTTGTGCTTTTTAGTGACCTTCTAGTTTATGTATTTAAACAAATTTTGGGGTTTCCCATACCAAAACATGCACTTTGTCATTACTCAAAAGGGGATTACAATTGTTAATCCGCAACTTCTCCTACTTCTCTTAATGGATTTTTATGAAACATAAACTAAACATAATGTCATTTGCACCTTCTTTTTTATTTTTGTATTAGATCTATTTTTGTATATTTTTCAGTGCTACTGGAAATAAGCAGTGCAAGTGACACAATTATTCCCTGGATGACTCCAAAATTTTTCATATAAAGAACAACAAAAATATATATTTAAAAAATATATATAGGTGTAGTATGAGGTACATACTTGAGTGGTCAGTTTTCAGTTTTGGGTGGACCTTTAGAGAATGCAGTACCCGAGATTAACATAGCCTTTGTCTTATTTTAAGAGTTTACTCTAAATATATATTTGTTGACATTTCCCAGTGTTTTGAAAGATCACACTTTTTGATTCCTCCAATCACAATATAATATCAGCAATTTGAGATTGAAAAAAGTAACAGAATCAGAACAGGTCGCATGTCAGTGACAGTGACAGTGTCTCTGGTGATGTAGCAGCTGCCTTGCACATTCCTCCTTCAGGCAAGACGTCATATCATTTTCCAGCTTTCTCATCCTCAACAAGTAGTTCCCAGCAACTGTGCACTGATTCTTCAGATACTGCTCAGGTTGTTTTGATTTGAGCATTGAGGTCCGGGAAGTAATAGGCTTGAATTTCTATAATTTAATGGTTGCGAAGTAGTATGAGCCACTATGAGCTTTATGGAAATGGGTCGACTTCCTGCTTGAAGTGTTGGATATCACCTCTCATATCATTACTTAATTTTATCTTTTTTTTCTATGCAGATGTCTGGGGTGTGTGACTAGTCACTGGAGATGTAACTGGTGTGTTCACCAACACATTTGCTCTCATGAGGCAACATGTGACCAAGGAATGATCATTTATAATCAGCATGTGAGTTAAAGATTAAAATACAGTAGCTCCAAAAGAGTGTTCTACTGTAGTGAGTGAAAATCTACTAGTTTAGTTTGTTTCCTTTACTCACTCACTCACTCACTCACTCACTCTCTCACTCACTAATTCATTCACTCACTCACTCACTCATTCATTTACTTACTCAATCACTTACTCACTCATTCCCCAAATAGCTTAATCCCACTAGCGGGGAGGCTGGAGCCTATCACAGCCAACACTGGGCAGGGAACACCCTTAAATACTCACCAGACCATCCCAGACACACAACCCTTCACACTCATGCTCACACCTAGGGGCAATTTGGAACAGCCAATTGGCTTAATGTGCATGTCTTAGGAATGTGGGAGGAAATTGGAGTACCCCGAGGAAACCCAAACAAGCACAGGGAGAACATGCAAATGCACTCAATGATCCTGGGACTCGAACCCTCTCTCTTTGTTTACTTCGCATTTAGTTCAAACTACATACCTCTCTTCTCTCTATAACAATTTATATTTTAAAAGTGTTACTAAAAAGTTGTGATAACGTTATTTGTAGACTCCCAGAAACATTGTTCCAGTAAGGTTCATTTGTAAGGACTGTGTGCAGTGGTTTCGTTTTTTGTATCTGTATGATTCACTGAAAATTAAACCACAGTATGGATGTGCACAGTCCTTGTCCTATGCTAGATGGCGCTGTACTGGGGCCCAAATGTGTGCAACATTTTGTCAAAAGAGCGTTTTGTATATAAGTCATGTACATGTTCTCAATAGACATGGTTTAACATCGTCACAATGTTCAGATAATATTTATGCAATAATGTTGGACAACGTTGACTGTTAGCTGTCTGTTAGCTGGGAATACATTGACTACAAAGTCAATCAAAGCATATACTTTGGCCAGAGTTGTAGCCATATCTACTGCTTTGCTGATACCTCCCACTATTACACAGCCAACTGCAAGAACAAGAACCCTCACCAACCTGCTGAGCAATTTCCAGCATGCCATGCCTACTTTAACCCAACAGGCAGTAACTATAGTTGCAGTAGCCCAGATATGACTCCTGGTGGCCATAGTGAAGACATGGGTGATTTATCATATAAAGGACCCACTGCAGACCTGGACACAGTTCACACTCTGACAGTGGCTAATGTGGATGCTGCACTGTCAGCACCCTACCACCAGGCCTCCACTGCCCTTACAGCACATGTATCACCCATTTGCCCTTACTGTTCAGAAGTGAACTATCAGTCCAGGTTTGTTAGTGGTATTGAGCAGCAATTGTCATTGGAATATGGTTTGAATGGTTATCTCATGTCACTGACTTACATGATGATGAGCAGCAATAAAAAAGAAATAATAATAAAAAAAAAGATTCAATAATAACGAAGCCGAAACCCAAAAAATAGAGGCTCATACACCACCATTCAGACACCGAATAAAAAACACACAGTCTATCTCAGGCAGGGAGGCAAACTTACAGGTAAATGAATGTTCACAGAGCAAACACTGAAATCAAAAGTTTGACAGAACATGAACTCATTAAGCAGATAATTAGACTAACAAGACAGGTGATTCAAATGAAAGTGAAAATCAGGTAATGAAAGGAAAGGCGATGAAAATCAAACCCAGGCATAGACACCTATCAACTGAGAAATCTCTCAGGAGCTCTGCTTTTAGATACTGCATACATCTTTAAGTTAAAATATATACTTATGCATTGCCTAAAACCTGAGCTCCCAAAAGATATCTCTACTGATAGGTGTCTGAGGCTGGTGTTATAAAAGTGGCACATTTAAGGGCTAAATCAACTTCATTCCTGGGGAAAATAAATAAATAAATAAGCCTCCCATGCGTTTCTTGACATCAGTCTGGCATGAGAAACCCTCAGTGTTCATTTCTATCGCCTTTCTTAGTTTAACTGTCTGCTTAATGGGTCCATGTTCAGTTTTCCCATTCATGTTTTGTGTTTTGTTGGTTTTTCTTTGTTTTATTAAACTAACTTCAGTGAACAGCTTGTATTTAATAAAGTGCCACTGAATAAAAAAGCTTTTGAGCAGACAAAGGGACAAAACATTAATTCAATTGCTGAACTGCTTAATACGACTTGTGTCGCTAGGAGACGGGAGCCCATCTCAGCCAACTCTGGGCAATAACAGGGACAGCTGACCAGCTCGCCTATAAACTAGTAGTTCAGCAAAACAGGGGCCATTGTATGTTTGAATGGGAGATGAAGAGCGATGGGGTTATTTTTTGTTTGTTTGTTTGTATTTTTGATGAATTATGCTTGTGTTTATTCAGGGTAATAAGAGCGCACTGGAGAGTGAAGCTTCCTACACATGTCCATGTGTGGAGAGAGTTGAAGGTTCTCCTCTTCTACATGTAAACACTGCAAATAAGATTACACTGGTGGGACGCAACCTGCAGCTCTACCAGGTAATACAAATGGAGACTACAAATCAGACTCTCAAGTATTGCTTTCTCATAATACTGTAAACCTGTGCCTGTGTGTGTGTGTGTGTGTGTGTGTGTGTGTGTGTGTGTGTGTGTGTGTGTGTGTGTGTGTGCTCTAAGGAGGAGGATCTTGGGATGCGTTATGAGTGTGTGTTAGCCATAGAGGGCAGGTCCGTGGTCGTGGCTGCATTTGTTGAAAGGGATGAATCACAGCCCTTCCTGTTCTACATCATGTGTCAACTCCACCAGGTTTTTCATGCAGATCTCACCAGTACATTTAGCAATACATGTAGCCTTCGTGGATAAGACAACGTCTATGTCCTAAAGTGTGCGTGTGTGTGTGTGTGTGTGTGTGTGTGTGTGTGTGTGTGTTTCAGTACACCTACTCGGCTGCTGTGGAAGAATATAATGCAGTGATCACAGTGAGGAGAGAAGGCTCTTACCAGATGGACAGTCCCCAGGACCTGCATGGTAAGAGCGACACTCTCTATGTTAACCAGATCTCGAGAAGATCGTAGTGGGCTCCACATGCCCATGATGCAATAATGCAACGAAAAGATGTCACCATGAGTTAAACATGATTCTTGTACTGAGTCTTGGGTTTGCTTCTCAGTGAGGCTGTATAACTGCTCGGTGGGTCGTTCAGACTGCAGCCGCTGTCAGACAGCACAGCCAGGTTATGGATGCGTGTGGTGTGAAGGACCCCAATCCAGCTGTGTCTTCCACAACTCCTGCAGAGACCACATCCAGCACAGCTGCCCTGCTCCTCACATACACTGGGTAAGGTTTATACATCAAGAATCAAGGCCTTTTGCATAATCTTGTGTCAAGTGTTTATTAAAAGGGAATTAAACACAAAGTTTACGTCGTTATGTCTTTGCACATCAAAACATGCTCATTATTACAATCTTCTTTTGAGGAAAAATAAAAATAAATCCTCACATGAGGTGGGCACCACTGTACTGCAAAAAGTGACACATGACCCATGTAGAAGAAACTGTATACAAGAAAGTCTTGTGCATTTAAACGTACCTGGATATATATCATGCATGTATGAACAGACACCTGTCTGATGTTTGTAAATGTAATATTATGTGTAGAAGTTCAAATTCAAATTCAAATGTATTTGTCACGTACAAAATCTTTCACAGTACAATATGTAGTGAAATGCTTATTATGACTGTCCTAAAATTTGTAGAATAAGCTATCAATATCAAGAAGAAAGGAACAATAAAAAATAACTATAACTATTTCTATTAGTAACTATAACTATAACTATTTCTAACTATTTCTAACAAGAGCCTTGTTTTATTCTATTCAGAAGTTCAATAGTTGATATCTGATTTATTAGTTTTATATCTGTATACTGTTATTATTGCCGTTCATCAGCTAACGGAAGGGTTGGATGTCCGACACACCATGGCACTTCTACTTCTCCCATTTTTGCCGTTATCTTGCCTTATCGGAACTGACACATCCACGTCCTATACTGGGGATTTCACGCACTTGCGACAGTGAAATAGGCTACAAATGGCAGACTTTCAAACAGGCTAATGCAAAATATTGAACTCATTTTAGGAGATTGCAAATTATTCTTAAGTTTTCTTTATGCACGTCCACCTCACAGCAAGAAGGTCCTGGGTTCAAGTCCTGGCCTGTTTCTGTGTGGAGTTTGCATGTTCTCCCACTGCTTGTGTGGGTTTCATTCAGGTACTCCGCTTTCCTCCCACAGTCCAATGACATGCACATTAGGCTAATTGGCTGTTCCAAATCACCCCTGGGTGTGAGTGTGAGTATAAATGGTTGTGTGTCTTGACTGATGAACTGTTCAGGGTGTATTGTGCCTTCACCCAGATTGGCTGAGATAGGCTCCAGCTTCCCCAGTAGTATGAAGAAGTTTGGCAAATTAATGAATGAATAATTGAAATGTTTTCTTGATGTATGCAACAGACAGCTTTTATCCATTTTATCCTCAGCCCCTCTCATGATATTCTGCTTTCTGTGGTAGATAGAGCCTCAGTGTGGGCCAGTAGAGGGCGGTACTGTGATCACTATCTCGGGATCAAACCTGGGCCAGAGAGCAGAGGACATTCAGCACTCTGTTTTTGTAGCTGGAGTACCCTGCATTGTTATTCCCACAAGATATGAGATCTCATCCAGGTAAATTATCATTGTTAGAACACTATTAAATCCCTTACTGAGCATAAAGTCAGTGCTTTAAGCCTTTTCTCTTTTTAGCTTTTTTATTAAAATTTGGGGAACAGGTTAATATAAGATTTGAAAGAACAATAAAATATTAAAAAATAAAGTGATTCTTGTGAGCATGTGTTTGTGCTCATTTAAACCTAGTCCACCTGGAATGAACCCTAAGAGGAAATTCAATACTCAAAGTGTTAATTCAATCTTGGATATGTTCCTGCGTGTGTGTGTGTGTGTGTGTGTCCAGCATTGTATGTAAGACCACAGCAAGTGAAAGTAAGAGAAAAGGACATGTTTCTGTGAAGGTTGAAGGAGGAGGAATTGGAAAATCTCTCCAGGATTTTCACTACCAGGTAACTCAGCAGATCTTTATCTAGAATCTCACGTTAAGCACAAGGGCCAGCATGGTGGTGCAGTTGTTAGCACATCTGCCTCACAGCAAGAAAGTCCTGGGTCTGAGTCTCGGGCTCAGCAAGGGCATCTCTGTGTGGAGTTTGCGTGTTCTCCCCATGCTTGCAAGGGTTTCTTCAGGGACTCTGGTTTCTTCTCTCAGTCCAAAGAACTGCACATTAGGCTAACTGATTAATCCAAATCACTCCTGGGTGTGAGTGTGAATGGTTGTGTGTGTTAGTCCTGCAATGGACTGGCAAGCTGTTCAGGGTGTACCTTGCCCCCACCCAGAGTCGGCTGAGAAAGTCTCCAGCCTCCCCCGACCCTAATATGATAAAACAGTTTTTCTGACATTAACTTAAAAGAATAAAACACTTATGGTTAGACATAAGTACACTGTACAATAAGACATGAGAAAATATAATTTTCAGCTTACCAAAGCAAAAACGCACTCCAATTTGTTTTAATCCACTAAACTTGCAGAAGATCAGCAATTCCAAGCCCCGTCTTCAAAACCACCATGCTTCATGTTTTCATCCAGTCATATTGCATTGGGACTGGTCAGGGACATGCATGCATGAGAGAGAGAGAGAGAGAGAGAGAGAGATCAGTCTTAAACTCATGTTATTTTCATATTCTTGGTTCAGTCTTTTGCTTTGTAAGAAAAAGTATTGGCTAACTGTTTTGTGAGAACCCTGTTATGATGAAGAGGGAGCTGAGCAAAAAGGCAAAGCTTTTTAATTTACCTGTCCATCTACATTCCAACCCTAGGGCCATGAAGTTTGGGTTGTGAGTAAAACAATGAGATTGCTGATACAACCAGATGTAATGAGTTTCCTTCGGAGGGTGTCGGGGCTCAACCTCAAACATCCAAGGTAACCTTGGGGTAAAGCTGATGCATCGAAAGGAGACAGTTCAGGTGGTTCGGGCGTCTGATTAGAATGCTCTTGATCCTCGGGATCCCCCAGGAGGAGCTAAAGACTGTCACTGGGAAGAGGGATGCCTGGTTTTCGGAGAAAAATGAATGGATGGATGTTTTGTTAGACATCTATTATCCAAATTTTGATAATTGGCAGATCGTATATATATTATGCTGGAAAAAAAAACAGACAGAGTATGAATCATCAGTGTAAAGAAGCAATAACATTGGAGACTAAACGAGATCAGGACGGATTAAATATAAAAGTAGGATAAATATCAGTATAGCCTTTCCGAGAAGGAGATAACCGATAAGGAAAAAAATATAAGTGATGCTGAAGTTTCCAGCTTTCTGCTGGACAGGTAATGTAGCCTAATGTAATCTCTTCCTCTCTCACCCGGTACCTCAACAAGTGATTCTGTTTATGGAGAGCATGTGTATCCTGCAAGCTGTACCCTTCTACAATGAACTGTAGTGTGCAACACAAGTCTTGCAGCAGTATGTTACAACCGCTCTGTCTTGTCTACGTACTGTAGTGTTTTTAGCAACAGTACATCATATAGTCTTGGTAAGTGAAGCCCTCTGTAAATATGAGGATCGAGAGAGTTTTTATGGCATTCTAACTCTTTGTAAAGGTTTGTTTGTGTTTCCCAGATGTGCAAATGCTAACACAGCTAGCAAATCTCACAGGTTCTTCGTTTACTCACATGACCCAGCTATTCGCGCCATCCAGATGCAACAAAACAAAAAATGGCCCTTTTGAATTTTAAGCATTTTCTGCTTCTGGACTAGCGAGCTGACTTTTTTGTGGGAACACCACATTTCTGTGATGGTTTTACCATGGAATGGAATTAAATTATTCTCACCACCTGTTATTTTCATGCTACTGTATGCTTATTCCGGAGACAGTTCCTGACATATGGCTACCTTAGATTTACACACAGGTTTCAGAGAGGAAGTTGTCATGATTGAAATGTCAGTTGAGTGCAATCTGGAACCTTACCACTAGATGCCACTAAATCTTACACACTGTTCTTTTAACCATGTCAGTCATTCTGTGTTTTTTCCCCAAACTGTTACATCTTTCACTTAATTGTTATAAGTTGCATTGAGTAAATACAGCTGGAAAAAGTATTTTTGAATGGGTGCACATTCATTTCAGGCTTCAAAGCAACTGAGCATAAGATCTGTTGTTAGCTCTCACCCACAAAGTGGATTGGGAACTATAGGAATGGGTTCCGTTTGTCTGTCCGTCACACTTTAGTTTCCGGATATTTACTTACTACAAGCTGAAGCTGGGGCTTTCAAACTTGGAATAATTGTTCACTACTATGAGTGCTAGGCTGACTTTGTGTGTGAGTGACCTTGACCTACTTTTCAAGTTCACAGAGGCAAAACTGTATATTAGGTTTCCTGATATTTACTTGCCATGCCCAGAAGCTGGGGCTTTCAAACTTGGTATGCTGGCTCACTACTATGAGTGCTAGGATGAGTTTGTGTGTGTGTGACCTTGACCTACTTTTCAAGGTCACAGTGGCAAAACTGAATATTAGGTGTCCAGTTATTTACTTGCCATGCCCAGAAGCTGGGGCTTTCAGACTTGCTATGCTTGTTCTATATTGGCATATTATGAAATGGTCCTTTTTAAGTGGGAGCGCCTGGACCCCTGTACTCAACTTTTTTGTTCTATCCTCATCTATGTCTTTTGAATTTCAGGATCCAGTGTTACTGGGAATATTTCCACTGAAAGGTCCAAGGTCAGGAGGCACTTTAGTCATCATCATGGGCCAGGATCTACGAACAGGCCAGCCTGATGAGATCAGAATCCTGATTGGTGGAGTGCCCTGTATCTTAACTAGGTAAAAACACTTATAGTTTGCTCAAACTGATTACAGGCAAACAAAATTAAATAAAAACAATTTTAACTTAATTGTTTGATTATTGATTTTTGTCACATATCATTTTAAGCAATATTTCAGTTAACTTGAAGACAGTGTGTAAAATATACCCATGTACACTAGTGTTGATGTCAATCAAATATTGAATTCGCAGCTCTCCAGAATCTGACGATGAGCAAATTGCATGTGTGACCAGTGGCAGTAACAGAACAGGAAATCATGCAGTAACTGTGTGGTTTGGTGAAGCTGAGCGCCATCTACAGGACACTTTTTATTACTATACTCCAGACCCAATCATCACTGGTGCTGTTCCCTCTAAAAGCTTCCTCAGGTATATTCATGTTCCAAAAGTTCTATGAAACCAGTTTGTATATACACCAAGTTGATCCAAAAAAACATTTTTTTTGAGGAATATATACCAGTTATTCCATGAATTAAAGTTGTACATGAGGTGACTGTCAGTCTTGTATGAAGAAATTGAGTGGAATAATTGTTTTATCATATCCACATCCATTGAATTGCAACAAGATTGTGGAAGTGAGGGTGTGACCTCTGCAGGGAAACGGGAGTCAGCCAAAGCCAGCAAGTGACACAATGATGAGTTACACCCATGTGTAAATACTACCTCTGTTTATATGTGTTCTTTGTGTGTTTGCATATGGAAAGATCTGGTAATTAAAAAGCTCAGAAGAGTCACAAGTTTGTCTGTAGAGTGTGGTTTAGTACATTAAAAAGCTTCAAATTCAGGATTAAAAGGCATCTGAAAAGGGCCTGATTTGATTTTGAGTAAATAAAAGAAGTAAAATGTGCTTCTGTCTTTAACTCATCAGTATCCCAAATCTACCCAGAAACCAATCAAACCGAGAGCAAAAGTTTGATGAAAATTTCATAACAAGCAAATAAGCACAACTCTAGGTAGCTCATTTCTCTTCTTATTTTCATTTGATTCATTCATTCATTTATTTATTCATTTATACGTTTAATCCTACTAGGGTACCATGGTACACCCAGTCTCCTCCCACAGTCTAAAAACATGCACATTAGACAACTTGGCTTTTCCAAATTGCCACAAGCTGTGTATGTGATTGTAAATGGTTGTGTGTGTGTTGGCCCTGTGATTGTCTGGCAAGCTGTTCAGGGTGTACCCTGCCTTCACCCAGTGTTGGCTGAGATAGGCTCCAGCCTCCCCTTGGCCGCAGTAGGATTAAGTGTTTCATCAACATGAATGAGTGACTGAGTGAATGCGTACATAGGCTGGAATCCTTGTAGTAAAGGAGCCAATTAGAACAAGTGCTTGGTCGTATCCGGTGGGTGCGGATATAATAAATGGATATATACACTGCAGAATACAGTCAAATGTAAGAAAAGGCTCATATTCTCAATAATACTCAGATTAATCATTCAGCATTTCATTGCATCCAAGCATCAAAGAATTTTTGGTCTTAGTGACGTAATAAGTTTTACAGTCAGTGTGTAATTAAACTCCTCACTGCATGATCAGGTCCGTTTCTAGGCCCCGAGAACAAATCACGCAATACGTAGAGATAGAGTCTGAAAAGAGAGATGTTTATTATAGAAACTTTTGTTGCAGAGGTTTCTCACCTCTCCCTGCACCATACTACAGGATTTAAAGTTGAATTAGTTAATCCTTATTAGCTCCCCAGGTTCTCAGTATCACATACTGACACTGTCTTCTTCCCCAGATTTCTCTCCGTCTTAATAAAAACTTGATTCTTTGTTTCTCCCTCTTTTCCCAGTGGGGGTCGTGTGATTCGAGTTTCTGGTCATAATCTGGATGTCGTCCAGGACCCTCGCATCCGAGTAACCCTAAGCCCTCCAGGGCCACAGTTTCAGGGGAGGAAAAGGAGGAAAAGAAAGAGTGAGAGACACACTGGAAGAGACGTTGGGCTTTGTCCTCTCAAAAGGGAGCGGCGTATAGTTCCAGCATCACGCTGTCCTGAAGATAGCATCTGTAATGTGAAGCAGGTATGTTTATTAAATGTGTGTAAGCATCTGGGTTTGTGCGTTGACATATTTACCATCCCTGGCAAAAAGTATGGAATCACCACACTTAAAGGATCATTACCCCATCTTCGTTTTACTTTGTATCAATAAACAAATCACAGATATGACACAAAGCAATTTTTTTCAATTGCTGAACTTTTTGGCTTCATGATATGTATCTCAAACCCTCATTCACTCAATCATTTGCCAAACCGATTAATCCTACTATGGTTGCTGGGAGGACGGAGCCTATCTCAGCTGACACTGAGTAAAGGTAGGATGCACTCTGAACAGCTTGCCAGACCACTGCAAGGCCAATACATGCACAACCATTCAAATTCACACTCACAGCCAGTTAGCCAGTTGGAACAGCCAATTAGCCAACATGCATGTCCTTTGACTGTAGGAAGAAACTGGAGTACCCGGAGGAAACCCACACAAGCATGGGGAGAACATGCAAAGTCCACACAGAAATGCCCTCCCCAAGCCCGGGATTCGAACTCAGGATCTTCTTGCTGTGAGGCAGACATGCTAACTATTACGCCATCATGATGCCATAACTCAACCAATTTTTTTTCATTCATTTATTTATTGATTCATTTCTGAACCGCTTAATCCTTATTAGGATCGCGGGGAGGCTGGCGCCCATCTCAACCGACTCTGGGCGAGGGCAGAGTACACCCTGGACAGGTTGCCAGACCATTGCATGGCAAAAGAACACTGACAGCAACCTGATTACAATCGACAGCAATGGTTCATTTACATGCCTCTCACCACAGACAGTGAGAGACACGGCTGGCCTTTGATAACCCAGTTAGCTGCACTGGGGGAACAATTTTAAATAAGGGCTTTTTTTTGCGGGGTTAATAATGGGAAAAATCATTGAATGACTTAATGCTGAAGACAAAATTACAGAATCACCTTGCAATCTGCATTTTTAAAACAAATACCAGGACAAATCTGAAAATGCGAATTGGTCTGCAGTTAAAGGCGAGAGCTTATAGACCTTAAATCAGATATTATACCCATTTCACATCTTTAATTTTTCATTTTGGAAGGAGCACCAATGTACGATCACTAATCCAAAAAACTGCACAAGAAGCTGCTTCCCCACCTCCCCCTTAAACACTTATTATGAGAGTGTGTGTGTGTACTGGATGGTCTGTTTGGCTTCCTCCTCTCATTAATTTTTTTCTGGCCTCTGTGCCTTCTCTGCTCTGATTGGTCACCTAAAACCTCCACGTTCAGTACACTGAGAGGCAGACAGGGATGAACGTTGATAGTTCTGTGTATGACAGGGGCAGTGGGGGGGAGGACAGCTAACCAGAAGTCCCAGCATATTGTGCATGCACAATGCACTACTGTACAAAAAAAAAGGTAAAAACCGTATGATTACGACCAAAATGAATGATATCTGTGATATCTAAGATAACCTGTGATATCTGTCATATCTGTGATTTGTTTATTTGATATGAACTAAAAAAAAAACTGTGTATATTTTAAATGCGGTGATTCCATAGATTTTGCCAGGGCGTGTATGCCCTGTACTCTGTATCTGATCAATATATTTATAGTCATGTTATCCAGAAACTCTTTATAGCTTTGCCACTGCATTCTTGTTTGAAGTGCATTTAACCTCCTCATGATTTTTTTTCCTATTCAGATGGAGAAGCACTGTGTAATCAACGGCTCCAATCTGCTCCTGTGTCCCACACCGGCACTGGGCCCTGAGGCTCGCCATGCCACCGTTAGCCTCCATTTCTTGCTGGATAACCTTCATTTTAATTTTGAGGATATCACCGGCAGCCACTTCACTTATGAGCAAAATCCCATCCTCTACCCACTAAACCCAAAAGACCACAGAAAACCCTATCGCCACAAACCTGGAAGCATCATCTCTGTTGAGGTTACACATAATCGTTTACCTGCTTATACACCATCCACAGAGCTGGAATACATATTATTTCATTCAAACACACTATCACTGTTAGATTTTTCAAATGAAAATACATGTTATACAGTACAGCTATGTCAGAAGGTGTTCTGCAGGCAGCATAATGGAATAAGCAAATATAATTAATTTTTTTTTTTCAGTACAGTTTTTATTAATGTTTTTGTATGAAATAAGTAAATATACTGAACTACAGTTTGATATTGGTGTAGGGCGAAAATCTGGACTCAGCCATTTTTAAGGAGGAGGTGGTAGCCCTGATAGGAGAAGCAGTGTGTGCTGTAAAAACACTCACCAGGAACCACCTTTACTGTGAACCTCCTACTCACCAGCCCTCAGGGTCTGCCTCAAAGAAACGAGAGGCCAGAAATCCTCTGCTGGAGTTCACCGTGAGTCATTAAAATCACTTCATCTCTGCTTTTGATCCACTAGAATTAACAAGTCAACACCAAAATGATTGGCACCCTATAAACACACACACACACACACACACACACACATATATATATATTGTATGTGGGAAAAATAATAGTGCTACAGTTTTATCCCGACAAGCCTGTTTCGTGGTTGCCCACTCATCAGGGGATTTATTAAGAACATTCTTTTACCACAGTTTA
>JAQMYF010000003.1:6150219-6160845 GCA_030014195.1 Neosilurus mollespiculum | reverse complement strand
AAAATAACAGTACTACAATTTCATCCCGACAAGCCTGTTTCGTGGTTGCCCACTCATCAGGGGATATATATATATATATATATATATATATATAGATATATAGATAGATAGATAGATACATAGATAGTATACATATGGTGATGATAAATATACACAGAAACTTTAAAAAAAGATTTAAACTGCTGTTGATGTAAACACTTTTGTTACAATAAACTAAGACTTCAATTCCCATTACAGTTATAAGATAACCAACTAGACTTCATGTTAAACTATTGTGAAGTTTCTGCTACATTTTTTTTAACTGGTTTCACCCAAATGAGGACAGGTTTCCCTTTTGAGTTTGGTTCCTCTTAAGGTTTCTTCCTCGTGTCGTCTGAGGAAGCGCACAGGCTTGTTCATTAGGGATGTATAGGGGTTATGTTAAGAATCAAAAGTTTAAAATTTCTTTACTATGTAAAGCTGCTTTGTGACAAAATGTGACAAAACTGCAAAATAAATAAATGAATGAATAAAAGCACTATACAAATAAAACTGAACTGAATAGAATTGAATTATTCACCTCAGACTCTATGGATGTTGCTGAATTGTCCCCTCAGTGGTCTGTCTAGGGGATTATTCAGCAACATCCCCCTCCTCTTCAGAATAACTGCTTTTTATACCTGCCACCTATATTGCCATGATGTGCAATACTAGTGAAGAAAGCTCATATTGTGGCATGCTTTGAAATCTTTCATTAATTACTAGCATTGTTTTGCTGTACAGTGTCTTTAAGGAAGGAGAATTTAATATATATTTATTTTATTTTCTTGCTAATGTAGAATGGAGGGCTGGGATAGCAGGACACTTAATCCTGTCTGATGAAGATCTGACTTCAGTGGTGCAGGGCTCATGGAAACGCCTAAACACTGTGCAGCACTACAAGGTAAAACCTATACAGATATAATATCATATTATATATCATATTGCAAATAATGATTCATGTTTTATTTAATAAATCTTCTGTGTGATGTACAGTTGAAACCAGCAGTTTACATACACTGTATAAAAATACACATAGATGTGATGTGCGGATGGGTCTTCCAAATGGACAATGACCCTAAGCATACCGCAAAAGTGGTAACAGAGTGGCAAAGTCAGTGTTTTAGAGTAGCCATCACAAAGCTCTGATCTCAATCCCATAGAATATTTGTGGGTAGAGTTGAAAAGGCGTGTGTGAGAGATAGCCTGCAAACCTGACTCAATTATACCAGTTGTGTCAGGAGGAGTGGGCCAAAATTCCAGCAAACTATTGTGAGAAGCTTGTGGAAGGATACCCAAAACGTTTGACCCAAGTCATTCAGTTTAAAGGCAATGCTACCAAATTCTAAGGAATGTTACCAAATACTAATGTATGTAAACTTCCAACTTTGAAGAAAATAATAAAACATTCTCTTAAAAATTCTTTTTGTCAGTATTCTGGTGTTTAACAAATACAAATCTTTTTGGTAATCCTAACCAACCTAAAACAGGAAAAGTTAATGTCAGACAGTGGGAAAAAAGGTTATGTGTCTTTTTATACATGTATGTTAACTTTTGGTTTCAACTGTACTTCAATTAATAAACTACTTTAATGACCATTTCAATGTTTATATATTAATGTTTCTCACTCGTGATATGACATTACAACTTTAACAAAATTTTAAACTGAACAAAGTTTAAAATTTGGTGAAACCAAAAGTGGTGGTAGCTCACAGGCTTTGTATCTCTTATTCACCTGTTTTACATTGTGTTTTGGTTCTGTATCTGTTTACAATAGCAGTAACAAGACTGACAGTAACAGACAGTAACAACACTGATTTGTAGAAAGTGGAAAAGTCTGAGATCAAGTGTTCTGCACTCTCACTCACCTCAGTGCAGGGGTCCTTGAGACTCACATACAGGAGTAAACAAATGGTTTCAGAAAGACATTGTTGTCGATTGTTGTTTTATTTCTAACCAATAACACGGTGGCGTAGTGGTTAGCACATCCACCTCACAACAAGAAAGCCCTGGGCTGGAGTCCCTGGCTCGGCGAGGATGTTACTGTGTAGAATTTGCATGTTCTGCCCGTGTATCCCAGGATTCCTCTGGGTATGCTGGTATCTTCCCACAGTCCAGACTGTTCCAAATTGCCCCAAGGTGTGGATGTGAGTGTGAATAGTTTTATTAGTGGTTACTTGTGTTAGTGGTGACTCAAAAGTAAATCAAACACACATAGGATTAAATATATATTTTTATATATTAAGATTAAATATATTTTTCTTCATATGCATTTAGGTGCACATTTCTAGCATTGTTGGGTTTTTTTATGTCATTTAAGCAAAGCAGTAAAATGTATATAACCATACACTTATCAACCACAATATTAACAACCTTATAACCACTGACAGGTGAAGAAAATGGTATTATGTAGTTACTTTGAGATGTATTTGGCAGGAATCAGTTCTTGAAGTTGACGTGTTGGAAGCAGGAAAATTGAGCAAGCGTTAAGGATCTGAATGACTAACATCAGACACATTGTAATGCTAAAAAATTGGGTTTATTCATCTCTGGTATGCTTTGGTAAGTACCTAACAGAGACGGTCCAAGAAAGGACAACTAATGAACTGGCAATAGTGTCATGATTGCCCAAGGCTCACTGATGCTCATGGGAACTGAAGGCTAGTACATCTGGTCTGATTCTACAGAAGACCTACTGTAGAACGAACTGCTGAAGCTGTTAATGCTGGATATGATCGAAAGGAATCAGAACACAGTGTATTACAGCTTACTAAGCCACAGCCCAGTTGGGTGGTGTTAATGTTCTGGCTGATATACAGACTGTGTTGCAGTCCTTAGTTGTTCTTCCATTGGTTCTTATTACCTTCTCAGGTTCCTGATGGTGCCACAGTAACACTGGTCTCACGACAGTCCAAAGATGTCCACAATGATAGCCATGACTACGTACCAGAAGAGAGTGAGTCTCACAGTATACTGCTTTGTCATTGAGATCTATATGAATACTGAAGCAGATTCAAATTACCGTCTGTCCTGCACCCTGTCTGTCTGGCAGAGACTCCTATGCTGGAGGATGAAGAGGATGAAGGGATGAAGCTGTGGCATTTGGAGAAAGCCAGTGAAGAGCCGGAGCTGTCCAAACACAGACGAGAGAGTCTGAGAGATAGAGAGCGAGAGAGAGCCAAGGTTATACCTGAGATCTGCCTCACACGCCTGCTGTCTATGAAGGTGGTATACACACACACACACACTTTACTCCTTTATTTGAAGCAATCCAAAATAATCATAAGATAAAGGCTCTTTTTTACTGTAACATGTGACTCCATCATTCATTCATTTGCCGAGCCACTTACATCCTGTTAGGTTCGCAGGGAGACTGGGGCCCATCTCAGTGGGCAAAGGAGGGGACACCATGATCAACTCACCAGTCCATCACAAAGCAATACACCCATAACCATTCACACTCACACCTAGGGGCAATTTGGAACCGCCATTCAGCCTGATGTGAATGTCCTTGGACTGTGGGAGGAAACCAATGTACCTGGATGAAACCCACGCAAGCACAGGAAAACATGAAAACTCCACACAGGAATGTTCTTGCTGAGCCCGGGACTCGAGATGAGGATTCGACCTTCTCGCTGTGAGGTGGACGTGATAACTGGTACGCTACAGTGCCACCTTGAAGCAATTCAGAAAATTCAGAATAAATAAATAAATAAACAAACAAACAAATGCGTTGTTGTTCTCAGGCAACAGAGAGTAACGATGCCTAGTATGATTTTTTTAGATATGCCAATTTTTTGCCAGTTGTAGAGAAGTTGTATTCTGGCCATAAATAATGTCCAACATAATTCTGCCAGAAATGAAAGCAATTAAACCAAGCATTTAAAGCATTTCACCTGGTGTTTTTCCTGTTTTTACACTTTGATGTGACATCAAAAATGTATAAATGAGTTAGTATTTTTAAATGGTCAATCTTTCTTTCATTTTCTAAGCGGCTTAATCCAAATTAGGGTCGCAGGGAGGCTGGCACCCATCTCAACAGACTCTGGGTGAATGCGGGGTACATCCTGAACAGCTCGCCAGGCCATCGCAGGGCAATGTTTACATAATATTAGAAAAAAATCTAATGCTTGTGTTCGTCCATCTAAAACTGGACTATTAAAATACAGGGTGACTCCCAAAAAAACTCCCACATTTAGGAAAAATAGATAAAGAGAATTATTATTTTCACACATGAAACTTCATTCAGTAGAGTTTTTATGGATCAAGATTTAAAGATGATTCTCCAAATGGTGGCTGTCGTTGTCTATACACTCTTGGAGGTGATTTCTGAAGGCTGTCATGGCTCAACGGGTCGTGTCGGGTGGAACAGTGGTGGGCTCCTGCTGAATATCAACCTTAAGGGCTTCAAGAGTTTGGGGTGGATGAGTATACACTTGTGATTTAAGGTAGCGCCACAGAAAAAAATCACAAGGGTCAGGGTCAGGGGAACGGGCTGCCATCCGACATCGCCACTCGATGAGATCACCCGATCTGGAAACATTTCCCTCAGCACTTTCAATGATCTTCAAGCTGTGTGTCATAGCTCCATCTTACTGAAACCACACATCCACTTCTTCAACATGGAAAAACTGGCACTCTTCACATGCTCCTCATTTCTCACTGAGGAATTTGACCCAGAGGTTAAAAAAAGAAGTCGGTGTAATCCCTTAAACATAGCGAAGTTCAGAGCCGTTTATTTTTGGACTGATGCTGTCTCTGAGTTCAATATTTTAAAATACGTGGATGTTAGGAAAACTAGATATCTGTTTTAAAAAGTGGTGGAACAGGTGAATGACTCTGGATTTAAAAGGAGCAAATCCATGTTCAGTGGAAGCTCCTGAGATGGACAAAACCAGGAAATAAGAAAACAACAGTTTCTCATCCAAACTCTGAAATATGGCTTTTTATTGGAGTTTTTATCAAGTTTTATTTTTGCACTGCATAACCTATACTGGGGCAGCATGGTGTTGTACTGGTTAGCACATCTACCTCACAGCAAGGAGGTCCTGGGTTCGGGTCCTGGGCGCGGGCGTGTCTGTGTGGAGTTTGCATGTTCTCCCCGTGCTTGCGTGGGTTTCTTCTGGGTACTCTGGGTACTCCCCAGTTCTCTGAGTACTCACCCAGTATCGGATGAGATAGGCTCCAGCCTCCCTGAGACCCTAGTCAGATTAAGCAGTTCGGCAAATGAATGAATGAATGAAAAATAAATAACACACACAAATAATAGACTTTAAGCAACTGTAGGGCCCTGTCCTGACAGAAGCACAATGAGGAGTATGACGCTAGGGGAATTTTATGATGATGATGATAATGATGATGATGATGGTGATGATAAGGGAGGGCAAGATTTGTCAGAATTTCTTTGTAGAGTTCTTTCCCTTTTTTGCATGGTAACGCATCACAGCGCTATCTAGCATGATCATAAACATGGACTGCAAAGAATGCCCACACCGGCTCAGAATGTAAAGTTCTATCTGAAAGTTGCTTAGCTAGCAATGTAGCAGCACAAGTATTTCCTAACATGATCGTCTCTGTGTTGCAGGGCACACTGCAAAAGTTTGTGGACGACTTGTTCACTGTGATTCTTAGTACCAATCATCCAGTTCCTCTCGCTGTAAAATATTTCTTTGACCTGTTGGATGACCAGGCAGCACAACACAACATTACTGACCCTGAAACCATTCACATCTGGAAGACAAACAGGTAGTTGTTCTGTAGTATATCAGAGGTTGGGAATGAAATCCAAGGTTCTAACAGTATGATGATGACGTACGAATGATTGTGTGTTGATGTTTTAATGCTTTGTAGTCTTCCACTGAGGTTCTGGATCAATATTTTGAAGAACCCACAGTTTATATTTGATGTTCCGACCTCAGACAATGTGGATGCAGTACTGTCTGTGATCGCTCAAACCTTCATGGACTCCTGCACAATCACTGAGCACAAACTGGGCAGGGTAAGAGAGAGAGAGGCAAAGCTTTAAACAACCAGCAAGAAAAAGAACAGATTATATTTAACAATTTGCATATTTTTTAAGGAGTGAAGACTATAAACAGTGTTTTTTTCTGACGTTTATTTCATGTACAGGACTCTCCTATTAACAAATTGTTGTATGCTCGAGACATCCCACGCTACAAACAGATGGTAAAAAGGTGAATGTTTTCTGCTATTTTTTTTTATTCAGACAGTTATTTGGGTAGACTGGATTACAATAATAATAATAGCACCTTTTCATTAAAGTGGAAACCGCACACGGATTACACTTTTCAAAAGAAACACCTATCGACTCCCGAGTGGCGCATCAACAAGGTGTGTGACTATCAACAAGTACATCCAGGTTAATGCCACAGCCATCCGCAACTGGGAGGCCATGGGAGCTAATTGGCCAAGGGAGGGAGTGAGGGAGGGATGGCATACGCTCACACAGCAATCACCAGCCAATCCATGGACGTCTGTGAGCTCATTCGTACAAAAGTGGTGGATACCGCTTTCCCTCTGAGTGTGTTAGGCCGCCATCAAATGGGCATATAGAACAGTTCGTAAAGAGGCGAGTGGCAGGTGACATGTCACAAAGGGGGAATGTGCACACTTATGCCCTTCCCTGGTTGGTGGTGGTCATATGTAATTGGGAGGCAACACTTGACAGGTGGGAATTGGATACAACTAAAAATTAGGGAAGAAAAAATGGGGGAAAATCCCAAAAAGAAAAAAGAAACAACCATCCAACCCTCCATGCAACAAAGCTCATTCATTCATTCATTCATTTTCTGAACCACTTAATCCTAATTAGGGTCGTGGGGAGGCTGGTGCCCATCTCCGCCAACTCTTGGCGAGGGCAAAGTGCACCCTGGACCCTGTTGGAGAGCATAAACAGACATCCAGTGGATAGAAACTTTGTGAAATGAAAATTATCCAGTGATGAAAGTCATTTCTGAGCTTGAACCCCCTAGGATGTACGCCGCTGTCTGTTCCAGACCTGGTGAAGACATTTACGGTAGTTATACTGTACTTATCCTGAAGTCGTCAGTTTTGTCCTGTGGACCCCGTTACACATCCGTCTGTCACACCTCTGCTTGACCTGTTGCATGTCTGGTAGTTGTCAGGCCACGAATCAGATCCATTGGACATCACTGGATGCGAACTGACAAGTATATGACAAGGCACGCACAAGTTTAAAATAAAAAAAAGCATGCCCAATGCACAACAGGATCTCGTTTGAAAAGAAATGCAATTGTCGAACAAGAAACGGACAAGCATGCATGCAAACGGAGACGAACAAATTGAAAGTTTTGCTCTCTGTCGGACATCTGTTTACACTATCTGCAGGTGTGACTGCTCACCATAAACTCCACACAGAAATGCCTTCGCCCAGAACTCGAACCAAGGACCTTCTTGCTGAGAGGCACACATGCTAACCACACATGCTAACCACTAGGGACTAACCCTTATTCATTATTATTTAAATTTGTCTTAAGATTTTGAATCCCAAAAGATTCTCAAACTTTGCTCATCTAGAAGATCGCATGTGAAATAAAAGCTGTTTGGGAGTTCTCTATTGTCCATTGTCCACTATCTCACTCACTGACACACTCACTGACTCTTAATCCTACTGGGGTTGCAAAGAGACTGGTGCCTATCTCATATGTTATGACAGGGTATGATACACCTGAACCGCTCCCCAGACCATCACAGGGCAGCACACACAACCATTCACATTCACACTCAGACCTATGGGCAATTTCATTCATTCATTCATTCATTTTCTGAACCGCTTAATCCTAATTAGGGTCGCGAGGAGGCTGGCGCCCATCTCAGACGAATCTGGGCGAGGGCGGGGTACACCCTGGACAGCTTGCCAGGCCATCGCAGGGCCAACAGTCAAACAACCATTCGCACTCACAATCACACCTAGGGGTGATTTGCAACAGCCAATTAGCCTTCTGTGCATGTTTTTGGAATGTGGGAGGAAACCGGAGTACCCAGAGGAAACCCTCGCAAGCACAGGGAGAACATGCAAACTCCACACAGAAACGCCCGAGCTGGGAATCGAACCCAGGACCTTCTTGCTGTGAGGTGGACGTGCTAACCACTACGCCTAGGGGCAATTTGGAACATCAATTAGTTGAATGTGCATGTATTTGGACTGTGGGAGGAAACTGGACGGTGTGCCGGGAGAAAAAATATAGAGCTCAAAATAGAATTATGGAACAGGCCATAGGGTGGCTGCATGATTCCACATCAACTGCCAAAAATGTCTGAATTAAAATCTGAAAATAAAGCTGGAATCAATTAAATAAGGGGGAGTCTGCTCTCTGGCTGATGGCATTCTTATTTTCATACAGGTATTATGGAGATATAAAGCACACCATTTCTGCCAGTGACCAAGAAATGAACTCTGTTTTGGCAGAGCTGTCCAGGGTTAGTGAAATCTTGTGTCTTTCTCTAATATTTTATACCAGAAAACAACAATTACCTTATTTAATCAAATCAATATACCTTATTATTAAAATGCTGTTTGTTTTATATCTCTATTTTGCTCTTGCAGAATTACTCATGTGAGGTGAATAATCTAGTGGTTTTAAATGAGTTATACAAGTACATCAACAGATATTATGATCAGGTAAGAATATATTGCCATTCAGCCTGTCCTTGACATCAAGTTTATATAAGGAGGATGACTGTGAGAGTTATGCAATCGCTGAGCGTCCATTAATATGAATATTCAGCACATACAAGGCTTGCATGAAATAGTAACGGAAAGCAAGCATTCAATTATGGGTAGCAAGGCACTGTCAAAAGAGCTCAAAGATAAAGTTGTGGACAGGCACAGGTCAGAAGCTGGAAAAAAAGTTAAAGGCTTTATCAATCTCTAGAAGCACAATAAAGTCTGTCACCAAGGAAAGTAGATACAACTACTAAGGGTATTAATTAGACCCCTCTCAGATTAGAACGTAGCTTCAAACTGGATGGAAGAGCGAGGAGAAAAATGGTCAGAGAGGCTACCATGAGGCCTTTGGCAACTTTGAAGCGAGTGGTAGTTGTGTACGTGTGACAGCAATATTACAAATTTGGCTTTGTAATATAATGTAATTGAAGTAAACATTACTGGATATTGTGTAAATGTAATATTATGTAGAAATAAATAAATTATTTTATTATAAGGCACTGACAAGGGTGAACCAATAAAACCTCCCACATTTCCAAGGTAGATTAAAAAAATTATTAAAGATAATCAATTTATTATTTCCACACATAAGGCTTCATTCAGCACAGTTTTTATTCATCATGATTTAAAGATGATCGTCCACATGGAGGCCGTCATTGTCTATACAGTCTTGTAGGTGATTTCTAAAGGCTGTTATGGCTCGACAGGTCATGTCGGGTGGAACAGCGGTGATCTCCTGCTGAATAGCAACCTTAAGAGCTTCAGGAGTTTGGGGTGGATGAGTATACACTCTTGATTTAAGGTAGCGCCACAGAAAAAATCACAAGGCTCGGGGTCAGGGGAACAGGCCGCCATCTGACATCACAAGATCACCCAAACCAAAAACTTTTCCCTCAGCACTTCCAGTTATCTTTGTGTGTACCTGTGTGTCCCATAGCAGCATCTTACTGAAACCCGACATCCACTTCTTTAACATCAAGGGGTTGGGCCACAAACAGACCTTAGGAGGTGATCACACAGGAGGTGCAGTAGAAAACCGACTCAAATAGATTTCTTTGCATTTTTCATTTTATTTATTTATTTACTTACTTACTTACTTACTTACTTACTCATTCATTCATTCATTCATTCATTTATTTATTTGCAAATTTTAAAATTCGCTATTCAGCATAAAAAGGTCCTGTCTTAAATCAGCTGCATTTTGTTCACTTTTAGCTTTGAAGCTATTTGCTTTTTATTCACACGCTATTAGTGTGAACAAAATGCGAATAAAATTAGAATGATGACAAAATATTCGGAATTTGGCAGATGCCAGCAAGTCTCAAACTTTTCTCAAAGTTTCCATGTGGAAGTCTCGAAATTGTTGCTTTTCCTTGTGAACAAAAAATTAACAATTTGCGAGCCAAACGACAACTTTGGAACTTTTCACATGTGACTGTTTAAGAAGAGTTTGAGACTACTCCGCGTCAGAGCCTCATTCGGCGACAGTCACAGAAATTTCAAGCATGTTTCACATTTTTTTCAATGTGTTCACAAACCAAGCAACCAAAAAAGCGATGCCACAAATGTCACGACACAAATTTGACAACATTTTGAAAATGAAAAGCGACATTCGCGTCACCCCTTCTTGAATCGCCACCTTATCATGGTGGAGTGGTTTGCGTGTCCTAATGATCCTGGGAGCTATGTTGTCGGGGGCATTATGCCCCTGGTAGAGTCACCCAAGGCAAACAGGTCCTAGGTGAAGGTCCAGACTAAGCGCGGTTCACAAGACCTCTATGAGCACAATTATTTCAAGGACACATTTTCCCTTGCCCAGATGCGGGTTACTGGGGTCCCCCCTGGAGCCAGGCCTGGGGGAGGGGCTCGAAGGCGAGCACCTGGTGGTCGGGCTTCTGCCC
>JAQMYF010000003.1:6137640-6150119 GCA_030014195.1 Neosilurus mollespiculum | reverse complement strand
GGGACTACGTCTCTCGGCTGGTCTGGGAACGCCTTGGCATCCCCCCGGAAGAGCTGGAGGAAGTGGCTGGGGAGAGGAATGTCTGGACCTCACTGCTTGGGCTGCTGCCCCCGTGACCCCACCCCGGAAAAAGCGGAAGAAGATGAATGAATAAATGAATGAATGAATGACATTCACGTCAGTTGCTTTTCTATCGCAAAGTGATTAACCCCTTAGCGCCACTTCTCCTGCCTTAAGTTTCATGTGTGTGGATAATGATGTATAAAAACTGCACTGAATGAAGTTTTGTGTGTAAACAAATGGAGGGTTTTTTTTGGGTCACGCAGTATTTAAATCAAGTTTTCTAGGTAATTGTTAAATTAGATGAAAAAAGTGCATAAACAGTAGCTGAATTCAGGAGAGCTAGCCTCACCTGAGTTTCTGTTAAGCAAACATTCATGATCTTATCATATAATTTAGTGAGAACCTTATAATTCTCTGGTCTTTATCTATACATTCTGCATGTGCTGTTTATTTATTTGCATGCAATTATTTTGTCTTATTTTTGTGTCTCACCCTCCAAACCAGATAATTGCTGCTCTAGAGGAAGACTCAACTGCTCAAAAGATGCAGCTGGGCTATAGGCTTCAGCAGGTTGCAGCAGCTGTGGAGAATAAAGTTACTGACCTTTGACCTTCTAAATCAGACTGCAATTTAAGGAGAGTGGAAAAGAAATAAGAGCAAAGGACAGAGATAGAGCTCACACATCCAGAAACACAGACTGCATGGAATTCCTGATTTATTCAGAGGTGTATTAAAGGGAGAAATGATGAGGATTGCAATGTGCTAAAGGCAGAGTGGCATTACCTTGATAAGTCTTAGTGTATAAGACTGTGTAAGTATTAGAGTCTAGTCAATAACAAGGTTGTGAAATAGTTCCAGCTGACTATTCCTGCTCACTAATGAAAAAAATTGTCATATGCCATATTTACAACATGCTAGCAGGATTGTCTGGAGCTCCACTGAACTGTTTGTAAAAACCTTCTGAGGTAATTAAATCTTGATTTTTGTACATCTCTTCATTGCACTTAGGAGCTTGAGGTGTTTTTTTTTTTCAAGCATATTTGAAAGATGACCCAGGTCCAGATTAATTTTTAAAAGAAGTCTTATTTAAAAACACTGCACAAATGGTTAATTTTACAAAATCCAGACCAAATCTATTCCTTTCCTTTTACCTGTTTAACCCTAACTCATTCACTGTCTTTCTACTGTACAGTAACTGCATATCCAGTAACAGGAATATTTCAAATAAAACCATACGCATTGCATGTATTCTCTTGCACAGTAATAAATGCAGTTTTCCAGAATTCATGTGCATTTTTACTGGACAGCAACATACTATATAATACATATAAAACTGCTCAATGCTTAAAAGGTGACAAACTGCAATATAAAAGCTATGTTTAAACTTAGGACTTCAATCTCTCTGATGTTTAATGTGATATATGATGTAAAATAATCTACATTGAGCCTTATCCACTCTTAATATGACATGATGTTAAAGCAGAAAAGATTAGAGGTGTAAAATACTCATAGAGTGTAAGGTACCTCCACCAGGCACAAATGGATTATTATAACTTGGTGTAGTTATAATGAAATGTCTCCCCCAAAAGGCCATCTGATGAAAAATTTGCTCCATGTTAAAGCTAGGGATTTTTTGGGATTATTCTTCAACATGATCTCATACACGGATGACCTGCAAAATTTAATCGGTTCTTTTTGGGCCCAGACCCCACCCCTCCACCAAGTAAGATGAAAATCTGATCAGTAGTTTTTGCATATTACTGTTAAAACAAAACAAAACAAACAAAAAAAAACTTTAATAAATGCTTGCAGCTAAGCCTTTAATAAATTCCGGGATCCAAATCATGATCCAGATCTGCTCCAAAATGTTACAGGTTCTTGCCAGGCCAATAACTCATCCCCCACCAAGTTTGGTGAAAATCGGTTCAATAGTTTTGTGTAGTCCTGCTAACAGCAAATAAAGAAATAGACAGTGGTGAATACAAGCAGCGGAAGTAAATATTGCACCATTAAATGCTAAACATTCAGGCATAGAGAGGCTTCTTCAGCTTTTAGACAAATAAGAGTGAAGATAAATAATGCAGACCATCAGTTTTGTTTGAAGATAGCAGAGGCTAAGAACACATTAATTGGTTCTATATATATATATATTTAAAAAAAAACATATTAGAGGATACATTTTACTTAAACAAAATGACTACTGTGTATATATGTATTTATGTTTCAGAATTACAAAAGCAACTAGAGTACTCACTGATATAACACTAGCCCTTAACTTTGTTATGCATACTTACCATAAGCACAATTTTTAAACACTAAGCAATTTTTTTTTTTTGCTGTACAGCTCACCATTACACAGCCCTGTATACAGACTTCTATTTGCTTTTTTGTTTCAGGAAAAAGAAAGCCATTTTTATTAGCAAAGCTTTCAGTGTCATTTTACAGTTTGTTGGTCTAGAGGCGAGTAGCACAGTGGTGTAGTGGTTAGCACGTTCGTCTCACAGCAAGAAGGTCCTGGGTTCAAGTCCCAGGCGTTTCTGTGTGGAGTTTGCACTGTGTGGAGTTTGCATGTTCTCCCCATGCTTGCGTGGGTTTCTTCTGGGTACTCCGGTTTATAACCTCAGTCCAAAGACATGCACATTAGGCTGATTGGCTATTTCAAATTGTGAGTGTGAATGGTTGTGTGCGTGTGTTGGCCCTGTAAAGGTGTGGTGGACTGTTCAGAGGGTACCCTGAATTTTCCCAGTAGTGGCTGAGATAGGCTCAGCCTCCCCACGTCCCTAGTAGGATCAAACTGCTTGGCAGAAGAGTGAGTGTGTTCTGGAGGTGTTGTAAGTCTCATAGGTTGAGATTGTTGACAGTGTATGCACTTTGAACATAGGTGCTGTAATCATTGACTAATTGTTATTATTATTATTATTATTATTATTATTATTATTATTAATAATAAATATAATAATATTAATTCAGGCTTAGAAAATTAATGAATAATAAAATTTTATTCAACCGAATAAAATGTACAAAAACTATTGACATGTTGAGCATTACACAGGGAGGTTTTTAGATAGAAAAAAACTTACATCCAGAATTTACTAACAATCAATCGAAATGATATATTCCTGAATTCAGATGAAGCACAACATATTAGGCATGCCATGGTCTTATAACTCTTTAAATAGATATATAGATATATTGCATTCTTGCTTTTAATAAAGAAAGGTTGAATATACAGGTTCACTGATGTGTAAAGTGGTGACGGTTACCTGCAAAATTCCAGATTGTTTTGTTTTATTTATTTGTTTAATTATTCATATTGTTTCTGACTAGCTGCTAGCAGTTGATTTATGTGAAGAGCCCGTGAATGATTTCTGAACCTATTTTTTTATTGCTTTGAATGACCATGACTTCTTAACAACTACAACTTATTATCAATGTATAAATCTTAATTTTAAAGTTGTTGCTTTTATCACATGGCAATCTTGAGCTGTTCTTAAGCGTATCAGATATCCACCATGACTTTGTTACCTTGGCTTTTATACTGTAAATATTACTGTAATAGTTCTGATGCTTTCTGAGCTGTTGAGTTGTAGTTATGTGTGTAGACTATCCATTAAAAAGCTTTCAGCAGTCTGCCATGTGTACTGCCATGCCTAATGACTCATGTCATGAAATCAATAATATAATACCATATGGTTCAAATGTTTGTGGACACATGATGATCACACCCATATATGGTTCTTCTATAAAACTGGTGCCATAAAGTTGGAAGCATGTTATTGTACAGAATGTGTCTGTATGCTGTCAGGTTAAAATGTACCTTAACTGGGACATAAGGATCCAGACCTGTTCCAGAATGACGGTGCTCCTGGGTAAGTAAGGCACAGGAATGGAAAATCTACACTGAATACCTTTGGGATGAATTGGAGCTTCCACCCCTTGGCCATCTCATTCATTGATCTCAGTAATGCACATGTAGTTGAATGAGCAATCCCCAGCGTCACAGAATCTAGTGCAAAGCTTTAATATGTAGAGTGTATTTTTTTAGAATTGCACAGAGAGAACTAAATATAGAATGGGATGTGCTAAAAGTGCATATCATGGAGATTTGTGGCAAACGACAACTTTGTGACTTTCTTTTGAGTTTGAGACCATTCCGCCTCAGACCCCCGTTTTGTGACACTTGCGGAAATTTCAAACATGTTTGAAATTTTTGTGATGAGTGCATGAACCTGGTGAGCAAAATGTGATGCCGCGAATGCCACACAACAAATTTGAGAACATTTTAAGAATGAAAAGTGACAGCCATGAATTGCCATTTGCGTCAGTCGCTTTTCTATCGCACCTCTAGTGTGTTTGCCCCCTAAGGGACGAATAGATGCTTTCACTCATTCATTCATTTTACAAACCGCTTAATCCTACTAGAGTCATAGTGACCCTGGGCAACACTGGGCAAAGGTGGGGTGCACCCTGAAAAAACTTGCCAGTCATTTGAAGGGCCAAAAGACCATTTACACCCACACCTAGGGGCAATTAGGAGCAGCCGGATGCATATGTCTTTAGACTGTCAGAGGGAAACATCTGGAGGAAACCCACACAAGCACGAGGAGAACATGCAAATACCACACAGAAAAACCCTCGTCAAGCTCGAATCTGAAGCCCAGGCCATTCTTGCTGTGAAGTGGGCATGCTCACCACTAAAACGACATATTTTGTGAAAATTAATTAAAAATATATAAAAAATGTGAAGGGTTGTAGGCAGTGGTGGCCCAGTGATAGAGTGCTGCCTTAATGACCCTTAAGTCTGGGGTTCAAGCCCCACTATCACCTAGTTGTCACTGCTGCCCCCCTAGTGCAGATAACTGGGTTATCAAAGGCCAGCTATGTCTCTCACTGTCTGTGGTGAGAGGCACGTAAAAGAACCATTGCTGTCGTTCATAAAGAGTAGGCCATTGGATTGCCCTCAGCGTGTTTCTGCCCTGAGATGGCCAGATGAGCTGATGCAGGTTACCTTCCCAGTATTTTTATTGGTACCCATTATACTGCTGGGTGGACAGAGACACACTTGTGGTTAGGACCTTGCCTGGGGGTCTTAGCACGGTTGGGGCCCAATGGGAATTCGAACCCACGACTCACTCCTGATCATGAGCCCAGCACCCTAACCACTATGCCACCAGCCCCACATAGAGTCAGCTGAGATGAGCCCTAATTAGTATTAAGTGGTTCAGAAAATGAATAAATGAATGTAAAAGTTGTAAGATTTCACTTCTCTTGGTGAAGAATTACATTCTATTATTAATATATTTACTCAGTAACTGTTTACTGCACAAGTTTACTGCAGATCAACTCAATGAGAGTCACAAGATGATTTTAATTGATTCCTAATTTGTTGCTGGGCTGAACATTTATCAGGTCACATGATTTACACTCCTAGAATAAAGTCATCATATGTGAACAGTGTGTGCTCAGATATCTTGTACAGAATTCAAACTGTGGTGCAGAGCCAAAATTTTCCTTGCAGGATTTATACAGTATATCAAAATTTTAAAGATAATAATAATAAAATTGAAAGCAGAGCGATTCTGAGTGTCCTAGGACTCCAGTGAAGCTGCATGTCTGTGTGTTTTAATGGATCGTGCTGCCATGGGAACGGTTGAGAAAAATAGCATTAGACGACCTGTGAGAAGTTACTGCTCCTTCAGAATGAACTAACCACGAAGTTGAACACATTCTTGCACTCTGCGACAATAGTGTGAATACAACGATGCATATTTTTGACGACAAGACAGTTAAGAAGAGGCAGAACTTCCCTTGAAGTCTTGGAGCAGTCTTGAAAACCTTTGTAGAGTTTTAGTATGTACAACGAGGAAACAGAATAAAAAGCAAAATAATTATTTATATATATTTATAGATTTTAACCATGACAGGTCAGATCTGTGCATCAAGGTGAGGTTAGAGTCCTTTGGAGCTAACTAAGTATTTTGAGCAGCATTCAGAGCTTCATGGTAAAGTAAAGTCTGTTGGGCTTTTTACACCTGAACCTAGTAGTTCATCACAGCCGGAGTTTATCCCAGTTCCTGTAGTGTGAATCGACTCGGAGTTCAACTCCTCCTGGATGGGACAGTAGTGCATCGTGGGTCACCTTCCCAGTATTTTTACTGGTACCCCTTTGTACTGCTGGGTGGACAGAGGCACACTTGTGGTTAAGAAGACCTTAGCATGGAGGCTTAGTATGACCTCTCGATCATGAGCCCAGCACCCTGAGCACTACATCACATGCATACTACATGGAGGCATAACAAAACTGGCTCCGTAAAGGTGTTTGCACACCAATTAAAAATTTTAGCAAATACTACACAGAAATACAAGAAAAAAAAAACCAGACCAATCAGATTGCGCCATTCCTGTGTAGTTTCTGTGCTTTTCTGGGGGGTTCCCTTTGTTTGTGCTGGTTTCACAGTTCCAGCTTTCTTCTCAGAGATTTTATTCCTTCTCTCATTTCTGCCACACAGAGAATACAGAAACATCACTTCCCATTGGCTGGCAACAGCATGGCAAACTCTTCACATCATAGGACAGAAATAGTGGTGTGTGTGTGTGTGTGTGTGTGTGTGTGTGTGTGTTCAAGGATTGAATTGTCATGTTTGCCAAACCCAGTGCCATTAATAACTTGCTGATAACTCAGTATCTGCTTGAAGTAAATTTACACACCCTACAAGTGAACAAAGTGTATTGTTATTATTATTATTATTATTGTTGTTGTTGTTGTTGTTGTTGGTGGTGGTGGTGGTGGTGGCTCCGCCGGCGGTGGTACAGTTTCATATACCTATTTGTGTATGGGATTATGATATTGGTTTCTAGACAGTAATCCATGATAGACCTCAAAAAGGCCATTAGGGTTCGGATGAGAAAGAAATGCTGTTTTTTATTTAGTTTTTTTGTTTTGGATTCCTTTTCACTGATGAGGTTACGATTTAGTGAATAAACAATTAATTAACTGTAATAAAATATCCTCTTGTAGTGTGTGTGTGTGTGTGTGTGTGTGTGTGTGTGTGTGTGTGTGTGTCTGAGAGAGAAAGGGGGGGGCCTTTTCCAGGGACAAATCCTCAGCACACAGAAAGTCTCTGACAGAAACTGAAGCCAGGTCCACCATCATGCAGACTAGCAGCAACAGCCAGAGCTTTCACACATCCAATAAAAGGTGAGTAGAAAGATAATCTTTGTTCATTTTATTATATTGATGATATTATTATATTATGATGATATTAATGCACCAGTAAACTCCTGTACCAGAATAGAACTATTATAACAAACAAAAATAATAATGATAATAATAATAACTTTAAAAGCGAATAACCAGGTTGCCTTAAAATGTTAAGCTCATTTTGACTCGTATAGAGAGTGAGTACAGTAGAGTGAGGACAGTGGAGTGAGTAGAGTGAGCACAGTAGTGTGAGTACAGTAGTGTAAGTACAATAGAGTGAGTACAGTAAAGTGAGTAGAGTAGAGTGAATACAGTAGTGTGAGTACAGTAGAGAGAATACAGTAGTGTGAGTACAGTAGAGTGAATACAGTAGTGTGAGTACAGTAGTGTGAGTACAGTAGAGTGAGTACAGTAGTTTGAGTACAGTAGTGTGAGTACAGTAGCGTGAGTACAGTACAGTGAGTAGAGTGAACACAGTAGTATGAGTACAATAGAGAGAGTACAGGAGTGTGAGTACAGTAGTGTGAGTACAGTAGCATGAGTAGAGTGAGTACAGTAGTGTGAGTACAGTAGTGTAAGTACAATAGAGTGAGTACAGTAAAGTGAGTAGAGTAGAGTGAACACAGTAAAGTGAGTACAGTGAAGTTAGTACAGTGGACTGCGTACAGGAATGTGAGTACAGTAGACTGAGTACTGATATACAGTAGAGTGAGTACAGTAGAGTGAGTACAGTAGAAAGAGTATAGTAGAGTGAGTAGAGTAGAGTAAGTACAGTACCGTAAGTACAGGGGAGTGAGTACTATAAAGTGAGTACAGTAGAAAGTGTACAGTAGAGAGAGAGAACAGTGAAGTGAGTACAGTAGAGTACAGTGAATACAGTGGAGTACAGTAGAAAGAGTACAGTAAAAAGAGTAGAGTAAAGTGAGTACAGTAGAGTGAATACAGTAGTGTGAGTACAGTAGAGTGAGTACAGTAGTGTGAGTACAGTAGCGTGAGTACAGTACAGTAAGTACAGTAGTGTGAGTATAGTAGAGTACAGTAGCATGAGTACAGTAGCGTGAGCACAGTAGTGTAAGTACAGCAGTGTGAGTACAGTAGTGTGATTACAGTAGCATGAGTACAGTAGTGTGAGAATAGTAGCGTGATCACAGTAGCATGAGTACAGTAGTGTGAGTACAGTAGCGTGAGTACCGTAGCATGAGTACAGTAAAGTGAATACAGTAGTGTGAGTACAGTAGCGTGAGTACAGTCGTGTGAGTACAGTAGCATGAGTATAGTAGAGTACAGTAGTGTGAGTACGGTAGCGTAAGTACAGTAAAGTACAATAGCATGAGTACAGTAGAGTGAATACAGTAGTGTGAGTACAGTAGTGCGAGTACAGTAGTGCGAGTACAGTAGAGTACAGTAGTGTGAGTACAGTAGTGTGAGTACAGTAGAGTGAGTAGAGTAAAGTGAATACAGTAGTGTGAGTACAGTAGAGTGAGTACAGTAGTGTGAGTACAGTTGAGTACAGTAGAGTGAGTACAGAAGTTTGAGTACAGTAGTGTGAGTACAATAGCGTGATTACAGTAGAGTGAGTACATTACTGTAAGTACAGTAGAGTGAATACAGTAGTGTGCGTACAGTAGCTTGAGTACAGTTGAGTGAGTACAGTAGTGTGAGTACAATAGTGTGAGTACAATAGTGTAAGTACAGTAGAGTGGATACAGTAAAGTAAGTACAGCAGTGTGAGTACAGTACAATACAGTAGAGTGAGTACAGTAGTGTGAGTACAGTAGCGAGAGTACAGTAGCATGAATACTGTAGAGTAAATACAGTAGTGTGAGTACAATAGAGTGAGGACAGTGGAGTGAGTACAGGAGAGTGAATACAGTTGTGATAGTACAGTAGAGTGAGTACTGTAGTGTGAGTACAGTAGAGTGTATACAGTATTGAGAGTACAGTAGAATGAGTACAGTAGTGTGGGTACAGTAGTGAGAGTACAGTAGAGTGAATACAGTAGTGTGAGCACAGTAGTGTGAGCACAGTAGAGTGAGTACAGTGGTATGGGTACAGTAGTGTGAGTACAGTAGAGTGAGTACAGTGGTATGGATACAGTAGTGAGAGTACAGTAGAGTGAATACAGTAGTGTGAGTACAGTAGAGTGAGTACAGTAGAGTGAGTACAGTAGAGTGTATACAGTAGTGAAAGTACAGTAGAGTGAGTACAGTAGTGTGGGTACAGTAGTGTGAGTATATAAGAGTGAATACAGTAGTGTGAGTACAGTAGAGTCAGTACAGTAGTGTGAGTACATTAGAGTGAGTACAGTAGTGTGAGTACATTAGAGTGAGTACATTGCACCTGTCTCTTTCTCTAAATTATTGCATGAGTTTCAATGATCTCAGAAATGTAAAGCAATCAGATTATTTACTTTTTTAAGTTTAAACATTCATTTAATCATAATTTTATTATGGCAGCACTGTGGCATAGTGGTTAGAACATCCACCTTACAGGAAGTAGGTCCTGGGTTCGAGTCCCAGGCTTGAAGAGAGTGTTTCTGTTTGCATGTTCTCCCCATGTCTGTGTGGGTTTCCTCAAGGTGCTCCGGTTTCCTCCCACAGTCCAAAGACATGCACATTAGGTTAATTGGCTGTTTCAAATTGCCCCTAGATGTGGATGTGAATATGATTGTGAATGGTTGTGTGGGTGTTGCTCTGCTGTTCAGGGTGTACCCTGCCTTCTCCCAGTGTCAGCTGAGATAAGCTTCAGCCTCCCTGTGACCTTAATAGGTTGAATGAATTAATCATTTTATTCTGAAATAGAAATATTTTCTATTTAGACACCATGTTACATCTACCCTCACACCTGTTTTTTTTGTTTTGTTTGTTTAGAATGGAGACATGGACTTCAAATTCATACAGTACTTCTGCTCATAGTATTGTGATGATATTGATAAATTAATGCATGCAGTGCAGATACTGTCTTTATAGTGTCTGTATTAAAGAGGAATAAAGATCTAATCATGGTTTTGGAACATGTACATAACTTGGGATTAGAGAATGTATAGAATGTTTCTGGCACACGATGGAGGATTGGAACTATACAAATTTACCCAAAATAATGTTCATATTACTTTTTTCAGCTTTTTTACCAACTAAACAGAGACAATAATAATAGTCTAATAACTTATACTATATAAGTCAAGCTCATTATAAATATATATGGAATATTAATCAGAGTTCTTTCTATGTGATGTGAATCTAATGACTGTGAATGTGTGTCTTTCTCTAATCCACCCTATGCATACTGGCAGAGACAGCAGAGAGAGAGGTCACTGAGTGCATCATGCTGTAGTTTTAAAGATGGTCTAAGAATAAAGACTACTTTGCAAACTAAAGGGGAAAGAATTGGCCTTCAGTGAGCTGCCAGAACAGCACTGATGTGCCTCGACACATGTCTCTAGAACTATACTGAGGAATAAACGCTGTCGTTCCTACAGATACTACTTCAGTTGGCGTTGTGATGACAGTGCAGTTGATGGCGAGTTCTGTCTTACACATCAGTCCACAACACACATTGAGTTGAGATCAATTAGAGTATGGCACATTGTTTCTATCATTTTCATCCTTTTAAAACCAATCAGAGAGCCCTCTTACCCTGTGACTGAGGGCACTGTCACTACCACCAGGACATCAAACGATGTTTTATCATAGAATAATTGTGATCAGTCAGTATTTAACTTTGCATTAATTTGCAGTGACTCCTCTGACAAAAAAATCATTCCAAAACAGTTCTTCATTTATTCATTTGCTGGACCGCTTGATCCTACCAGGGTCTCGGGAACTCGGGAACTATCTACCACAGTGCAAAGGCGGGGTACACCCTGAACAGCTCGCCAGTTCATTGCAGGGCAACACAAACAACCATTCCTGCTCACTCTCACACCTAGAGGCAATTTGGAGCAGCACAGATGCGCACTCGCCAACCCCAGGACTTAAACTCAGGACCTTCCTGCTTTGAGGGGGATGCGGTAACCACTACAGCACTGTGCCACCCCGAAACAGTTAGTGATTTATTCATTTGTCAAACCGATTAATCCTAGTAGGGTCACAGGAAGGCTGGAGCCTATTTCAGCCAACACTGGGCAAAAGCGGGGTACACCCTAAAAAACTTGCCAATCCATCGCACTGCCAACATATACAAAACCAATCACACTCTCAAATGCACTCACACCTAGAGGAAATTTGGAACAGCCAATTAATCTAATGTGCATGTCTTTAGACTGTGGGAGGAAACCTGAGTACCCAGAGGAAACCCACGCAAGCACAAGGAGAACATGCAAACTTGACACAGAAACACCCAAGCCCAGAAATTGAACCCAGGACCTTCTTGCTGCAATCCAGATGTGTTAACCACTACACCACTGTGCCACCTATTGCAGAAAGTGTACATTCATAGTTACAAAAGGAAGAACTGGATCATTGTTCTCAATTGCCCCTTGTAGTCTTCTCCTCATGCTAAAATATGCATGACACTTCTTTGGAACAAACAAATTAAATGCAAATTTTAACACACACACACACACACACACACACACGTGTTTTTTTATTTGATTCACCTGTAGATCAGTGGATAGAGAAGTTTAACAGTGTTTTCTAATATGCATGCATGTGTGTGTGTGGGGGGGGGGTAGGTCTCATATTAGGAGAGCTCTATACTTGGATGAGATATATGATAATAACACAGAAGAGGAGGATCCGAGCGAATACTGCGAAGGTTTGAACCTTTGTGATGTTATCAGTATAAACAGTGTCCTTGTTTCAGATTGTATACATGTCTCTTCACCCTGTTCTCCTACAGTATATATTATAAATGTAAATCCCTTCAGATACAGGTGTGTGTGTTCTGTTTATAGGAGGTTACCACCCCGTACATGTGGGTGATATTTTTAACAAAAGGTATAAGGTTCTGTGCAAGCTGGGTTGGGGTTACTTCGCAACTGTGTGGCTGTGTGTGGACCTCAGGTATGTGCGGATATTGCTTGCTATGTATTAGTCTGTGTGGGTGTGTACGTGTATGTGTGTGTGAGCCATCACAAATTTGTGTGTATGTGTGTGTGTGTGTGTGTGTGAGCCATCAGAAGTTTGTCTGTGTGCGTGCGTGTGTGTGTGTGTGTGTGTGTGTGTGTGTGTGTGTGTGTTTGTGTGTGTGTGTGTGTGTGTGTGTGTGTGTGTGT
>JAQMYF010000003.1:6096171-6112606 GCA_030014195.1 Neosilurus mollespiculum | reverse complement strand
TAATTTGTTGTCTGTTGTTACTGTGTGGAGTTTGCATGCTCTCCCAGTGCTTGTGTTGGTTTCCTCCGGGTACTTGGGTTTCCTCCCACAGTCCAAAGATATGCACATTAGCTACAGATTGCCCCTAGGTGAGTGTGAGCGTGAATGGTTGTGTGTGTGGTGCCTTGCAAAGGTCTGGCGAGCTGTTCAGGGTGTACCCCACTTTCACCCCGTGTCGGCTGAAATAGGCTCCGGCCTTCCTGTGACCCTAGTAGGATTAAGCAGTTTTGTGAGTGCGTGAGTGAGTGAGTATTGTACTAGAATACTCCATGAATGATGACCTGAGATGCCTAAATACACTTCAGAATCTCTTTGGCCTCTACTGCTATACGAGGTGTTAAAACGAAAGGAACATATTGATGCAGACTCATGTTTCCTCAACACACCTTCTCATACTTATGTCAGCAGGATATATTAGGTCCCAGGTTCTCCGGCTGAGACTGGATGGCCATGTTCAGTTTCTACCTTTCTGATCAGTAAATATTAATAGCGTGGGTGAAGTAAAAATTAAATATCTTTATATTTTTCCTTTACCTTCTGCCATCTCCTCTCTGTGGTGAAGCTGGTATTTGTGGATCTAACTTCAGTGGATTTTTCTGTAGTGGCTGAACAAGGCTAAGGATGACAGAGCACATCTGCCTCAATTCTACAACAAAATCGCATCTTTTTCCCCTCTACTTTTTAGTAGAACAGCAGAACGTTTTGGGACATAACCAAGGCTGATTTTAAAACAGACTTAATAAGTTTATGCAAATGAATCAAACAGCGTTTGCAGTCAATGTGAGGACTAATAAAAGGGCTGGTAGGAGCTGATATTCTGTCTGAATTCAGGAAACTGACTTTAATACCAATCAAAATCTCTTGGTGGATGTTTATCAAACGCTTTTAATACATTTGAAAGAAAGCTGCAGAACTACACGTTGGCTAGGAGATGTTTCAACCCTCGTAACCAGGTGTTAAACTCCTTAAAACCTCTGGGCCAGAGGAGACAAGTAGGCCTATACTGTTCCCCAGATAATATAAGAGCATTAACTCCCTGTCTATGCATAATTCTATAAAACAGACACAAATGAAGTAGAAGCTCTCCTACACTGTGAGTTTCATACCCAGTTGTGTGCAAATGTGTCACTTTGAGAACCAGGTCTGGTCTGAGATGGACTGGCTATACTGCATCGAACAACAATTAAACTCGTGGGATTTGATTGCATCACCTCAGGTTTCTATCTCAGAACCAAACCTTTGGAGACTCTGACGTTTACATTTCTTTCTTTTTTTTTCTTTTTTTCTTCTCCCCTGTGTTTTGATCTTTTCTCACACCAGCTTGGCTGAGGAGGAGATCAAGACGGTATCTGATGTGGTTAAAGAGATGGAGGTATCAGCTCCACCAAAAGGTGAGGTAGATTACAGTATGATATATCAGTGGTTTGTGATAATGGTGGGTCAGGTTTACTATTAAAATGGGTTTGTTTGTTTGTTTGTTTTTTTACTGAAAGACAGATGTATCACATTGTATAATGCTCTGTTCATGACAGAGGTGTGCTAATACTAATGAGAGATGAAAACACGTAAATGTTTTGCAGCACTAAAGTTCAGTTTCAGTCTAATAAGGTATAAGGTCATACTGAGAGGGTGGACTGAGGGAACCCCTCTCGTGCATAGGGCAGCATGTTGGTGTTGTGGTTAGCATGTCCACCTCACCTCAAGAAGGTCATGGGTTCAATTCCTGGGCTCGGTGAAGGCGTTTCCGCGAGGAGTTTGCATGTTCTCCATGTGCTAACGGCTGTGGTGGCTCAGTGGTTAAAGCAATGGGTTACTGATCCAAAGGTCAGGGGTTCAATACCACCACTCAGTACCACCAGTACCTCCTCAGTACCACCACTATTGGGCCCTTGAGCAAGGCCCTTAACCCTCCATTGCTTAGTTGTATAAAAATATTATCAGTAAGTTGCTCTGGATAAGAGCATTTGCCAGATGCCATAAATGTAAAAAAATGTGGGTTTCCTCCAGGTACTCCAGTTTCCTCCTGCAGTCCAGAGACATGCACGTTAGGCTAATTGGCTGGTCCAAATTGCCCCTATGTGACAGAATGGTTATGTGTGTGTTGGCCCTGCGGTGTATTGGCAAGCTGTTCAGGGTGCACCACGCCTTCACTCTAAGTCGGCTGAGCTCAGCTACAGCCTCTCTGCGACCCTAGTAGGCTTGGTAAATGAATGAGTGAGAGGTGTGTGTATGTATGTATCCACCTTGTCAACAGTCACCATTATTAAAGATTTCTGTATTATTATATGCACAGTTCCTGATCTAGAATCAACAGAAGCGACATTGTCTAGTCAAAAAAGGAAAGCACCCAGTCCACCTCAGTCCTCGAATGGCCATTCACCATCTGACACATCTCCAAGTGGTGTCAAGAAGAAAAAGAAACCCGGCTTAATCACCAGCAGTAAAGATCAGGTAAGACCCTATTCCATCCTAATGTGATTTCTTCCATTTAAAGATGATAAATGTCAAAATATCATTTCATTTTAATGCTGAATGACAGCAGGATAGTTTGTTTGAATTTGTTTATGCATCTTGAGAAGCAACTCTTGCACCCAGAGTGTGTAAGCAGATCTCCTCTTTCATGTACTCTTGCAGTAGTTTTTTTTAATTTAACACTCCATGTGAAATAGTTGTGCTAATTTTATTTTATTATTGTGAAAGCTGTTCCTTTTAAAGCCATGGCCAGTTCCTAAGGACATGGTGTAGAATTTAGCTCTTTGACACTTTTATATAAAGGGTCATCATATAATGCATGGGGTGCTTGGTGCCTCATTCCCACCAACACTGAAAGACATTTATTTACTGCCATTGTAATGAAATGTTGATGTCCATTCATTTGCCAAAACGCTTAATCCTACTAGGGTCGCAGGGAGGCGGGAGCCAAGCTCAGCTGACAGGGGGTACACCCTGAACAGCTCGCCAGTCCATCACAGGGCCAACACACACACAACCTGTGAAAACTCACGCAAGCACGGGGAGAACATGCAAACTTCGTTGAGCCCCGAACACAAACCCAGGACTTCTTTGCTCTGAGATGGGAGTACCTGGCATGCCGCCAGGAAACAAATAAGCAAAACTTTAATCTATCCTTTGGAGTAACATTAACAGTAATCCTTTACCTCAGTTTCTTTGGAAATTCGAACCATGGGATGAATATGCCATGACTAAAAGGAAAGGATCAACATTACCTGCCATCAGAAAGGGTGTACTACATGAGATTTTGGATTGCACTTGAATCTGGAGCTTCATTTTTTGATTTGCAAAGAAATAAAATGTATGGCTGGCTCCAAATATTCAGTATGCATTAACACTGATTCTGCTATGTTTTCATCGTATAGATGTCGTAGATCATCAAAGAACCTTTCACCAATTATTAAATACCTGGTGAGCATTTGGGCAATAAGGATTATGATGTACTGCTTTTGTGTACGAGGTAATAAGGCTCTATCAGTATTTGGATACAGCCAGTAAAGGCGGTGATCTTGCGACGGAACCACTAACATCGCCACTAACAGTAATAATCTGATTTACTCATTCTGCCTCACTGTAAAGCCACCAAATTTAAAACAAGCAGGAAATAAAACACTGACAGGTCCTACAGGAAACATGTAAAATCCAGTCTTGTGTGTTATACACGTCTCACAGAGGTTTGAGTTCCATAGCCTCCTATTTAATCCAGTCAGGTGGGAATACATGACACCAATTTCTTTACCATTATGGAATGAAAATTTGTTGTGTAGATTTTACCTCTCCAACCGGATTTTGAATATGAAAGGAGTATATAAAGGCTGTAGGAGGTGTTTTTGAACTGTTAAATCACCAAACTTTGCAGAACCATAGTCCTCCATTACTGAATGTGATGACCTTTGCTGTGTCTAGTTTAAGCCTATGTAGGTGTAGACAGTCAGTTTGCCTTAGCATTCCTGGGGCTTGAATAAATCCTGTGTGCTGTGTCCGTTGTGTTGCTTTAGTGTTCTGGTTTTAGCTTTATGCATGAGAGACAATGAATCATTCTCCAAATGAAGACCTGCAGGAATCCCTAGGTTTTGTTGCTGGTCAAGTCCACTGTTAAAGTGACCCACAATACGCCCTCTTTGAAAACCAGACAACTCTTTTACTCATGGTGTTCATGGCATAGCTGGAGTTTAAACAATTATATACTGTAATCTTAAATTAAAATATATATATTAACGAGTATGATCATATGAGTTCCACAGATAAAACTCTGTAATGAGGGGTGTCTATTTACTTTTGATATGTCCAACTGGGAGGAGACTCTGGGTCAGACCCAGAACTCACTGGAGGGATTATATATCACAGCTGGCCTGAGAACACCTCAGGATCTCTTAGCAGGTGCTGGAGAGTGTCGCTGGGGAAAGGGATGTCTGGGTTTACCTCCTAAACCTGTGGATGGATGGATGGATGTGTGTGTGTGTGTGTGTGTGTGTGTATATCCAAAAACCCTCCCACATTCCAACGGTAAATAAAAAATATATATTATTTATACACATGAACCTTAGTGATACAGGATCACGAGTGTATACTCATCGACCCCAAACTCTTGAAGCCCTAGGTTGCTATTCAGCAGGAGATCGCCCCTGTTCTACCTCCAAGAGTGTATAGACAATGACGGTGGTGGATCTTCCTTAAAACATGATGATTAAAAATTGTACTGAATAATGTTTCATGTATGAAAATAAAAATTAAATTATCTTTAAAGGTTGTTTTTATTTACCTTTGAAATGTGGGAGGTTTTATTGAGGCACCCTGTAACAAGAATATTAATTAGATGAGTTTCACAGATGAAACTCTGTAATGAGGAGAGTCTATTTACAGTACTTTTGATATTCACAGTTATATGTATGCACTCCTTTTTTCTCCACGTCTTCTTTAAGAAATGTGATGACTTTTAATTTGATAAAGGTGAAACTACTTCACTAATATTCAGGAGGCATTGCTGAATGATAAACTTTACAGTATTGATATTATTTTGATAATTATAAATTGTGACCCTCCGGCAGCAAAACAGTTACATGGGTCAACTGGTGTTGGAGGGTCACAGTTTATCTCAGTCGATATTTTTGAGTTTGCATCTATTTGCAGTATGATTGCAGTTGTCTGACCCTGTTAGTGCTTGGCAGTCAGTATCTGTGCTTGGTATCTGTGGCTTTCTGAATCAGTAACCACCCCTCCTTCTGGAGAGGTGAAAATGTATTCTGGTACTGTATACCTGCACATTAATATTCAAGGGCTTGAGCAAAATCCTTCTTACATCTCTCCAGCATGAGGGTTACCTCTCCTTGCTTTTGGCCACTACATTTAGTAAGGTTCTGTGGTTGTGCTGTGTTGACTTGCTGCTCCTCTTGCCTGTAGTGCTGTGGTGTGTGTTTTTGACAGCAGCTTCTGTCTCTCTTGCCTGCATTTCAGTGTGAGCTAAGACATGGTCCATTTTACTATGTCAAGCAGCCTGCACTCACCGCAGACCCTGTTGATGTTGTGCCACAGGATGGGAGGAATGACTTTTACTGCTGGATGTGCCACCGTGAGGGCCAGGTGCTCTGCTGTGAGCTCTGCCCACGCGTGTACCATGCCAAGTGCCTCAAACTGGCTGCCGAGCCTGAAGGTGACTGGTTCTGTCCAGAATGTGAGGTAAATACTAGTGTGAGGTGTAGGGTATGGGGAAAGGTCACTGTCACGAAACAGCACTGAACCCCACCCCATCAACCAGGTCTTGCAGGGCGGGCTATTTAATTAAGCCATTTAATTTTTCCCTTATGCTTTTAAATTTGGGACACATTTACTTAAGAGCTTATAAAAACTACAAATTTGCATTTCTACTCCTACTTTGCATCAGAAAAATAGTTTTTCTTGGAAGAGTCAAGCTTAAAACAAAAAATGGCAACCCTACAGTATGTTCGTTCATTCATTCATTTGCCGATCCACTTAATCCAACTAGGGTTGCGGGGAGGTGGTGACCATCTCAGCCTACTCTGGGCAAAGGCAGGGTACACCCTGGACAGCTCACCAATCCATTGCAAGACTAATGTACACACAATCATTCACACTCACATTCACACTTAGGGGCAATTTGGAACAGCCAATTAGCCGAACGTGCATTTCTTTGGACTGTGGGAGAAACCGGAGCACCTGATGGAAACCCACACAAGCACGGGGAGAACATGCAAACTCCACACAGAAACGCCCTGGCCGAGCCTGGGACTCAAACCCAGGACCTGCTTGCTTTGTGGCGCACATGCTAACTAATACGCCGCCATACCGTCCTAGATTATGTTATCAAACATATATAGCAGAGCTTCTGAGCAAAGCCCCATATTCATGGAACATGACTTTGATGGCTGTCCTGTGTCCATACCCCATTGATGACTTGATGCTGATTATGTATAGTTTGTTATGTATGTTATGTATAGTTTGTGCAATAATTAAACTGAAACCGAAACAATACAGGCTCTTTAACCACCGCTCAGACTCTCACAGGATAATAAAAAACACAAAATCTAACTCGGGTAGGCTCGGCCAGAGTCGGCTGAGATGGGCGCAGGCCTCCCCGTGAACCTAATAAGGATTAAGCAGTTCAGAAAATTAATGAATGGATGACTGATAGCTCAGGTAGGCACTAAAACTTTCATTAAGCAAAACAGTAGAGAACATTAGCGTGAACATGATCTTGTTACACAGATAAATAAACTAACAAGACAGGTGATACAAATGAATGCAGAAATCAGCTACTGAAAAGAAAACTCAGTGTTAGCCTTTCCTTCTTTTGCTCCGGGCCATAGTTGGCAAATTTAGGAGTGATTTATTTATTTCCTCCAGGGATTCAGCCATTAAAGGAGCCGCGCTACTCTTATAACACCAGCCCCAGACGCCAGTAGAGAAATCTGTTAGGACTAAAACTTTATATTAGTTCACACTACATACATTTGTTGGTTTAAAATATAGTAGATGAGTTTATCCTGTTAATGAATTGAGGAAAGCTTTCCCTGGGCATACACTGGGGCATGATATCCGCGATCTCCGCGATCTGAGAGAATCGTGATGAGCATGGGTGGTCGTGGGAACGAATCGTGATGATCTAGAGGGAACTTGGTGGATTCGCGATGATCTCGCTGATGTATTATGATTTGATGCCAATTGTGGTAGGACGTGGGAATCGTAGTAGAGCATAGTAGGCCTTAACAAACCTTAACAGAGCACAACAGATCTTGATGCAGCATCATAGACGATCTTGATGAACTTGGAAACACGATTCCGTCAAGTTTCATCTTTTGGATGCACCCTGCCTCCTTTTTATACCCCAATCGTGCTCCAAGCGTAGTCATAAATCTGGGAGCTCCACGCTTTTTTGAACCGCAGAGATCGCGGACATCGTGCCCTAGTGTAAACCCAGGGTTTGTTACCAAGTTACCGTATTACAAATTCTTGTTCATTTCAGAAAATAACAGTAGCAGAATGCATTGAGACTCAAAGCAAAGCCATGACCATGCTGAATCTGGAACAGCTATCCTACCTGTTGAAGTTTGCTCTGCAGAAAATGAAGCAGCCAGGAGTAAGACTATTTCTTCTTTTTCACTTCATTTAAAATGGTGTCATATCTTTCACCATGGTTACGTCTGAATAATAATATAGCATTTGTTTTGTTGTTACAGAGGTTTTTTTTTTGAGTATTAATCTGTGTATCAGGCTTTAATAAACCTTTTGCTGCTAGTCAGTGTTCATTGTTTTTATATTATTGTACTCCATGAATAGAATTGTTTTCACTCTGGAATAACTAGAACTTCCCAGATCACATGTGGTTATTAATCCCTCCTAACTTCTCTGCTGTGTAGACCGAGCCATTTCAGAAACCGGTCTCTCTGGAGCAGCATCCTGACTATGCAGAATACATCTTCAACCCAATGGACCTGTGCACCTTAGAGAAGGTAACTCATAACTGTCACTCCTTTTGATTTGTATTCCTACAGTAGGCAAAAGAAATGTTTGTGAGATGCTGCAGGCTCTGAATGACTCGCCTCCAGAAGACTAAGCAGTTCTTTCCCACAGAATATTAAAAAGAAGTTATATGGCTGCACCGAGGCATTTTTGGCTGATGTGAAATGGATCTTACACAACTGTATTATTTATAATGGAGGTTAGTTCTCATTCAAAATCTTTTGATTTAAGATATTGTAGGGGTTCATATTTGACTATTTGTGGGTCTTGTGCAGGCAATCATAAACTTACTGCAACGGCAAAGGTTATTGTCAAGATCTGTGAACATGAGGTGAGTTTTATAATTCGGGAGTGATTTACAAAAACATCACCAAAAGTGTAGGTTTTAGGGGCAGGTCACCATACGCTCAGTTAAACACCTTGCCTGGTTTCTGTCTCCAGATGAATGAAATTGAAGTTTGTCCAGAGTGCTACCTGTCAGCTTGCCAAAAACGAGACAACTGGTTCTGTGAACCATGTGTGAGTAGATCAAAATTTAATGCGCTTTTTTTTTTTTTTTTTGGCATTCTTGAACATGAAATGATTTGAAGTTTATTATTAAATTCGTAATAAGATATGATTGATATAATTGAAGATAAGATTGCTTGTTTTGTTGTATGTAGTCTCAGCCACATCCACTGGTGTGGGCTAAGCTGAAAGGTTTTCCCTTCTGGCCTGCTAAAGCTCTGCGGGAAAAAGATGGCCAGGTAGACGCTCGCTTCTTTGGCCAACATGACAGGTGAGCCTGCAGTGTTTCAACTGACTTGACAAGACAGAACTTTACTTGCATGTCCAGTTTACTAAACATGGTGTTGAAATCTTAGACAGTGGTACTGATTTTTGATCTTCAATACCTCTAAAAAGAAATGTCTGGTCTATTAAAAGGATTGATCCTAGGAATAAGTTTATATACTGTGACCACATTGAGTTATCTTTTTCTCCAGAGCTTGGGTGCCCATTAACAACTGCTACCTCATGTCAAAAGAGATTCCCTTCTCTGTGAAGAAGACAAAAAGCATTTTCAACAGTGCAATGCAAGAAATGGAGGTTTATGTTGAAAATGTACGCAAGAAACACGGCGTGTTTAATTACGCCCCATTCAGAACGCCGTATACACCCAACAACCTGTTTCAGATGCTGCTAGATCCAAGCAACCCCAGGAAAGGTACAGTTATGCCAGAGAAACAGGACAAGATCAAGTTCAACTTTGACATGACTGCATCTCCCAGGGCACCTGTTGGAAAGAGTCTGGGCCAGAGGATGAGTGACATGCCCAGGTCTCCAATAAGTACAAATTCCTCAGTCCACACAGGGTCAGACCTTGAGCAGGATGCATCAGAGAAAGGAACAAGAATCCCATCTAGCCACTACAGTACAGGGGAAGACTCTATGGATTGCACAGGTAAACATCCCTACAGTGTTCCTAGAGGAGCTCCATACCTTAGAAACTATGGAGTTGATTTTTTGTGACTGCACAACATCTATTTGGTGTCCATATGCATCACAACACTGATTGGCTGTTTTGCATTCCGACGATGATTAGTTGTTATGCCTCAACATAAAACAATAGTTGTCAAGGATGCTAAAACCGGTCAAATCATAACTTAAAAAGCAGTTTTTGTTAATGAAACAAGGTGTTTTCTTTTTGTTAAAAAACATCAAAACAACAAATTAGAATTACTTTACAGCCGTTCCTGCTTCAAGGCAATGTGTAACCAGGTGGACATGTGCACTTGGGGTGTTGTGTTAGTTTAATGTTCTGTTAAGAAATTATGAGAAATAGCAAGCACACAGCTCTCTCTTGCTTGGTAATTAAGCTACAGAGCAGCTGCACACAGAGCACGCTTCACATGTTAATATTACAAAAAGTGAGTGTAGCTGTGTAATTTATTCAAATAAGCCTCTTTTGCTGAGCATGAAAGCAAATAAACATCTAGTTTGTTCTCAGGCTGCATCCCAAACAGCACACCACTTGATAAGAAGTGCACTTATGAGGGCACGCTTGTCATTATAATGTGGGTTATAGTCCACTGGGAGCTCGAATCAATTTGGGATGGAGCCTAAAGTGAATGCTAGATGCAAAAAAAATATAACAAACCCATTCATAAGCTTTGATCAAATATTATGGAAATACTGAAAATTTGACAAAAGTCCCATTATTTGTTGAAAATCTTGGGAGAGTGTGTAATTACATGCACTTAAGCTTATGAAAAGAAGATGTATGTAATCTCTATCATTATCATATTATCCTTATATTAATTATTCACTGGGGATATAAATACATCGTTTGAAATGATAAATATAAGTTATTATAATATATTATACATGTACTATTCGATAATAGAATCTATGACAGATAATTATGCATGACAACTGTCACTTTTTTTATTGCTATCAAAGCAAATGTATAATATTTGTTTTTGTTTATTATTACTCTGATACCAGTTTGAGACTATATTCTGATCTCATACAAAATATTTAAAAACCAAAAAAAAAAAAAAACATTTCGCAAGTGAAATTTATGAAAACTTCAAGATGATGGCTAAGTATGAAAATGAGCAACAACGCTAAAATTTTGTGTGTTGCTAGATCTGATATATATGTTGCATGTGGTAAAGTTTCATAACCCTGGTGAACTGTCCACATCTTCAGGGGCAAGATAAGCAAATTTTCACCTATCGTTCAGTTTTATTGCACTCACTAAAACACCATATCACATTTATTCTTCTTAAAAACATTTTTTAAGAAGAGTAAATGTGATATGGTGTTTTAGTGAGTGTAATAAAACTGAATGGTAGGTGAAAATTTTTACATGGAGATATGCTTAAATTTGCTATAAAAATACGTTTGGGGGTGGGAACCTCTAGGTGAATTGGCATGGAATGACCCAAATCGAAATCATCAAAAATCGGTAGGTCACACTGGAAGTCAAAATCGTCCAGGAAAACTACTGTCCATGCATCTATACTTTGAAGATTGGTGTCATTATGTTCTGCACACTATACTTTTTGTATGTAATATGTTAACAATTTTTTTTTTTTGTACCTCAGCATCACCAGCATGTCTGAAGACCGCAGGCAGCCCAAAACCCATCCTATCCACCCCTCTTAAACAGGAAAGGACACAGAATACAGCAAGCATCCTCAATTTAAATCTTGGTAAGTTTTGTAAGACCAGTCATCTCAAAGACAGTTTGATTGTTTGTTTTGTAAAAGGCTCTACAACATACCAAAAGGTCATCAGTGTCCTCTAGCCATTTTATTAAAGGCCTCTATTGTAAAGTGGGGATGATTATTGGCTTTGCTTTCAGATCGCATTAAGGCAGAAATGGATCTTAAGGAGCTGAGTGAGACTGTACAGCAGCAGCAAGGCCCATCTGTACTCCTCACCTCCCCAAAGAAACCCACCAGAAGTCTGGATAAGACCATAGAAAGCTGCAAGGCACAGCTAGGTGTGCCGCACATACCATATCATACCATATCATTATCATATATAGCACACACATTTATTCTTGGAGTTACATAATTAACTGTTTCCTTATATTGCGTTTAGGCATTGATGAAATCTCTGATGATGTGTACCATGGTGTGGACCACAGTGACTCTGATTCTGACAAATCTGACACCACTAACAGTGAGTATGCAAGTGAAGAGGAGCAGGAGTTAAAAAACACAACAAAGAAGGAAGACCATGAGGATGCCATCTTTAAAAACAAAAAAAGACCCAGACCTACAGCATCAGAACTGCAAAATAATAAGAACAAGTCAGAAAATGTGACTGAGAAGCTGGCCTTTGAACCCCCGCTAAAAAAGAAAGCCAGTGGTGTTTCTGAGAAGGAAGCCCAGGAAAAGCCCAGGGCAAGCCAGCAGAGGGAAAGACTTTCAGCTGGGCATGAGGGAAAGATGGGAGCTGAGGATGCAGACTCTGACTCCGACAGAGAGCTAGTCATCGACCTTGGTGAAGAGCATGGAGGAAAAGAGAGGAAGAAACCAAAGAGAGAAGCTTCAGTAAACTCTAACTCTATAACCAAAGAAACTACATTCATCAAAGCTGAAGGTACCATCTCGTGTGTGTGTGTGTGTGTGTGTGTGTGTGTGTGTGTCTGTACATATACATCAATCAGCCATAACTTTAAAACCATTGAGGGGTAAAGAATTACAATCAGTGAACCAGGAATAGATTCATGGGTACCAAGGGCTCACTGACATGCCTAGAGAATGAAGGCTAGCCCGTGAAGAATGAAGGTTAGCCTATGTGGTCTGATTCCACACAAAAAGGAGCATAAACGACTAAAAGACTTAATTCTGGCTATTAGAGAAAGGTGTCAAAACACTCAGTAGATTGCAGATTGCTGCACATGAGGCAGCATAGCTGCACATGTTTGACCCCTCTTCACCACTGAAAATGCCTACAATGGGCACGTGAGCATCAAAACTGGACCATGGAACAATAGTAGAAGGTGGACTGGTCTGATGAATCACATTTTTGTTTACATCATATGGATAGCTGGGTATGTGTGCATTGCTTTCTTAGGGAAGAGATGCCAATACGATGCAAAGAAGGCAAGTTACCGGAAGCAGTGTGATGCTCTGGGCAATGTTCTGCTGGGAAACCTTGGGTCCTAGAATTCATATGAATGTTACTTTGACATATAATATCTACCAAAACATTATTGCAGTTTAAGTACACCCCTTTATGTAAATGGTGTTCCCCAACAGCATTAGCCTCTTTCAGCAATATAATGCACCCCGCCATAGCACAAAAACTGTGCAGGAACGGTTTGAAGAAGATTCAACTCTAAGTTCCCTGTCTGTGGGATGTACAGGACAAACAAGTCCAGCCCATGGAGGCCCTACCTTGCAGCTTACTGGAAGTAAAGGATGTGTTGCAAACCACTTGGTGGCAGATACCTCAGCACATTGAACTGTGTGCTGTTGGACTCAGACCATATTATTTGCCTAGGGAATTTTCCCATGTCATCTTAGTTGCTGTTTATGTTCCTCCTTCTGCCAACCCCACAGCTGCATGTGACACTGTTCATGCTACCATAGCCCGGTTACAGATTCAGCACCCGAGTGCTTTCATTGTGATCTCGGGTGACTTCAATCATGTCACCATGGACACTACACTGTCAAACTTTGTGCAGTACGTGGACTGTCCCACCAGAGAGGAGAGAACTTTAGACCTGCTGCATGCAAATACAAAGGAAGCCTACAGTTCATCCCTCCCTCCTCTGATTCTGACATCCTTTTGGAGTCCACACCTTAAAGCGTTAAAGCTGTTTTGGCGACACAAGGAGGAACCACACAATAAAAGGCAGGTGGTTTTAATGTTCTGGCTGATTGGTATGTATGTTTTTAGCAACTGCAATATGCAATCCAATGCATAAAGCAGTAATGTGAAGCTCTGTGAAACACTTGGGTAATATGTAAACACTGAAAGCGGTGAGATGGTGGATTTGTCCCTGGTAGAGAAAATCACTATAAACGTCCAGCTGTCAACGAGGAAACTTTGTATGCTGTTCAGTCAAAATGAAACACAGTACGACTTTATAGAGCTTCAAATGAATCAGTGAGAGCTTAAACTTTTATTAGTTTGTCAGTTGTCATAGCTTTGGCATCGGCATGCCAGCTGTCAACACAAATCACTGACTCTGCTCAAAATAGCCACATGTCAAGGCCTAATTATTTATACTTTCTCAGGAGACACTTCAATAAAATTCAAAGGTTACACATATGAGTAATGTCAGTGAAGATTTCCGTTCACAGAATCTACTTCTAGAAAGTACTGTTAGGAGTTTAGCTGCCTGACTAATAATAATAAATGTTAGTATGTACTACAGGGATAGTGGTGGCTCAGTGGTTAAGGCTTTGGCTTACTGATTCGGAGGTCATGGGTTCAAGCCCCAGTACCTATAAACTGCCACTGTGGGGAGCTTAAGCAAGGCTCTTAATTTTCAATTGCTGTTTAGCATGACTGCCTCACAGCAAGAAGATCCTGGATTTGAGTTCCAAGTTTAGGCATTTCTGTGTGCATGTTCTCACCGTGCTTCATGAGTTTCCTCCGGGTAATCCAGTTTCCTCCCACAGTCCAAAGACATGCACAGTAGGCTAATGGGCTGTTCCAAATTGACCATAGGTGTGAGTGTGAATGTGTGTTGCCCTTGCTCCCCTCACCCAGAGTCAGCTGAGATAGGCACCAGCATCTCAGCAACCTTAGTAGGATTAAGTGGTTCAGAAAATGAGTGAGGGGTATAAATGTGCAAAAAAACACTTACATTTTTATTTTATTTTTTTTTTTATTTTTTTTTTTTTGTAATCATGACAGATGCAGGTAAACAGGGGCGCATGCGCAGTGTCTCTTTAAAGCATGATAGTGATGATGCCGTCTGCTCCAAGTAACCATGACAAACCGTGAATGGATAATGCTTGATTGAAAACAACGGACACTCAGGATGACATTTTTTAATCTCCTGATAGTGAACCAATCAGATCACGCCATTCCTGTGTACTATATACCAAGTATGTACACCGATCGAATGTGAAAAACATGATGACATTTGAAAGGTAAAGTGAATAACATTGATTGGGTTATTATAGGGGCACCTGCCAATGAGGGTGTATTATACAGAAAGGGAACTGTCTGTTCTTGAAGCTGATGTGCCGGTGCCATGGTCTGATCTTTACCCTGGTCACAACATGTACCTTGAATCAGTGCGCATGCATGAAAAAAATGGTGGAAAGTGGTGGTGGAGTGCAAGAAAGGCTGTGATTTGCTGGAAAATACACTTCAAGTATTTGTCCAATAAATGTTGATCTTTGCTGTGCTGAAAGCAGAGCATATTTTAAATGCCACTGGACTCAATTGAGGATCCAGTGAACACACTTACACAAGAATGTCTGAAGAGCTTCCCTTATAGTCTTGGAGCAGGATGTATCTGGTATGATCCCACAGAAGTGGTACTGTAGTAAAAACTGTTGAAACAGTTAATACTAACAATAATAAAAAGGTGTCAGAGAACACAATGCACTGCAGCTTGAATACCGTAAGGGGCTGCTGCTAGCTGCAGGTCAGTCAGCTGGTGTTAAAGTTGTGGCTGATCAGTGTGTGTCACAATTAATGTGTGTGTGTATTCATTGTTCCAACAATATTCTCAAGCTGTCCTGTCCCAGATGCAGCAAAACAGGCCCAAACCATAAAACCCCTATCTCTGCGTTTCATAAATGGAAAAAGTTTCTTTTGCTGGAATTCAGAGTTTTCTATTGTCCTCCATTCTGATTTGTCCACATAAACTTTAAAAACTGTAGATGAGCTGCAATGTTCTTTTTGGATATAACTGTCTTTCTCCTTGCAACCCTGCCATGCACACCACTGTTGTTCACTGTTCTCCTGATGTTATGAACAGTACCATTAGCCAGTTCAAATTAGGCTCTCTGTAGAATTTGGAGCCTACAAGTGGCGCATCGACAAGGTGCATGGCTATCAACCCGGAGATCGCAAGTTCGAATCCAGATTGATGCCACAGCCATCCGTGACCGGGGGTCCATGGGAGCTAATTGGCCGAGCTCTCACGGGAGGGAGGGATGGCATACGCTCACATCCCTGTCACTCACAGCGATCACCATCCAATCATGAGCGTCTATGAGCTCATTCGTACGAGGGGGCAGACAGCGCTTTCCCTCCGAGTGTGTTAGGCCGCCCTCAAATGCGCATGCGCAACAGTTCGAAAAAGAGGCGGGTGGCAGCATTGCATATCACGGAGGGGGCATGTGCCTGCTTACGCCCGTCCCTGGTCGGTGGAGGTCGAGTGATAGGGAAGGCAAAAAGTTGATGGGAGGGAATTGAATACGACTAAAAATTAGGGGAGAAAAAAGGGGGGGTACTGTTCTGCAACCATTCCTGAACATTTTTTTACAGTGTGGCAGGTGACGAAATTTGCAGCAGACCAACTTTTGACTTTACCAAACATCTTTATGATAAACCAAAGAGACAAATCAAAGTTTCTTGGAGATTTATTTCAGCATGCTTTCTGCAGGGAGACAGTTCAAGCATTCAGCATATTAGCAAGAAACTGACTAAAATAACATGGTTTCAAATTTAAATGCCCATTAACCATGGGTAGATACAGAGACACACCTATACACCTTTATGAGAGTAGTGACACACCTTTTTGGTCAGGTCAAGAAAACAGAACAAAGTCAGGAGGGGAGAAAATACCAGGGGCCTCATGTACAAAGACTTGCGTGGAATTCCTACTGAAAAATGGCGTACGCTTAAATCCAGAAAACGTAGTACGCACAAAAAAATCCAGATGTATGAATCTGTGCATACGCATGAATCCAAGCACATTTCCTTTGAACATCCGAAT
>JAQMYF010000003.1:6062806-6080689 GCA_030014195.1 Neosilurus mollespiculum | reverse complement strand
AGTCCTTATATATCTGTTGTTATTACGAGAGTTACAAAAAAATTGCAGAAGTGTATACTGGAGACAACAAGGGCAAACGTTAGATTACCAAGTACTTTCACTTTGGCACTTGCACTTTTCTCTATGCAACCTTCTTTTTGCTTTACTTCCGGTTCACGCTGGTACGCCATGACGTCAACAACTGTCTGAACAAACCGACGCAGAGTCACAGAAAAGGGAGCGCCGGCATAGAGGAGGTAATAAATACAGCATTGAGGTTTAAAACCTGGTTTATTAATAAGACACGCGTTTAATTGATTCTAGACAGTGTTGTAGATGATTTAAAGAACATATATCCTTCCGACCGACTGGGAATGGGAGTGAAAATAGAAGTGGGAATGTAGATGGCTCGGTGTAGGAAGTTGGAGCTGGATGTTGGTATTGCTAGCTGGTCGCTAGCTGGTCGATGCAGTTAGACAAAGAGTTTATATGAAGTCTGAATAATAATAATAATAATAATAATAATAATTGCGCCTAAATTATATTATGTAAATATATACATATTTTTGATTTAAATATTTCTCGGTTAAGTTACCGCTGCCAATGATTAGCTTAGTTAGCTTATCTTACTGTACGGTACTTTAACGAGTCAGCATATTGACGCCTGCTAGTCGGATAGCTAACCGGTTGCTCCGTTATTCACTCAGTATTAGCCGGCTAGCTTGGTCTCTTCAGTTAGCAGCTCTATGCTAATGGTACTTCCTTTTCTTGTAGTGGGTAGGTGTGTCGGGTCTCTGGTCGACAGACTGCTGTTTAATTTAACGCTTTTATATATGTATGTATGTGTGTGTGACTTATTCGCTTGATGATAATCGTGGTTATATTCTCAGTCAGGTCTGAATCTGCAGCTTTTTGTCCCGATATTTTACGGAGGTGTGATGAGCTGCTGGGAGACAGGAAATGTTAGCTTCCACAATTTGTACCAGTCAAGGAGGGATTATAAAAGCTTCTCCCATGAAATACTAGTGATTATCAGGATGGATCAGGTGTGGTTAAAATAAATAAAATCTACATATTTGATTCCTAAATGATGCAGAACATGTTAAAGATTTGTCTGCAGTTCCCAGTTTATTCAGCAGTTTAAAGGCAGAAGTCATTGTTCCCCTATAATCGGTGTAAGGGTAAATGCTTGTATGGATAATCATTATGAACACATACTCATTATTTTAATACTCATTTTGTAATTTTTATACGATGGGATAAAATGTTTTTATTAACTGTAAATGATTAGACAAGAAGATTTAAAAAAAAAAAAAAAAACATTAATTAATTTCTTAATTTTGTATTATTTTAATTTATTGAGTATAAATTATTTTACCCATGATTGAACCTTCATAATTCATTCATGATTTTATTTCAATAAAGTTCAATTGAACTCCATTAAGAATTATTAACAACCCCCCAAAAAAGCTATTTTTAAGGACATTTGTTTATTTTTAATAATTTTTTCCATAGCTTTTTTTTTTTTTTTTTTTAAGTCAGAGAAACATTTTTTAATCATGAAACGGTTGTTGGGGACACTGTGGGGTCACCAGATGATAAATCAGTAACAACTCATTTGTGATGGACATTAATTTAAACAAGGCTTGATTTATTAATTTGATTTTTTATGGCAGTGCGGGTTTTGGAGTAGTGGCAAAATCATCACGATGAGATCTAAATAAATATCTGAAATGTCTCACTACTGACCACGTCTCCGAAGTGTACCAGACTCTCTTTAACCTCCAACACCAAACCCAAACATGCAGAACCGGTACGGCACATAACCGGATGTTAATATTACATCGTAATAAAGATACACTGGAACTTGCTCTCAAAAACACTCTTCTCCCTCTTGTGTAAATAACCTGGACTGGGTTGATGGCTGTACAGTAAGAATCCGGCATGTTTGAGTAGTTGAGGTCCTGCAGCTTCATGCATTTCAGGTTCTCTATTTCTGAATAATCTGAGCCCATGTGTACTCGTGCTCTTTTCCATCAAATGTGCACAGTCACTGTTGGCTGCACAGACATTTGGAGATAGGAAGGCATGTTTCTGTGCGAGAGAGGGTATTGTTAAAGAAGCTAATTTCTCTCTCTCGCTCTCTCTCTCTCTAGAGAGAGAGAGAGAGCGAGAGAGAGAGAGAGAGCTTTATTTTACTGCCTTTCTACCTCTCGTTTATGGGGAGCCACCAGCAGCAAACAAGCTACGGTCTGGGACCAACCTGAGGTGGCTATTAGTCTGTGCTATATGATGCTGATCGTGCAAAGCTGCAGTGGGCCGTCACATGCTATTTCATTCATAATTGGATGGCCCAGCAATACCAGTTTCACATATTCGCCTCAAAAGATATTAGCCAATAGGAAGTCCATCAAAAATCAAATGAATGAGTGATTGAATTCAATAGTTCCAGCCTGAATCACAGACACTATGCAGCCTTTAAACTCTGAGCCGTGGGAGGTGATTTATCTACACCTGTTTATTTCCAGTCGCAGGTATTGGTGGTACAGGACCTGATGAGGTATTGCGTTGTATGTCTTTGTTTAATATGTATTTCTGTTTCTCTGTCTAATCTCAGGACATGGCTGTTAACGTATACTCCACTTCAGTGACAAGCGACAACCTAAGTCGCCATGATATGCTTGCATGGATCAACGAGTCTTTACAGATGAACCTCACAAAGATTGAGCTGCTGTGTTCAGGTGAGGTGGCTTGGGCTGCATGCTAAGACTTTCGTTGTGGCGAAAATTGTGGCGTTCAGGATTCTTATGGGTGTTTTTTTTTTTTAAATAATACACTCACAACACAGTCATACAGGTGAAGAGCTTCAGGTAAGTTTCACATCAGAATGGACTCAGCAACTGGACAGTTCGGGTGTCCTGTCTTTCTTCTAGTCTTCCTCGGTTTCACTAATGTTCTCTTTGCAGTCCACTCTGGCGCTTTCAGCAGGATAACTTGAAAAATAAGCCACGTATAAGTGCAGAACTTTCAGACTCTTTCAGTATACTCAGAAGACACATTGAGTTTTATTCCTGTTATTTTGGTCAGTGTATCTCATTAATGTTTTTATATATTTTTGTATATGTGAGTAGTGTTTTTCTGCTCATGCTTTCATCCAGTGAGGTAGGGAAGCATATTTTCATGACTTTGCAGTGGTAAAATAGTCGAAATTACGAGCATTACGCTACCAGAATTTAGTTCAAGTTGTTGAAAAGATGCAAGGAAACTTGCTTAACTTTCAACGCAATAACACTTTCAAACAATCGAATGAAGAATTTAGTAGAAATCAGTGCTAGCCACTAGCATCAACTTGTTGCCTCCCTACATCCCTAATCCCGGTGTCTGGAATCGCTCTTCTCTCACTGCTGCTGTATTGGTGTCAGGATGTGCAGTGAGAACTATGTAGTGGAATATATATATCCTGTGAAAGAAATTCATCTGAAGCCTCACACTGAATTTAATTTGAACATTTTAATTTGATATTGAATTCCCTATATAGTTAGTTGTGGGTAGTGAATGAGTGAGCGATTTCGGACAAAGGGATAGTGTTTGCCCTCTGGGTGGTCGTCAGATTGACTGCTTAGTAAATTTGGGTCTAGTTTAGCTATCAGCATCAAAATTTAGCTGGAGGTAGTTTTAGCTGTATGTCAACTAACATTATATGTCTTAATGAATATTCCTGCTCGTACAAAAAAAAGAAAATAATAAATTCCAAACTTTGGTTAAAACTTAAAGCCGGTGATGTTAATATAACCCGTCCACGCACTAGCCTCATTCTTACGGTAAACAGGTGGTTACTTTTCGCCGGGGCAGCGGACTGGGAGTGAAACATATTCTGGTAGGTTTGAGTTAGAAAATGTTTAGCTCCTGCTACTTGATCAGTTGTGCAAACCGCCAATCAATGGGTAGTGATGTGTATTTTCCATGTGTAAGCTCCAGAAAACATCTTGTAGTTTTGTTTGTTGTTTTTGAATGCTTCCAGGGTAGGAGAATATGGCCCATCCCCTTGGCACATACTGACTAAGACTGTGATAGTTACAGTGACACAGTTTATTCAAGAACAGGTGCAGGACCCTGTTTTAAAAAATATTTTTTGCTGTCTTACATGTAAACAAATATCATGATGCCCCATACAAGAAACACAGACAAGAAAAAAGATTATCTCCTTGCTGGTGTCTGGATCTCTGGTAAATAGGACCAAAAATAAGAAAAAAATTGGCTTTGAGCCAAATCTGCGGTTTAGACTCCCAGGGTTCAACTTTCTGGTGGTCCATTGGCCAGAGACCAGTAAAACTCACGTTAAACTCTGATATGAAAAGTCACAGCCGTTCCAACTGTAATGCATTTTAGTCTGGTACAGCGTAATAAGTTTGGTGTAGTTTGAGAAAATGCCTTTCGGAAAAGGAAAGCGGATGCAGATCCATATCAGCACTGTTCCCTGAACTTCTGTACTTCCCTGTAAGCATAGCTACATACACATAAAAGCGACATGAATGTGCACTGATTACACCATTGGTTGCACTTTCATATGTCCAGTTTCATGATGAGTGGAGATGAGACTTATTTGGGTTCTGACTTAATTTTTTCCCCCCAAAAGTTCTCATGAAAGCAGACAATCTAGTTGGAATTAATTTGAACGCATCCTACATCGTACTGTTCTACTCCAATTTAGAGAGTATTAAATTCTCTGGTTTTCTCTTCATTGCACACTCACACAACACACATTCATTTTAATTTAGTTCAATTGTATTTGTGTAGCACTTATTACTGCTGACATTGACGCAAATAGCTTTGCACATTAAAACAAATTTGGTAAAGAATTTAAACTTATGATTTTTAACATTTCTCTATAAACCTACACATCCCTAATGAGCAAACCTGTGGCGACGGTGGTAAAAAAAAAACCCTCTTTCAGTCAACACTGAAGAAACTCTAAGAGGAACCAGACTTAAAAGGAAAACCCATCCTCATTTGCATGAAACAATAAAAATACAAACCATGTAGCAGAAACTTCACTATAGATTAGTATGAAGTCTAGTTGGTTATCTTATAACTGTAATGGGAATTGTGGTCCTAAATCATTTCATTAAGAGTTTATATCACCAACAATGAAAAATCATCTTCACAGTTTGAGTGTATATTTTGGTCCATATGGCTCATCATCAGCAGGAGCGAGGGGCTTCTAAGATCAGAACTCCAACCAGTAGTAGCACATCCAGACAGATCACAGGATTCAGAGAGCAGAAGCATCAGGATCACTGGGATCAGAAGTAGCATGTGTACCTTAACAAAAAAAAAAACACAAGATACAAGAACAAAAAGAAAACAGTGTCAGGATATAAATATAATGTTTTAAAAATGAACAATGCTACAGTTTATAACATTAAATAACATTTAATGGATTTAAATTATCATTAGCCAGCTGTGAGTCTTCTTGTTGCCACCCCCCTATTTTTCCCCTTTATTCCAATAAGCGGTAATGTCTACTCATGCGCGCGTTCCGAGACGGCGCAAAAAAAAAAAACAATGGCATTAAAGGATTAGCAAGTAAATTAAATGGCAGTTAAATCTGTAATTGTTTTTAACCTTCTTGGCAGTTCAAATGGATTAGGAGACTAGCAGTTTATGAAATTCTCAAAGCTGCACGTTCGGCATCACCAGCCAAGTCATGACTAAAGTCACAGATCACATTTTACCCCATTCAGATGTTTGATAAGAGCATTAAACTGTATCTGCATGGTTGATTAGATAATGGTGTTAAGCAGGTGTATGAGTTTTCCTATCAAAATGGACTGTGTGTGTGTGTGTGTGTGTGTGTGTGTGTGTGTGTGTGTGATATTAGATGAAAGGTTGCATAAAATTGTTTTGAATGACGTAATTGCTTTTGTTTACCAGGTGCTGCTTATTGTCAGTTTATGGACATGCTCTTTCCTGGCTGTGTGCCTTTGAAGAAAGTCAAATTCTCAGCAAAATTAGAGCATGAATACATTCATAATTTTAAGATCTTGCAAGCTGGATTCAAGAGAATGGGCGTCGACAAAGTGAGTAGCCTTCATTCTCTACCCTGATATTTAATTAACAATTATTTACTAAAGGCGATGTGGATTTCGTTGAAAGGTTTTGTCAGGGGAATAAATTAGTGATTAGCCACCAAGCCTGAAACAAATAATTGTTATAGTACATACTTAATAGAAACATAAAAAAACAAACGGAAACAGTTAAATATATTGTCCTGCCTGTGGCCGTGATTATAACATGTAATTGCTATGGTATTGTTCCAGCAGCCTTAAGCAGCTTCACAACACTTATTTTCATCCAGTGTTTGGTTAATTTTTCACTGACATCTTGAATTGATGAATGGAAAATCAATCCACTCTATAAAGTCGTCTCCAGCACATCTCAAAGACTTTCAATAGGGTTATTGGGTCATGTGTGAAAATTATTCCTCATGCTCCCTAAACCATTGTTTTACAATCTGAGCCCTAATATTTTTTTATTCGTGCCCTCAGGGAAGACAAAATCCATCTATGTGATAACCCGCTCAGTGCATTTAGGTCTTCAGCTGACTTAATTTTATTGCCATCTTAATGTTGCTGAGCCTCGACCGGACCAAGTGAGGCAACAATTCTATGGTGATTACTTACTGTAATCAAGGCTAAAGGCACTTGAGGAAACATTAGGGTTTAAGTATATGCTACATGAAAACGCAAGAAAAGCAAACTAAAATGAGATTTATGGGTTACTTTTTCCATGTTTAAAGTCTGATAATGATTCCGTGGTCTGCTCCAGGTAACCGTGACAAACCATGAATATTATCCACTTGCGATGAATTATTGAATGAGGAGAGGTGATGTAAAGAATTAGGGGTCGTTTTCTGCTGAGGCCAAAGGCAATTCTATAATTATTTTATTATTCATTTAAAATATATGAGTAGACAGTCACATCACAGTGTTGCATGTGCCAATTGTGCAATAATCATTCAACTTATCCGATAGCAGCGATGCAATAATTAAATTATTTCATGGCAGTGATGCAATACCTAGAATTATTTCATGGCTTTCCACCATTTAAAAATGGGAACAGAGTGATATGATTGGCTTGCCATCTCAGATATTAGACATTATTCTGAGTGGATGATGCTTAAATCAACACAGCCAACTTACGGTAACAGTGTGGGAGGGTTTTTGGGTCACCCTGTATTAGTATATAGTCTGTTCTAGCACCTTTGTGCTAAATGATCAGCATGTGCACCAGATTACTAATTAAACAGTTCTCCTATTTGTTTAAAGTGCTGACTGAGGAATATGAAGAGGTGTCGGGTTTTGAAGGCAGACTTTAGGTTTAGTGACTGGGTTCTTTTTGTAGGTGAAGTTTTGTATGTGATAACAGTATGGATGATTTTATTTGTGCCTCAGATCAAACATTCATGTTCTGTTTTACCCTTATTGTTTGTTCTATGAGTGTATTGTTTCTCATGGTTAATAAGATGAATAATCTTCTTGCCTTAGATCATCCCTGTTGATAAGTTGATAAAAGGCAAATTCCAGGACAACTTTGAGTTTGTGCAGTGGTTTAAGAAGTTTTTTGACGCCAACTATGACGGCAAAGAGTATGACCCAGTGGAGGCACGCCAAGGGCAGGACACAATGCCTGTACCCAACCCATCCATGCCCGCCCTCAACAAGCCCAAGAAGATCATGAATGCAGGTTGGTTGATTGGATGAAATGTAACATGCTGTAACTTGTAAAGCGAGAGTCCCATTGAGTTCTTTACTTACTCATACAGTCAGTGCTTACAGTAACCAACAGGTAACATATTCATGTGTCTTTGTAGAGCTTGCTCACCGAGCGTCTGTTTAATGTGTGTGCTGTAAGTTTATTGTTAGATGTCATTCATTTTTGGACTTTGTTTAAACTGAAGCTATTTAATTTGCCTTTTTATAGAAGATGGTTGTGGCTCTAACATGATAAAAAAAAATTGATTCACTATAATTGCTATGGGCCTGACTACATAAAGCTGGGGATACGATATACGATCGTTTTTTGGTCATTTTATTTTTTGTAGAATTGGGTTCCCTTCATCTGTCCGATTTTTAATGCAGTAACTTTGGAAGGAAATGAAATCAGATCACCATATTTGGAGTGCGGGTCTCCCTCAAGGGCAAACAGAGTGGGTTTGTGTATGGGCCACATCAACCTTTTTTAAGGTCACTTTGTATGTGTGACCCGCTGCAGCATAATGCGCGTTAAATTGCAAGGTCATGTTATGAGTCAGAGCCAAAGTGAGTTGAAAATGGTGCACCTGGACGAAAATGCGATATCGAAAAAATACATCCTTCAATGCATAATCATCCACAAGAGCAAGATCAAATATCTATAAACACAATCTATCCATGATAAAATACTTGTTTGAGAAACGGTTCCATGTCCATGTCGTTGTAAAACAATAGTAATATTCACTTATTTTGACGATTTTTAAACGGCTTTTGTGGTTGCTCATGGTATTTCCTTATAATCCATATTCACTACCAGGATCCTCTCCCTACTTACAGAATCCCAGAAGGATTCCCCCAATCATATAACACTAAACCAATGAGAAGCCTATAACTAGACATGACTCGGTGTAAATAGAATTTATCTGTTGCTAGGAAGGCTTTCTCTCTCTCTCTCTCTCTCTCTCTCTCTCTCTCTCTCTCTCTCTCTCTCTCTCTCTATATGTGTGTGTGTGTGTGTGTGTGTATATATATATATATATATATTTCTTTATTTTTCAGCTCCACCAAGGGCGGCTGTAGCCAAGGTAGCACCGAAGATGACTCCTGGTTCTGCACGGAGGCCAGGCGCTGGTGGTGATGATGAAAGAGCAGAGCTTATACAAGAGGTGTTTTTTGAGTACTAAACAAAAAAAATTGTATATGGTTTCTCCAAAGCCCTTAATTTCCTGAGTGGTTAATAATACAAATGAAATACAAGAAAACTGACAGCTTTTCTACAGAATGATAGCATGTTTTATGCACGATATCCATATCTCCCCGTTCTCAGGTAAATATGTTGAAATCCACGATCCAGGACATGGAGAAGGAGCGAGACTTTTACTTTGGCAAACTGAGGAACATTGAGCTGATCTGTCAGGAGAAGGAGAGTGAGGGAGACCCCACCCTGCAGAGGATCGTGGATATTCTGTATGCCACAGATGTGAGTACAAAAAATTCGATGGCACTAATACATTCATGGCTGTTGCTTTGTGTGTATTTATAGGAAGTACAAGGCAGATGTATAAGGGATAGAAGTTAATTATGAGGGTCTACACTAACTGTTGGTAAATGCATTCTCAGTTTATCCTGTAAGTTTACTGTTGAGATTAATGTAGTTTTAAATTAAAATATTCCAGTGCCAGTGTGGTAATGATCTCCAGTCAGAAGTAAAATTGACCGTCACAGAAGTCTACGCTACGAGCAGGAGATCACAATTTTGAATTCAATGCTTGTTTTCCGTGACTCACAGTAAAATTGCCAACACCTGTGTGTGAACTCAGGTATGGGGTTAATAGCACTTATTTCGGAGTGTTTTGCGCCACTCTGGGATGCAGCTGTTCGATAAGATGGAGGTTAGATTCATGTATTTCAGAGGAAGTGCCTGTTTGCTCCACCCTCCACGGCTGGAGCTGTCATGTGAGAAGGGAATCGACTAATGTGTGGAAATTAGTAAATGAAAGTTCAGGGGTAAAGTGGTGGAAGAACATTGGATTATTTATCTCAAACGTGCTTTTTTTTGTTTTGTTTTGGGTTTTTTTTTTTTTTTCACACAGGATCACACTGTCGTACATCGTCGTCGACCATCACACTTACTTCTAATCCTTATCTGTTCTTTATCCAAACTTTCACTGAATCTTTACATCACACTATTGTGCAACTACTATTTTATTACATCCTCTTTAAGGTTGTTTCCCAGTGTTGGTGGGTGGGTTTGTTACGAGGTTTTTTTGTGTAATATCACTTATAGTTATTCATTGATTTTGATGACTTTTTTTCTATAGTAGGGTGGGGTGCAAGTAACAACCCACTAAATTTTGGAGGTGATCCATTCATGGGATCATGATTCAGTCAATAAGGGAAAATAATTACTGAATGAGTGTTTAGTCAGTGTCCAGTAGGGGGATACATTTCATTATAAAATCTTTGTCATGTTACTATAAAAACCTGCAGACTTGGGCTGATTTTTCAGGTTAATCAGTGCACTTGTCAGTATAATCCATTTGTACCTGGTGCAGTGCCCCTCCAGTTTCTGTATTAAGTAATTTTTTTATACCCCCTGCAAACAAAGTTAAAGGGGTTGGGGGATATATTGGAATCATCCTGTTCGTCTGTCTGTGAAAAGTGCAACTCTTTCTAAATTGCTTGATGATTTTGATGACACGTCACACAGTGGTAGTGTACCACCGGAAGACGTCTGTGAAGTAAAATAATCCAGGTCCGATTTTTTTATTGGGGACATGATTCAACTTATTTAATTCTATACTTTAGAAAATGGTGATTGGTTTGTAAGCGCAAATCCTCCTGTTGGGTGAATTTTGAAACTCCATGGCAGATTAATCTACAACTCCTCCACCTGTGAATGGATTTTTTACTAAACTTTTACCGGCTCTACGGAACATAATCCAGGTGGAGGGAATGGGGGCGGGAACATTTTTAAATATTATATATTAAGCCAGATAAAAACTTTCCCGGTTTCTCTTCAGTGCCCGCACCTGGAAATTGGCACAGCATAATTTTTTTTACATTTATTTTTTATCAACACACAGTTTTATTTACACAGAACGTTTACCTACATTTAACTTTAAATGCTTTTGGGCTTCAACAGTCACCTCATTTTTCTAATTTAAAAAAATTTATTAGGTTTTCAAAAAGTTCTGAGGAGAAACCAGGAGTTATTTTTTAACCTGCCTTACATATATATTTTAATTCTCGTGGAATTAGCAGTGCAGATGAAACAAGTCTTTCATAGAAAACGCCTCAGTTTTTTACTAGGGTTAACAACAATTGTACCTGCTCCAGTATTGCAGTGGGCCATGACGGACAACCACAAAAAAGTTATACACTGTAACCCTGTGGGGCGAACAACTAAACAGACTCAATGAAAATAAATTGCTTGTTTTTGACTCTGACAAGCTCATAATGTTTAAGGGTCTAACAGCATGGAAACGATCCCTTACAGTGTGTATTATTTTATAACCCCTACAGTGATACACCTGTGTCTGTTTGCCTGAATGACCATGTAAAAAAAAAAAAAAAAAAACCTGAATAAAGGTTGTTTCTAAGAAATATGAAAACGTTTGCTTCCTCTGATGCTCAGCACTGCTCAGTGCTCGTACACGGGATTTGGTTTGTGATTTTTTTACAGTCACGCAGTATTCCAGAAGAATTCTAATTCCAATTAGATATACCAAAAATTCTATTATAGTTTAGAAAGAGACGAATTCACGGTGTTATCAATTTAATTAATGATATGCACTGCCCGGCCAAAAAAAAGGTCACACACTCTAATATTTTCATGGATGCATATATCTTTGATCTCAGCATGGCATTGTTGCTCCAGTTGGTCCGGTCGAGGCTCAGTAACATTAATGTGGCAATAAAATGCAGTCAGCTGATGAGCTGAATGTACTGAATGAGCAGGTTATCACATCAATGGACTTTTTCTTCCGTGATAACACGGATATAAAACGCAGACTCAAATAATGAGCGAGTGGTTCAGGGAACACGAGGAATCATTTTCACATATGTATTGGCACCCAGAGTCCTGACCTTAACCCTATTGAAAGTTTTCGGGATGTTCTGTAGAAGACTTTATGGAGTGGTTCAGTTTTTCCCTCATCGATTCAAGACGTTGGTGAGAAATGAACCCGACACTGGATGGAAATAAATGTTATGTGGCTTAAGTTTGTTGAAACAACGCCATGACGATTACGTGCTGTAAACAGGGATAAAGGTGGAAAAACAACATATCATTGTGTGTGATGGTTTTTTGTTTTGGCCGGGTAATGTAGTGTGTTATAGGCAGTGATGGCTCAGTGGTTAAGGTGCAGGGTTACTGATTGAAAGGTTGGTTCAAGCCTCAGTATCACCAAGCTGCCATTATTGGGTGCTTGAGCATGGCCCTTTACCCTCAATTATCAAGTCTTTCTTGATAAGTGCATCTGTCATATGCTGTAAAGTTGAAATTGTAAATGGAGCATGATTTGAGAACTGTTGCACTCCATGACACTTTCTCTCTGTTTTCTGTCACTCCTGTAGGAGGGGTTTGTCATACCGGATGCTGAAGGAGAAGACCAGGAGGAGTTCTAATGCCTATAACTAGATCCAGTTGTGTCCTTGTCTCCTCCCTCATCTCTACACATTTTACTCTCTCCTGCTGTCTCGGATCATGTTAAGCATTTTGGACTCACTGAACGCTGTATGGAAAGAAATTTGGGTTGCATACAGTGTTAAAGTAGCTACATTAGAAGAACCTCCTCTGATGCCTTCTTAGAGAAGAGCATCATGTGGCTGCTCAGCTGTTCTCCGCTGGGCTCGGGAGAGTTGGAGTATTTTGTCTCATTCAATATCATGTAAAGTTCCTGCAACGTCAGGGGAAACTTTCAAATGTATTCATTGTTAGATTTTCAGCTTTGACTGTTTCTTTTTTGGCATGGTGTGAATAGAGGGGATGTTTTCCTCTTCGCTTCACAAGATGGAAGGCATGTGCTTCATAATGATGATGATGATGATGATGCATAACAATAAAAATCGTGTGGTTTTTTTATATTTTAAAATGTACCTTTTTCACAAAATTATTCTCAAAATTGTGTCAATTGGTGAACTTTTTTTTTTTTTAATCCATATTTTCATTAGTGTTCCATTGCTCCTTTTTAATTTCTCTCTATGCGATTTATTTTTGTGAAAGGCTTGTAGCAGTCACCTTTTCTCCAGCTTTGATCCTGTGACTGTGCCTTATAGACTGAGTGGAGGGAGACCCGTCTGATGTCTGTAATTGTCTTTGTTTGTGTGTCAGAATACTTTTCTCATGGTCTAGGAAGTCAGTTTTGCTGCAAAAAGAGTTGATCTGTTTATGAACTTGCCAAAATTGGCCACAAACTGCCATGATCGTGATCAGTAACTGTTTGTTGGTGGACATTCGGTATGTTTTTCTAACTGTGACATTACCAGCATAGTTGCAAAAGCATCCTGTGTAACGTGATCACTTTTAATAATTGGTTTGTGGGGGAACCCAAATCATTCATTCTTTATCGTCCACTGCACTGGTGGATTCGGAGGCCAAAAAAAGTGCTAGCATGAAAAATATTCCCCATTTCTGCACTTGAAGTGCATAGTTGTTTTTTTTTTTTTTTTAAACTTGATATTTAATGTATCGTTTTACCATTTCACACCTTTTAATCTTTGCCTTGGTAGAACTCACATTCTGTATTGGCAAGTGTTTAAATCAAATTAAAGAAATGTTGAAACATTTCCGGTTATTAATTTATTTTTTTAGTTCTTTTAAATTTTTTTTGTCATTAGTGTTTTTGGTTCCAAAGTAGATGAAAAGGTTTCAGGTGCAGACTGAGAGGCTTCATTTATTCCCCAACAAATCTAAAAATAAAGCTAAAAATTACCCCAGTAAAAACACTCTATGGTCAAAAGTTCATTCATTTATTAATTTGCCAAAGCGCTTAATCCCACTCGGGTTGCAGGGAGGGTGGTACCTATCTCGGCCGACGGCGGGGTGCACCCTGAACACCTCACCAGGCCATCACAGGGCAATACGCCGTTCACACACCCTCATGTCTAGGGGCAACTCCACACAGAAATGCACTCGCCAAGCCTGGGACTAGAACCCAGGACCTTCTTGTTGTGAGCCGGACGTGCTAACCACAACACCACCATGCCACTCCTGGTCAAAAGTTTCATCACCAAAGATCACACCCATATGTAAATCTTTAGAACATCCTAGTCTCTTGTCTTATGGAAAGGTTCTCCAGTAAATGGTGGAGCATCATTTTGGGGATTTGTCAATCCAGCCATAAGAACTTTATTGAGATTGGGCTTTAATGTTGTGTAAGGAGGGCTCGAACACAGTAGGCCAGGGGTCTCAAACCCTCTTTCTGTAGCGCTACCTTCCTGAAGGCTTTGGCTCCAACGCTAACCACGCCCATTTGATCATTGCCTGAAGAAGTTCTTGATTAGTTGTGTTAGGTTCTGGTTGGAGATCAAACTTGCAGGAATGGAGCTCGCCAGGAACAGGGTTGATGACCGCTATAGTAGATATTCCACTTTATCTGGAACTTGTTTAATGGTTGGGGTCTGTTGGGGCAATGCTGTGCATCCAAATTTGTGATGACCGGTCAGGTACGGTTCCATGCTTTTGACCATACGGTGTATATATTTGAATCCATTCATGTTTATGTGGAATGGTTAATCTATTAAAGATAATAATGCTAGATTTTTAATTGCTTTTTACTTGAATTGCATTACATTCCATTTTGAGAATAAACAGCACACCCCTTCTGATATAAGGGGAAACCCCTCCACCGAGCTTCCTGTATTAAGTGATGTAATTCTGTTGCATCTAAAGAAATCCAACAACACACCCATTCATTTACAGTCAGTTGTGTGAAACAGGGCTTGTATACCAGATTTTTCTGATCTTTGTTGATCACTGTGCTCATTGTAGCTGATCATGTAGCAGTAATAACAGCATTTCTGTTTTTATTAGCTGGCGATTCAGATATTTTCTGAATATTTATGGATTTCCCCTCTGATATTTTCAACTTGTGTAGTTCTTGGCAAAATTATCTCCACTGTCCAAAACTGCCTGGTTGTAACTGGTGAAATGCCTTGATTGATCCTTTAACATTGTTGAATACACAGTGAGATTTGCTGAAGGTATTTTTGATTGCTTTTGTGTTGGGTGAAATTGTAGTACGTGATGATATGCTGATGTATGGTGGTTTTGGAAACGTGTTTATTAATGTTGCTGATGATGATCCTCCAAAGAACAGTGTGCTGTAATAAATGTAGCCATCAGATTTGCAAATAGAAGCATGATGGAATATTACACAATCAACCTGCTCACTTTTTCCACTTTCAGTTGTACTGTATAAGAATGAAACGCTGTGTCATGTACATATAGTCCAGGGTTTAAAATTGGAAGTAACAAAATCAATGGTGCTCTTCTCCCTATGTCCCTGGACTTCAAGATCATCTACAGAGATGACTTCTGCACTGTGACCTTAGTGTGGCTTGTATATGTACCTTTTTTCTTTGGTCCAGACTCTTTGGTATGTGGGTTTTTTTATTTTTTTATTTTTACTGTATTTGCCATCACCGGGTTCTTACAAATAAAACAGTATTACATGTGCGTATTGCTAATTTGTTGCTAATGATTTCTTTCGTGTGAATGTGTGTGGGTGGGTGGGGGTCACGGGAAGCTGGAGCCCATCCCAGCCAACTCTGGGTGAAGGCAGGGTACATCCTGAACAGCTTATAGGTCTGTGATGCTAGTGGCATCTGTTCTTGTCTGTTCAGAAACAAAAAACAAGACGAAAGCAGATTTTTGGTCTATACTACAAGAAATACAAAAAAAAAAAAACTAAAATGAGAAAATGAGTTTAGTTTTCTTTTTTCTAAGTGACCGTGTGTCAAACTGAGTCAGCTGATTTGATTTAAGCATCATGCATGTGAAATAATGTCTTATATAATTAGATCACACAGTTCCTGTGTAGCATGTAGTAATTACTGGTATTCACTTTATTTACTCATACCTTATATACACACACACACACACACACACACACACACTGCCCAGTCAAAAAAAAATGTCCTGCACGCAAATGTTTTTTTGGTTCACCCTTAACCTTGATTACAGCACATAATTTTAGTCGGTTCTGGGCTGAGACATGCTGCCTGGTGGGATATGAAGAAAGACACCAGTAAGAGGGTCAATCATAAGACTTTCTCTCTGTCACACAAAGAAACAGTTCTCTCTGCTGCTTGGATCCCACCAAGAAGTTCCAATTTACAAGCTCGCTTTATAAAACCGATTTTATTTTTGTGGAATTTGGTATATGCTGAATATTTTAGTATCCATGAATATAATGGTTTGTCTTTGTGTTTGAAGGGTAATATCTGTACCTTCCTATGTCACCAAGCCACTCAAGATAATACAAATGTGATGGTGAAGCTGCAGAGGACCTCATTAGTTGAATTTTGAATTTTTTTTAAAGACCACAAAGAACATACAGTGCATGGTCATAATAAAGTTATGCAGAGCATTTTTTATACTTATTGCCCTCATCTTATCAGACAAAATGTACATATTTAATTTTGACTCTGTCCAACAGGAAGTTTCCCTAGTTTGATGGAATTCATGGTTTTATATTTTCACATGCATTTTTGTGGGGCTTACAGTGGGTTTAAACTCATGCTCATGCAACTCCTGACTTTATAATGAAATTCAGGATATGTGTGATTCATTGGCCTCAAAGAAACCCCCGAGGTTGAGCCAAGTGGGAGCTATAGAAATGGGTTTCATCCTTCTGTCTGTCCATCCGATTTGTAAGTGCAATAATTTTGCAAGGAAATGACATCATCATCATCATCATCATCATCTTCTTCTTTCGTCTAATCTCCACCCTTCAATAACTCGTGAGCAAGATCCCGAGATGCTTGAACTCCTCCACTTGGGGCAGGACTTCATTCCAGACCCGGAGGGTGCATTCCACCCTTTTCCAGCTGAGAACCATGGCCTCAGACTTGGAGGTGCTGATTCTTATCCCAGTCGCTTCACACTCAGCTGCGAATCACTCCAGTGAGAGCTGGAGGTCCTGGCTCAATGAAGCCAATAGGACAACGTCATCCACAAAAAAGCATTGGCAAGATCCGATGGCCACCAAACCAGAACCCCTCAACACCTTGGCTGCACCTACAAATTCTATCCATAAAAATTCTGAACAGAACCGGTGACATAGGGCAGCCTTGGCAGAGTCCAACCCTCACCGGAAACAAATTCGACATGTTGTTACCAAGGCCCATAGTAACGGGTCCAGTATACCATATTCCTGGAGCACACCCCACAAGATAGCCCAAGAGACACGGACGAAAGCCTTCTCCAAGTCCACAAAGCACATGTGGACTGGTTGGGCAAACTCCCATGTCCCCTCCAGGATCCTGTAGAGTGTGTTAAGCTGCTCAAGAGTGCTGCGGCCGGGATGAAAACCACATTGTTCCTCCTGAATCCGAGGTTCAACTATAGGCCAGATCCTCCTCTCCAGAACTCCTGAATACTTTCCCGGGTAGGTTGAGGAGTGTGATCACATGATAGTTGGAACACACCCTCCGGTTCCCTTTCTTAAAAAAGGGAACTACCACCCCAGTTTGCCAAACCTGAAGTATGGCTCCTGATGACCATGCGATGTTGTAGAGATGTGTTAACCAAGACAGTCCTACCACATCCAAAGCCTTGAGGTATTCAGGGCAGATCTCATCCACCCCCGGAGCCCGGCCACCAAGGAGCTTTTTAACTACTTTAGTGACCTCAGCCCCAGTGATAGGCAGACCCCCCCCCTGAACCCACAGGCTCTTCCTCTTCCACAGAGGGTGTGTTGGTGGGATTGAGGAGGTCCTCGAAGTATTCCTTCCAGCTCCTGACGACATCCCCAGTTGAGGTGAGCAGCTCCCCACTTCCACTGTAAGCAGTGTTTGTGGAGTACTGCTTCCTCCTCTTGAGGCGCCAGATGGTGGTCCAGAACCTTTTCGAGGCCAACCAACCTTAGGACAGGTCTTTTTCCAGGCCCTCACCAAACTCCTCGCACACCTGAGATTTTGCATC
>JAQMYF010000003.1:6004323-6062706 GCA_030014195.1 Neosilurus mollespiculum | reverse complement strand
CCCGTTGATAGTGGGGCTTGAACCCCCGACCTTGGGATCAGTAATCCAGCACCTTACCACCAGGCCACCACTGCCCCTCATTTAAAAATTTATTTTATTATTTTATATTTGTCCCCCATACTCACTTCATACTGCTAGTTATGCTTTCATGTGTTACAGAATTGTGTTTTTATATATCCTAGATTTTAATGTTGCTACTGCATTAGCATAGTTAAGTGGCATGATCGATCTTACGACAAAATCCGACTTACACCGCGACGTAGGAACTGAACCCTGTCATAAGTCGAAAGTCATAAGTACAGTATACATGCCACGTACCATGTAGTGCAATGTGGGAGTTCTGGGATCTATAGAGAATGAACAAAGCAGCGGGACTGAGTCAGTATGCTGTGTGACATTGCACTACGAACATCAGGACCCGTGTTACCCACGTTTTTGAGGCACTAGCATATATGCGTTTTATGATTTTTCTACCGACCAGAAATCAAAGGTGAAATCCTGTGGCGAACCCTTGAAATGCTTTAGCGAGCCTGTGGCAATGAAGCAGTGACCCAGGTGAGGTGTTTTTAAACTGCTTGTTACCTGTTTCATCATGAAAGTTAACAGCAACTGTTTCGATCCAGGAGTTGTCTGTGTTTCTTGGGTCATCCACGTAACCCTTATACACCTAAGAGAGAGACAGAACGACGCTATAACACGGTGCGGAAAGCTGTCATCGTTTTTCTAAAGAGATCCTTTCTAACCTGAAAACCTGGCGAACTGAACAGCTTGCAGATCCGCTCGTGGAGCTTTCCGCGCTCTTCCGGAGAGCCCTCGAGAGAGTTCAAAGCCTCCTCTGAGAATTCTCGCTGCAGAGTCAGAGACACCAGCTCTCCTGGGTCGACCATACCCTGGACGTAGATTACAGATGGGTAAACTCCAAGAAGAAGAACACATACGCGAATCATAACTCTAAATATTTGGTACCGTCTATTTTGAGTTGTACGTCAGTTAGATGCTGTATAAATGTATACACCGACCCCTGGGATGGCCCATTCTCCACAGTCTTTCCTCATGATGGACACAAACTGCAGCAAAGGAAGTTTCGAGACTGCATGAAGGACGCGGTTGCCTGTGAGGTCCCGTTTCCATCTGAGACAGATGAGAGAGAAAAGAGAAATTTAGAGATAGGCCTCCGCGTAAAAAACCGGAGATTCCGTCAATAAATACTAACTATATATCTCCTCACAGAAATGTTCACCTAAATCAAATATATTTCCATATCTGTGGTTAGCATGTCTGCCTCACAGCAAGAAGGTCCTGGGTTCGAGTCCCAGGCTCAAGCATTCCCGTGCAGTGTTCTCCACGGGCTTGTGGCTTTCTTTGGGGTACTCTGGTTTCCTCCCACAGTCCAAAGACATGCTCATTAGGCTAAATGGCTGTTACAAATTGCCTGGGGATGCGAGTGTGAATGGATATGTGTGTTCTGGCCCAGTAGTGATCTGGTGAGTTGTTCAGGGTGTACCCTGCCTTCGCCCAGTATCGGCTGAGATAGGCTCCAAGCCTAGCAGCCTGGCAAATAAGTGAGTGAGTGATATAAGACACAGATATCCAGTGCAATAATTCTAGTATACCAGTCATGTGCTCCGTTTTCTAGCCTCTTGATAAAGGTATATTAAAAGCTGTGTCACTGTACAAGCTGTAACTTGGCGTGTGGTTTAGAATCCTGTCAGAAACAAACGACGAGGGTGTAAGATCAATTCAGCACAGAGAGGACTTTAAGTGGGAGTTAATGTGATAACATTTATGTGAGATCTGATAGGTTTATCCTCCTAAAAGCACTTCGAGAACTCTGGACAGTTTGTTGTTGATCATCCTTTCAAAAACAGGACTATTTGTTCTGTCCTTAATGTCCTTTTCACCACATGTTGTTTGAAAAAAAGAAAAAAGTGTGTGACTGAGACAAAAACATGTCTAAGTAGAAATGCAATCAGGGAGTGCAGACCTCCACCAAGGTAGTCGAATCTCATCTTTACATGAGTTTTAGTGGCAGATGAATTATCGCGCCCCCTTGTGGTCTGCTCGGCAATTATTTTTGAGCTGTCTATTTTTTTTGTCCACTGTGGGTGATATCCACCTCTTTACCCTATCATGCGGTGTTTAAAATGAAAAATAGTTCAAAACCGCCCTGGATCCGGATCGAGATCGTGCACAAAATTAAATCAGTTCATCACTGGCCCAAGACCCACATTTGATTAAAATTTTTGAGTTCTCGTGGACACAGGCACACAGACACACAAAGACAGACACACACACAACTGATCTCATAACCTCCCCCATTGGTGGAGGTAAATACGCCTCGTGCAGGAACACTGTACCTGGTAACTATGGGATCCGCAGCATGGTTAGGACCCCACCTACCAAGAAGTCCCCGTTCATTCAGGCCTGTTCTTCCTCTAGGGTTGCTGAAAGAGGTTGAAATGAAAATGGAGTCTGAGACAGTTGTGGTGGAAAGTGAGCTTGTATAAAAGCACAGGCTAATGATTAAGTGCTCGGCTTACAGAGGACGACCATCATGTATGCTGTAGTCTCCTTCATGGCTCTGCCTATCCACAGACCCATCGAGTGCATTAAACCGCGGATGAAAAGAACTGAAAGAGAGACGAGTCCATTAGCGGCTGAAATGCAAACAGCATAACCTCTTCCAGTAACACAGGCTCAAAATTTTCAAGGTGTTTAGTCGAGCTGAAAATGTACATGGAGACAATGACTAACCCGATATCTGGATCAGCCCAGACAGGGTTCTTCAGCACAGATGGTGCAGTGTAGTTGACAGGACTGTAATCAGGCCATACAGTCGCCCAGCTCACTTTATTATCCGGAACTGGGAAACGCTTCATGTCTGAGCCGGGGTACAATGCGCAACGGGCCTTGATATGCGTGGCAGACGACATGGCGACAGAACTTAACGTACAGACACTTGATGCTCTGGTGTCGATGGATTTACTGTGGATAGACAGAGATACAAAACAGTCAAGACTAGAGCATGCTGAAGAATGAATATATAAAGAAATATTCAGCATATTTCCATAGTAATTATTACACTATGTGTTTATGCACTTCGACATGTGCTATAAGCAGCTTGACTAACAGCTTCAGATTCTGCCAGGAATGAATCACAGCATTAAATACTTGACACACAAATAACTCCAGCCAGAATAATGCTCTTCAAACCACATCACTGTTAAATCTTTGGACTGTTTAGGAAGTGATGATTATTTTTCTATAATAGCAGCTGCGGTGATAATTCCAGCTGTAACACGTCTCATAACGCACTCACACTCTTTCTGTAAATGTAACTATGATAAGAACTAGTTATATTGTTAGTCATAGTAATGTAACCATAGTAATGTATAACCAAAGTAACGTATACTCATTTTTTTTCTGTTTTCTGTGAGGATATAGGAGAGAAGCCTTCAGTCAGTGTCAGCACTTTATCACATTTCGAGAGTAACTTAAAGTCTTCCAAAAAGGGAATTCTTCATAGCAGAGTGCTTGGGGTTTTTTGGTGATAAGACAAGCTGGGGTTTCTTTTTTGCTTGTTTGAATTTTTTTGTCATAACAAATAGGCGAAAAATAAAAATTAAGGCTGGTAATGACTTTTCATAGCAGCTGTGTAGTAATAACAGGAATTACCTGTTTTGGTGGACGTTCCAGAACATAGTAACCGGGAATGGATAAAAATGATGATGTGTTATAAATTAATTAATAGTGTATTATTATTCATAGTATTATTATTATTACATCATCATCACCATCATTACAACAGCAATAATAACTATCATTATTATTATTATTATTACTATTATTATTATTACTATTATTATTATAACTATTACTATTATTATTACTATTATTATTATTACTATTATTACTATTACTTTTATTATTACTATTACTATCATTATTATTATTATTACTATTATTACTATCATTATTATTATTACTACTACTACTATTATTATTATTATTACTTTTATTATTACTATTATTACTATCATTATTATTATTACTACTATTATCATTATTATTATTACTGTTATTACTATTATTATTACTATTACTATTACTACAACAACATCAATCATCATGCCTGGTTATATATATTGAATGAAAAGTGTTATGGGGTTAGCTGTTATGAATAAATTAGCCTCTAAACTACATCAGCCCCTTCTTGTTATTGATTACTTTCCTATGACTATACGCCCTGGTGTGTTTTATTCCATTTATTACTCGATAATAAAGATCCACAGGCCAATGAACCACCTGCAAACTATCATAATATAGAATTCGTTTATATTTGCAGGACAGTAACAATCACTTCATCCAATAAACTTACCACAATCCACTGGCCCGAATGGTGAACGGAAATGTCACAAGTGTAAGAGCGATGTGTACCGACCCAGTCCAGGTTCCGAACACTTGTTTCATTACAAAACTCTCCTACACGGTCAGGAAGTCTCAATCAAAACCACTTAGACCACGCCTGAGCCACTACAAGTCCCACTGCGCATGCGTGCCATTTTCGCGCATGCGCGCATTACATCAAACCCTTCCACACATACTTCCTGCTTCGGTATTGCGCATGCGTGTCATATAATGACTTGTAAAATTGGTACCACACTGTTTGTAACCTAATACTCACTGAGTGTATACTGGTTCCAGGTAGTAGTCCCACAAAGTGTTTTTATGTTGACAGGGAAATTCGGTTCTACTAAAATGTTTGTTAACATTCTAGTTTTCGTACACATTTGCCCAAACGTTTATTCCTACTAGGGTCACTGGGAGGCTAATGCCTATCTCAGCCAACTCAGGGTGAAGGCGTCCACAGAAACGCCCTCGCCAGGACTCAAGCACAGGACGTTCTTGCTGTGAGGTGGATGTGCTAACCACTACGCCTCTGTGGAAGTGGTGTAGAAACCGCTTAATCCTCTCGGTTCACAGGGAGGCCAGAGCCTATCTCAGCCGACATCGGGCGAAGTTGGGGTACATCCTGAATAGCTCCCCAGATCATTTCAGGGCCAACACACACAAAACCAATCACACCTAGGGGCAATTTGGATCAGCCAGTTAGCCTAAAGTGCATCTCGTTGGTCTGTGAGATGAAACTGGAGTACCCAGAGGAACCCCTCGCAAGCACAGGGAAAAGATGCAACCTCCGCATAGGACCTTTTTCCTGTGAGGAATCCTGGTGGTGGAAAGTGGTGCTAACCACTACGCCACCGTGCTGTCCCTGGATGCAAATCTGCAAATGATAAAAATGCAAAAGTTAAATAGGAGCAACACTTGTGTTTTTGTAGTATAGTGATGCTGAGAATTTAGGCAGATATATATATATATGCTGCAGTGAGAGAGAGAGATGGAGAGGGGGACAGGGGTTAATAGAGGAGGTTGTCAACCATCTTGCTCCAGATTTCCACATCTGGAAAGTGCAAGAAGCCTGGAAAACTCACGATAATCCTGCCGTCATGGTATCATGATATCTTTGTAGATACGGTGACAAGGAAGGTGACGGGCAGTGATGGGAAATGGGCCCTCCCTGCTCCCATTATTGGAAACAACAGGTAAATGGGAGTTGTTGACCGCTCAGGTCAGCTCCTTCATTACTATTTCATTCAGAGAATAACATCAAGCACATACTGCACAGTGTTTTTTAATTTACTGGACATTGACACAAAAACAAATGCCTATATTATGCATTTGGAGCTCACTAGTGTGCGGTGAACATTGGAATCGGCGTGCAAAGACTTCATGGCGGAGTTGATGCGTCAGCTGTCCTAGGTGGAGAACAGGAGTTCCACTGAAAATACATTGCCAGAGTGTTCCTGTGTCTTGTGCTGCGGACACTGGAAAGTCTGACAGAGCCATGAAAGGTTGCAGGTGATGCCAGAACCGATCAAGCAAAGTAGTGAGCAACGTCACTCCATAGCGGTGTGAGGCCTGTGATGTGCCCCCGTGCATTGCTCTTGACAGATCTTGTTTTGAAGAGTGGGACAGATCGGTGTAGGTGTTTGGGAAAAAGAAACATACAAGACACTTGCATAACACCGTGTTTAGTGAGTCAACGTGAGACTTCAATTCTATACAGTTTACTGTGTTTTGCCTGCAATTTCATGTTTGTTGCTTGTGTGTGTATGTGTGTGTAAGAGAGAGACAGAGAGACAAGAAAACGTGGAACCACATCGCCGCAAGAAGGTCCTAGGTTAGAAGCCGGGGCTCTGCAAGGGCGTTTCTGTGTGGAGTCTGCACGTTCTCCCCACGCTTGTGTGGGTTTCCTCCATGTTCCCCAGTTTCTTCCCACTGTCTAAAGACATACACGTTAGACTGATTGGTCATTTGAAATTACCCTTAAATCTGAACGCCTGTGTGGGTATCGCCCTGCAATGGTCTGGCGAGCGGTTCAGGGTGTTCCCTGCCTTCACCCACAGTCGGCTGAGATAGGCTCCAGCCTCCCTGGGACCCTAGTAGGATTAAATGGTTTGGCAAATGATTGAATGGGTGTATAAATTGATTAATTGAGTGATATACGGTTTTTAGGTGGAACCAGGAGTGGTTCCTGCTTGGTTTGAATGAAGCCAAAAACCAAATTATAGCTTGCAGTCGGTCAAGGCTTTTAGATTAGCTTCACACTAGTGCTCTGCGCGGTGCTGCGCTACGAATGCGCAGTGTGGCAAACCGCCTCTGGCCCTGAGGAGAGCATTTTCACGACACGCGCCCCCGCGCTATCTGATGTAGTACGGTACAGGAGGAAAAATCCGTGTTTTCTTTGAGGTCTCTCTCTCTCTCTCTCTCTCTCTCTCTCTCTCTCTCACACACACACACACATCACCGAAGCAAGGGGGCGCTTTTTCGACTCTCCTTCCACTGTCAGTTCAAGAGCGACGTCCAAAGAAGCAGCTATTTTTCACGGAAATAAACGACGCTGTCGTTAAGCTGAAATCGGTTGAAGGCCCCTCTCCACAACCGAGTATCGGAACCGAGCGGAACAGATGGCGGAGTCGGGCAACACCGGACCGGCGGCGGCAGCGGCGGCGGCAGCAACAGTAGAAGCGGGACCAGCAGCAGAGGCCGCAGGCTCGAACGGCAGCGCCCCCGATGCTGGAGGACCAGCCGCGCCCGGTGGAGCCACTGGAGCCGCGGGACCCAAACCCTGCCTGGAGTCGGTGAAAGGACAACATTTCGACGTGGGCCCGCGTTACACCGACCTCCAGTACATCGGAGAAGGGGCCTATGGGATGGTCTGGTAAGAGAACAATGACATTATGGTTTATTTGTAATGGTACAAAGACAACACACACATAGGTGAGCCTGGTGTGCTAATCAGGTGGCTAGCAAACTTACCTCATCTAGCTAGCTAGCTAGCGTGCTGATGTTTCGTATAAAAATATGTTAGTGTTTATTGAAAAGGAATAGTGGTAACCTAAAAATGTCCCGTGTAAATAAAAAAAAAGCGTCATTTGATTGTTTTGGAGAAAACAAGTCGTTGTTTACATTGCAGTAGGATTTTGGGCGGCTCAACAAGTTAGCATTGTGCATGTAGCCTCTCCAGTCAGAACCGGGTGAGAACCCAGCTGGAATGGTTCCTAACAATAAAAAAATAAAATAAACAAGCGAAATCTTATCTTAAAATTTAGGCAGAAAAGAAACATTTATTTAAAAAGTATATATAAACAAAAACACATGTTGGCTTAGCTAAAGTTAACCTAGCTTCTCGTTAAGATTACTTTTATTTCTAAAATAAGACGCAGACATGTTGTTTAAAATCAACACCAACAAGTGACAACTGCTTCACTGTAATATTGAAGGTAAAATTGATATGCAGCTTGTTAGGGAACAATAGACACAGGAAACTGATCATGTATGCTAACACATTAGCATTTAGCTCTTTGACAACAGTATAGCAAGCGAGGCTGGAGTAAAGGCGTGGTTGTGATGGCATTGATGCTGGTTTTTGTTGGAAAAGTTACTATTAGGGGGGAAAATCTGTGATTTTTAACCGAATTTGATTAACTTATTTTATTAGATGACTCCCTTGTAAAGTAGATGTGCTAAAGTCATACAATTCATGTAATTATATTGTTATTGTGAGCTTCCTGGTTGAGTAATAGTTAGTTGGTGTTATGATATGATCATGAAATAAAGATAACTTTATAAAGTTTTTGGTGAAATGGATAACAAGAGCATGATGGTGGCATAGTGGTTAGCACGTCCGCCTCACAAGAAGGTCCTGGGCTCGGGTGTTTCTCTTTGGAGTTTGCATTAACTCCCCGTGCTTTTGTGGGTTTCCTCCGGGTACTTTGGTTTCCTCCCACAGTCCAAAGACATGCACATTAGGCTGATTGGCGGCTCCAAATTGCCCCTAGGTGTGAGTGTGAATGGTTGTGTTGGCACTGTGATGGTCTGGTGAGCTGTTCAGGGTGCACCCCGCCTTCACCCAGTGTCGGCTAAGTTAGGCACCAGCCTTCAGACGTGGTTCGGCAGATGAGAAGATCTAAGATAACTTCATTCCTATCTGCACATATTTATATCATCTCGTATTTTAAAAGAGCTCCCACTTACTTTTTTTTTTTTTTTTTTTTTTTTTTACAATTTATCCAGCATTTGTGTTGATGTTACAAGTAACACATAGTTAATAAATCTGGGGTTGTTTCAGATGCTGTGCTGTAAAAAGTAATCCCAAAAAAGCAGAATTATGAATCTGTTTATTGTTGCTTAATAATAAGTAAACATTTAAATACCCAAACTATGTATAAATTGCCCTTTTTTCTAGTGTATAATTACTTGTAGTTGCATTATTTAAAAAATAATAAATAAATACTTAACAGGATGTGCTTTTGCAACCTATCTTATCTTTAGCACCGCACATGTTCTCATCCATGTGATTGTGTGGACTATCTCTTTCTTTTTTTTTTTCCTCCCCCACCCACATGCTTTTAGCTCTGCTTTTGACAATGTCAACAAGCTCCGAGTGGCCATCAAGAAGATCAGCCCGTTTGAGCACCAGACATACTGCCAGCGCACGCTGAGAGAGATCAAGATCCTGCTGCGCTTCCGCCACGAGAACATCATCAGCATCAACGACATCCTGAGAGCGCGCCACATTGACTACATGCGCGATGTGTATCCTTACCCGAGCAGTCGGCCACGCCTGGAGAGCCAGACACCACTGCAACGAGGAGTCAGGTTTCCAACCATTGTCCTGAAAAGCAATAAGGCCCGAGGGTTGCACTTTAGAGATTAGTGTGAGGGAGATTTACGCAGCACTTCAGCGTGGTCCAAAATGAAAAATAATTGCTTTTGTGTTTTATCATTCCGTGCCGTTCGCATTCACTTCCAAACCTCATCTAGCACTCATTAAAAAAATAAATAAATAAGAGTAATTAGGCACATGTGTTTCTGGCTGTGCTCTGGGATTATCCCAGTGAGCTGCTGTAAAGTCGATTAATTTCTTAACCGCCTGCAGCTACATCGTCCAGGACCTGATGGAGACGGACCTGTACAAGTTGCTGAAAACCCAACAGCTCAGCAACGATCACATCTGCTACTTTCTGTACCAGATCCTGCGTGGGCTGAAGTACATTCACTCTGCCAACGTCCTCCACAGAGACCTGAAGCCCTCCAACCTGCTCATCAACACCACCTGTGACCTCAAGGTCAGAACCAGTCTATGAAGAGGGTTGTTGTTTTTTTTACACACACACACACACCCATACATCTATATATGAGGGGCTGATGTGTACCAGTATAATCCGACCAACCAGGACAGAAACACATCTCTACTCGCCCGTATATTTAGGAAGCGCTTTCTCTTTCTTGCGTGAGTGTTCAGGAGTTCGAGTCAGGGCATGTTGGTGGTTGTGGCTTTGATGCACGGAAACATTACACCCATGGTAACCTATTGGTTTACAACAGCATTACATTTACCATGGGGTTATGTAACTCCAGACACGTTTGGCTCTTACCATTTCATGTTAGGACTTCTAAAACCCTGAATAGGCCACACCCACAAGCGTCAGACTGACAGCGGTGATCAGTGCTGCTGGATAGTGGAGGCTTTGATCTATTGTTTGGAATACAAACCTTGGGGTGAGGTATCCATAGTAATGTAGAGTGTGGTGGAGGAGGTAGAAGAGAGTGCAGGCAGGGTGGAACGGGTGGAGGAGAGTCGCTGGAGGGATTTGTGATAGAAGGGTATATAAGATTTATACGACAGTGGTGAATCCAGCAAGGCTGTACGACTTATAGATGGCAGTGCTATCAGAAAGACAGGAGGCGGAGCTGGTGCTGCGATTTTCTCTCGGCGTGACATGAATGGGTGGAATTAGAATCGTTTATGTTAAAACAGCACAGGGAAGAGTGGTAGTAGCTTTGTTCATGAGATGCTTTTCTTTTTCAGTACATCAAGACATTTTGTATCTTGTGTTGGACCTTGTCTTGTATTACAGCCTGGATTTTTTTTAGTTGATGTGAGATCGTATTTCGATGATGGGTCGAGAGGCAGATTCTGTACTGTTATTTCTGTTTTCTCAGATCTGTGACTTTGGGTTGGCGCGAATAGCCGACCCGGAGCATGACCACACTGGATTCCTTACAGAGTACGTGGCCACTCGCTGGTACCGCGCTCCGGAGATCATGCTCAATTCCAAGGTAAATTACGTATTCCTCTGTAAGACCGAGAAACTCCTGCACGCATCTTCATGTGGATGAATTAATAACCCCCTCTACCACCCTCACCCCCCCCTCTTTTGTTCTCTTTATCTCTTTCTCTCGTTCTGTCTTTCTCTTTTTCTTGTTCTCTCTCTTTCTCTCATTCTCTCTCCATCTCGTTCTGTCTCTTTCTCATTCTCTCTCCCTATCTCTTTCTGTCTCTCTCCCTCTCTCATTCTGTCTCGCTCTCTCTCGTTCTCTCTCCCTCTCTCGTTCTCTCTCTTTCTTTCTCTCATTCTCTCTCCCTGTCTCATTCTGTCTCTCTTTCTCTCATTCTCTCTCCCTATCTCTTTCTCTCTCTTTCTCTCCCCCTCTCACACTCTCTCTGTCTCTCTCTGTCTCTCGCTCTCTCGCTCTCTCTCTCTCTCTCTCTCTCTCTCTCTCTCTCTCTCTCTCTCTCTCATTCTCTCTCCCTCTCCTGTTCTGTCTCTCGCTCATTCTCGCCCATTCTTTCTCCCTCTCTTGTTCTGTCTCTCTTTCTCTCATTCTCTCTCCCTCTCCTGTTCTGTCTCGCTTATTCTCTCTCCCTCTCTTATTCTGTCTCTCTTTCTCTCATTCTCTCTCTCGTTGAGTCTCTGTCCCTCTCTTGTTCTGTCTCTGTTGTTGTCTCTTTTTACTTGTTCTCTTTTTCTCTGTCTCTCTCTCGTTTTCTGTCTCTCTCTCGTTCTGTGTGTCTACTGTTCTCTGTCCATCTTTCTCTCGTCTTCTCTCTCACTCTTGTTCACTCCTCTTCCTGTCTCATTCTCTTGTTCTGCCTCTGTCATTCTTTGTCTCTGACATTCGGTCTCTCTGTCTCTCTTGTTTTACTTGTTCTCTCTGTCTTTGGTTCTCTGTCTCTTGTGTCTCCCCTCCCCTCTCATATGTATCAGGGCTACACAATGTCCATTGATATCTGGTCAGTGGGTTGCATCCTGGCTGAGATGTTGTCCAATCGACCCATCTTTCCTGGAAAGCACTATCTGGACCAACTCAATCATATACTTGGTAAGACGTTGTGTCCGCACGTCAGTTCTCACTGCTTTTTGCATGGTGTCTGTGTGGGAGGGCTAATGGAAATTATGCTACAGTTATTCATCCCGAATATTTAGAGTCTTAATATGTTAAAAGGAAAATGGGGATCCTGGAGCGAGACAGCATGCTGACTGTAAGGTAAATCATTACAAAGAAACTTCACTGAAAACCCAGAGGAGTAATCAACCAGAATGTTATTATTTATGTTATATTTATACTTTATTACATTATAAAAGGATGAAGAAATTTTGCGGCGGCGTAGTGGTTAGCATGTCCGCCTCACAGCGAGAAGGTCCTGGGCTCAATTACTAGGCTGCGGTGTTTCTGCATGTTCTTCCCGTGCTTGCATGGGTTTCTTCTAGGCGCTCCGGTTTCCTCTCACCGTCCAAAAACATGCACATTAGGCTGATTGGCTGTTCCAAATTGCTTCAAGGTGTGAGTGTGAATGGTTGTGTGTGCGTATGTGTGTTGGCCCTGCAATGGCCTGGCGAGCTGTTCAGGGTTTACCCCGCCTTCACCCAGTGTCGGCTGAGATAGGCACCAGCCTCCCTGCAACCCTACCGGGATTAAATGATTCCGCAGATGAGAGAGTGAAGAAATAGAGATGGTGTGAGTGTGTGTACAATGAGAACCATACAGCAACCAACACCCAAACACTTGTTGGCGAATGGAATGCGACTGCGCTTTTAAAGATCTGGTTTATGTGCAAGATTGAATTCACTCCCACCTCAGATCTAGTCAAAGCCAAGTCGTTTTGATGTCCAGGCTTTGCTGTTTTAGCTTGATGCTCTGGTTACAGCGCCACAGCTGCAGTATTGACTGCTTTTTAGCGTGTTCATGTTTTTCTCAAACCACATGGTTTGTTAGACAACCTTAAGTCAGGCTTGTGGTTTCTGACACTATATAAAAGGTAACAGCATTTTAGCAGCAAGTGTGCAACCACCACCATCATAAACTTTTTTTTTTCCAACCCTTTTTTATAACATGAATATTGATCCTTTTTTTAATGGAGGTAAAAATCCATTTATCCGAATGGACAAAGAAAAAAAAGCCAGTTTTAGTACAATTTCTAACATGCACAGTTCAGAAAAAGAGCAACGACTGGACAAACAGCTACAGCAATATGTTGTGCGTACATAACATAAGATTATTAAATAGTAGAACAAAAATAAAAGAGAGCACTTGGAGCGCAAACCTCTGCCAAGCAGGACTAAACTAACAAAGGACACAGCAGCCTCTGCTGAACCTGCTGTAATATGATTCTTACATGAAATAATCAACCTTTATCACAAGAATCCTTTAAACAATTCCAGGATCTAGAATTTGATCCGGATCATCCCCTAATCATTAATTAATTAATTAACTAACTGACTAACAAACAAACAAATAAATAAATAAATAAAAGGTAAAAATTTGCCCATAACTTTTTTTGTGTGTGTATTCCCGCTAATAAACAAGCAAACCGGAGATAAAAGATAAGCTCCTTGGTGGGGTGATGAGTCGTACTAGGGAATTCTGGTATATTTTTTTGTGAGTAATGATGTATAAGGGTAATAGAAGTGTAAGGTTGTATGTAACTTGGTAAAGCTGGGTTTGGTAACCTGCAAAATTTAAAAGTAGCATCTCTTCAGGTCTCCGGTTAAACCCTTCTCTGTTCCTGGAGGTCCTTCCAAAGCCATGCCCCCGTTCACATGCACAAGCTCTGATCTCACTATATTTCCTGCATGGTAGGGTCAGGCACAAGCAGGGAGACATTTGACTGAATATTTTCAAGTGGACCGCGAGGCAGTGATCAGTCTGTGTTTTTACAGGATTACAGAAGCCACAAATATCTTAAACGTTATTGATTGCTGTCGGGGTATAAAGCCCATTTTAAACAATATTACAGGTTGTGTACACAGCTAAAAATTTTGCAACCCCACATTTAAGTGGGTGAGTGAATAGGTTCACTTAGGCAGCATAAACCTTTTTTTAACAAAATGGTTGTGTACATGAAGAGTTTGAGCTCAAAAAACGATAAGTGCCTTTGTTTTAATTATTATGAAAAACTATTTTTATGTAGCTTTACCAAAAAAAAAAAAAAAAAAAAAAACACTTTCAGTAGCTTTAAAGGGAAAACAAAACCTTTTCCAGTAGCTTAAGAAAAACCTTTTCCAGTAGCTTAAAAAAAAACTTTTTCCAGTAGCTTTAAAAGAACTTTTTCCAGTAGCTTAAAAAACAAACTTTTTCCAGTAGCTTTAAAAGAACTTTTTTCCAGTAGCTTAAAAAAAATATATACTTTTTCCAGTAGCTTAAAAAAAAAACTTTTTCCAGTAGCTTAAAAATAACTTTCCCGTAGCTTAAAAACACTTTTTCCCGTAGCTTAAAAACACTTTTTCCAGTAGCGTTCAATCTTTTTTTAGTAGCTTTAAAATAAAGCTACTGAAAAGTTGTTATGCTCATAATTGAAACAATGGCACATATCTGTTTTTGAACTCAAACTCTAAATGTGTACATTTTTAGGTAGGTGTGTAATATAAAAGCTCCCCTCCAAAAAATATCAAAGAATCTGGTTAGAGGAAACAAGTTTGTAATGGATCAGGATTGGGAAAAACTGCAAGAACCCTTTATTGTGCAAGGACTAGTACCATACATCTCATTCTTTAAACAGTGATGGATGGATACATGGATGGATAGGTAGAGTAATGCCCTTTCTATAATGTATGTGTGGGGTGTTTTTCTCTCTCTCTCTCTCTCTTTCTCTCTCTCTCTCTCTCCCTCTCCCTTTCTCTTTTTTTTTTGTCTAGGTATCCTGGGATCTCCTTCTCAGGAGGATTTAAACTGTATAATCAACGTGAAGGCCAGGAACTACCTACAGTCGCTCCCAATGAAACCTAAAATCGCCTGGAGCAAACTCTTCCCCAAGGCAGATGCCAAAGGTATGCAATCAGGAGAGCATTGTGTACAAGATTGTGTAACCCCCCCCCCCGCCCCCCCCAAAACACACACACACACACACACACACACACACACATCACACTGCCAATCTTTTGGCTGTGGCTCTAGTCTGAACTCCTTTTCTTTCATTTTATTCTTTTTTTTTCCCCCTTACCTTTAAATCTGCACTGACTTGGTGCTTTTGTTTCATGTCGTGATAAATGGAGGCCATTAACATGTTTGACTTTGCTAAAGCTTAACAAGAAATTGGTTCAAAGGGCTATTTCACCTGAAATAGATTTTTTTTTTTTTAAACTTTGATATAGTATATTAATCGCACAAGGGAAATTTGGCTATCGGTTTTACCCCATCCAAAGTGAGTACACACAGTAGGCAGCCGCATTGCGGCGTCAGAAGAGCAGTTGGGGGCCTTGCTCAAGGGCTCTTCAGGCGTTGAAGGTGGAAGAAGGTCCTTCCCCCACCGCCACACATTTTACCTGCTGGTCTTGTTAGAGAACCAGCGACGTTTCATTCACAAACTTGCTAACCATTAAGCTATGGCTGCCCCTAAAATGGCTGTGTTATGGCTACTTACCAATTTTTGCACCAAAGCCAAGGCAGATGTCACTGACATCCACAGAGGTGTTGGGCTCATGATTTGAATTTCCATCAGACTCCCACTGTGTTAAGACCTCTGGGCAAGGTCTCAACCACGAGTGTCGCTATCCTCCCAGCAGTTTAAATGGGTACCAGTAAAAATACTGGAAAGGTAATCTGCAGCGGTCTAGCATCCTGTCAAGGAGAAGTTGAACTCTTCATGCTACGGAAACCGGGATAAGTGCCGGCCTGATGAACCAGTGGGCTCGGGAGTAAAAGCTCAACAGTCCTTTATGTACTGCACAGGAAAATAAAAATTAAACAAAATCCAGATTATTGTCACTTCCCTTTATATATGTTTACCATTATAGAAGCAGGTCAGGTGCACTGTGTAGCATTTAGTTCATTACATACTACAGGAGAATATAAGTAAACCATGCAGAGTGTACTAACTCAGTGTAGTATATACTACACAGGGGGAAAACAACTAAAATGAGAAAAAAATGGTATATTGTTCCATTTAATAATGGCTACGACTGCTCCAAGTGACTGTGATTCGATTTAAGCGTTATCCACTTGGGATCATGTTTTTTAATCCTCTGATGGCAGCCAGTCAGATCGTATTGTTCCTGTGTATTATACAGTCTACTATTGATAATTAGAAACTTCTGCTTGTCTGCTTTTCTCTTCAGTTTGTGCTAAACAGCCAAAACCTTTTTTTTTTTTTTTTTGTGCAGGACTGTTTATTTTTATTATTATTATTTGAACCCATTTGCTGTAAAGTATACCCAGTAAGAACTTGGTACTTATACTGATTAGGACCTCCCTGTATTCTCAGTCCTTCATGGCATTGGTTCCCTTGGCTTTCGGAAACATTCATATGAGAGGCTGGTCCATGTTAAGATGATCACAGCACACGATTCCTGCAGAATATTTTTAGGTCTGCCTTTCCAAACATGTCCTAATCCTGTGACTGGGAAGGCCACTGACGAACACTGAAACTCATTGTCATGATGTGACATCATGCTGGAAGTAGCCATTAGAAGTAGAATTCAAGTGATGATTAATTCGATGATTTATATTAAGAGTATTCCCCACACTGTCATAAAACCTCCACCGGGAGGTGGGGTCTATGGATTCATGTTGTTGGTCTCAAATTCTGTACCGTCTGTGTGCTTCAGCAGAACCTTCATGAAACAACATATTGTGAATCCTCAGATAACGTTTCTGCTCGCCACAGGTGTACAGAGCGGTTATACAAGTCACTTTAGCCTTTCTGTGACCTTGACCCTGTCTGGTCATTCTCCGTTGACCCTTCTCTCTAACATGGCATCGTCATCTGTGGAACTGTTGCTCATTGGTTGTTTCTTCTTGATTGTCATTCAGTCAGAGTAAACGTGACAGACTGTCGTGTGTGAAAATCTCAGGAGGCCAGGAGTCATAGAAATACTCAGCACCTCATTTTAGTATTCTCCTCATGCTGATGGTTGGTGTGGACGTTATCTGAAGCTCTTGGGTTGTATAGCGTGATTTATGCGATGCAGTGCTGGCGAACAGTTGGCTGATTGGATAACTGCATATATGTGTAGGTGTTCCTAATAGTGTCGTGTTAGCATTTAGCGGGTGTGGGATTAGAAATGTCTGTATGTTTTACGGATACTATAAAAGCAATTCATATTTAAAAGTTTAAAGAACAGGAAGATTAGGAATGGAGAGCTTTGTCATTATATTGCTTGGTCTGTATTGAGCAATTGGTGCTGGGAAACGATTGTTTGGAAATCTAAAATGTTTTCGTACTGATGCAGTAATGTAGAAATCCTGGAATAAAAATCCAGGTCAAAGGGCATGTAAGACTGTGGCTCAGTATAAACCTTTTGTTTAGTGAGTAAAGGGTTTTCGGAGAGTTGGAATGGAAATGAAGCCGAACATTGCAGGTCTTAAAGAGTGGTCTTTTGTTCACTATCCAGTTGGCTCGCGCGTGGGTGTGTGTAGGAGTGTGAGTTGGATGCGGCTGCAAAAGCAAGGAGAATAATATAGTGTGCGAATGTATTGGCACTGGCACGTTGCATAAGGTTTTAATGGTCGTGTCGTGCATCCTGGTTTATTCCTGTTAGAACTGGGACCATTTACTTTCTTTGAGATATTTTAAAAAGGAAATTTGAAGGGCTTGATAGCAGTGCAGCTGTGATAATGATAATGTTCAGCACTCGGGGTAGACAGTGTCTACGCCTTCTTTTTTTTTTTACCACCCTGGAGGCTCGCTGGCAATCAAAGCAGGGCTGCAGGGAAAAGAAAGTGGTGTAAGTGTAGCGAGCAGTGACAGTAGGGAAGATATTTAATTTACATATTAATTTTTGTATTTGAATTATAGAGTGTGTGTAGTAATTAACCTTTACACAATCATTATTGAAGCTTCTTTCCAACAAATAGGACCCCACTCACACCCAACACTGCAGTGTATTTTGATAATATGAACCCAGACTGTGTGTGTTAATGTAACGAATCATTCTTGTCTATCCTCGCTTTAGCTCTGGATCTGTTGGACCGCATGTTGACCTTTAACCCCATGAAGCGTATAGCTGTGGAAGAGGCCCTGGCACACCCTTACCTGGAGCAGTACTATGACCCCACTGATGAGGTACCCTGACCCCTACCCATGTCTTCCTCCCTGTCCCCTTCTGGTATTCTACAGCATTTATGCTGTTAAAGCCATCGCATTAATCTTTCAAGGGGTCTGTTCGCAATGTTTAGAGCCCTCTGCTGGCTGAAAGGGTGAATTTCAATTTGACTGCTTTCTTTTTTAAACGGGCATCAATCCCCAAGGCAGCACCGCACCCCGCCCTCCCCCATGTGTCTCTCTGTGTGTGTACCGCTGTGGGTCTCTCTCTCTCTCTCTCTCTCTCAATTTGTGTGTGTGTGTGTGTGTGTGTGTGTGTGTTTTTGTATTTCCAGCCAGTGGCTGAGGAACCCTTCACCTTTGACATGGAACTGGATGACCTTCCTAAAGAGAAGCTGAAGGAACTTATCTATGAAGCGACAGCACGATTCCAGGCTAACTACCAAGGCTCTTGAGGGAAACGAGGTAAACCTTAAAACAACAGCAAGAAATCGTTGTAATGTCCGATTCAGTGTGATGTAATACTGACAATGTGATATCAAGTCCACTTTTCTGACCCATTTTGTGAACTGTGGTGTGTGCATGTATGTTTAATTTCCTATTTTAATAGTAATAAACTCTGAACAGTATTTCACACTGTTCCTTACCCTCCTATTTTAAAATGTATCATTGAATGAAAGAACGTATTCTGGTGGGATTTCACCACCGTCTGCTCTTGTAGCCAACGTATACCCGATCACGTCACGCCTGTGAGCTGCAAAGTGACAAACAATAAATCAGAAACACCTTGAGTTATTTTCAGTGGTTAGCTGTCTGGCTAGTTAACATTAGCATAGGAATCGATGTATAGTTGGCCCATGGGAAATCTCAAGAATGAGTGCTCAAGATTTAAGGTTTTTTTTTTTTTTTTTTTTTACCAATCTCAGTAAGCTTTTATTCCTCTGTTATGGATTGTAAAAGCTTGTTTCTCACGTTTTCTAAATAATCCTTCGCTGATGTGTAACCTCTGGGTGTGTATGTGTGTGTGTACATGTATATGTATATATATATATATATATATATATATATTGTATGTGGGGAAAAAATAACAGTACTACAATTTTATCCCTATAAATTGTAGTACTGTTATTTTTTCCCACATACAATATACTTAGCTCTACTTCGACGTATCGAGCACTGTTTTACGGAAAATCGACTCAAGATCTTATATATAAATTTTACAGCGTTGTTTTTATTGAGCCTCTCAGGTATTTTTTAAATTAGAAAAATTAGCTGAGCACCAATATAATTAAGGAGAACTAAGAAAACGACAGAACCAATGAAGATGTCTTGCCATGACTGGATAATATTAATTACAATAATAGTAAAAAAAAAAAAACAAACAAAAAAAAAACGCCACCACAGTAATAATAAAACCATTAATAATAGTAGTAGTAGCAATAAAAATGATTAGCACAGTATGAATATAGAGAATTATTATTTGGAGGGGCTATCAACACCCGCCTAAACCTAATAATTCTGTCATGTGAAAGCCGAGTTCTATAATTGTTTTATTTTTCATTTAAAATATTTTTCAAGTTGACCATCACAGTATTATGTTGCTCGTAGCAGTCGTGCAATAATCATTTGACTTATCTGATGACAACAGTGCAATAATTCAGGTATCGCATGACAGTGATGCAGTACCAGTTATTATTCGATGGCTTTCCACCAACAAGAAAATCTGTTGAATGAAATTATAATTTTATTATTATTATTATTACGCTTAGAAATACCTTTATTATTTATAGAATGATCATATACCACAGAAATAAATGCAAACGTAAAAGCCGTGATTTACACCATCTGTTCAAATCTCTCTTATAAAATCACCAAACTCTGCATAAAGGTAAACATGAACCTGTGTTTGTGTCTTGACTCATTTCTTTCCTCCTTTTCCCCCCACTTAGCTCCCTATGACAACGATCAAGCCACGCTGAGGTGAAGAACAACATAACTCCAAAAACAAATCAACAAGCTACAGAAGATGTACACACAAAAAAAGAAAAAAGGGAGAAAAAAATGTCCATGGAAAACTTGAGCGTTTCTTTTCTTTCTCTCTCGCCCGGAGCCGGAGGTTTTTTAAACCCTTGCTCTGTTAACGCCGTGGAATGGGGGCAGCTGTATCCACCCACCATGTCACTCCACAGCCCCTGTTCTTTCATTCTTCCTGCTTTAACGTCTCACACTTTTTTCCTCTCTCTCTTTTTTCCGTGCACTCTCTCTCTCTCATCTGATCACGCTTAGCCTGTTATGTGGTGTTGGAGGAAGAATAGAGAGGGAGAGAACGGGCGAGTATATCATTACTATGGGCTTGGGCTGGGTGTGTATATGTATTTGTATATGTGTATGTAATTTGGAATTATTATTTTTTTTGCCACCTTTCTGAGTGTCAGATCTGTTTGTACACTGTAATTTCAACATTATGATCCTTCGCGGAATGACTTTAGAGAGTTTATATTTGAGTATTTGTTGGATTAATATTATTATTTTTTTTTTCCTTAAGTAAAATGTGTAAAACCTCGGTTAGTTTTTGCTTGTGAGGTTTTCTAAAAGGCAGTACTGGTGATTTTTAGTTTTTTATTTTTTATTTTTGGTAGAAAAAGGAAAATATACTGGATAAAGATGTATAGAACTGAAACTTGCTAACTTACTGTACCATATCCGATTCCATTGTTCTGGGTTTTTTTGTGTTTTTGTTTTGTTTTTTGTTTTTGGGTTTTTTTGTGTTTTTGTTTATTTGTTTGTGTTTTTTTTTTTTTTTTTTTTTTCTGTTTTTGTTTTTTGTTTTTTGAACGCTCTCGCCAGTACTCTTGGAAAATGAAGCCATTCGTGTCATCTTCAAACTCGAATATCATCCCACATCCCTTTCTTTTTCTCTTCTTGGGTATCCCTGAATGCTCTTAATGGGGTCGTTATGTAATTTTGCCACGTTGCACGGGGAATCCCTCTTAACGTTCCTTAGTGTGTAGATTAAAATTTTTTTATTATGGTTTTTCTTTTGGTTGTGTTGACCCTAATTGTCCGACTTTATCTTTTGTCCAATACACCAGTTTTATCCCGCGTCAGATTTTATCCACTGATCCCATGTCGCCGCTTTTTTCCTCTCGCACCTGCAACATTCCTTCCCATTCTTTCCTCCTCGCACTTTTGTCAGCTGAGGAGACCTAGCCAAGCCGAAATGCTTTCAGAGCCATAGCACACACAACTTTCTCTCCCCCTCCTTTCCCCTGGTGATGTCACAATTTCTTGAACAAAAGGGCTTTTTTTCCACGGGGGCTTGCTGACCTCAACGCCTCTCTCGCCTGTGATTGGCTGATTTTTTGATAATGTGATCTGTGACTGGCTGACTTTGCATGCACCAACTCACAGGTAGTGTTTCCTATTTTCCTGCTCGTTTGTTTCCTGCAACTGACTAAACTGCCTGTAATGACGCAGACGTACGCTTTTTGTCCAGTCGCCGACGAGGAAAGCTCGCTCTCGATAGGGGGAATGGAGACGTGTCTTTTTTTTTTAATGTTACCATTGGTGTGGTGTGTTTTTTCTTTGTATAAACCCGCGCTTGATTTCTACACTGTTGTTCATGGTGTTGTTGATATTCCTGTTGTGCGGGGAAAATAGAAGTGCACCCAACAGCATGTTTCATACATCGGTCGAATGACGTTCTTCAATCTGTGCACCTGCACTTTTGTGTCCTAATGCTTTGCTTTTATTTCTTCTTCAATTTTTTTTTTTAAGTCCAGTGCACTTTTGGGTCTTTCTTCGGTTTCTAGAAATGTTTTGATGGACGGAGATGTACCGTAACTCCTGCAGTACTCACGTCATTTGGGTCGTGCTTTCTTTTCCTCTGCTCTGCTTTCTCTCTTGCTTTGTTGGTGCATTGTGGGACAGGAAGGCACAGATGGTCGGGCTGCACCCCCATGTCTGTGTCTGCATGTCTGTCTGTTTCAGCTTGTAGCTGCTTTTTCCTCCGCGCCGCTCAATGAGCCGAGGGCAACAAATCTTTACCAAGGAAAACGCCGCGTTGTTGTTGTTAATGTATCGCTTATTTACAAATGGGACCATAGGGACTGAACAATCACACACCTACAGATATGCATCACACACAGTATATGATGTAAAACCTTCAAATAAGGCAGATTTAATAATGTCCTTTTAATGGCTGTTCTTATAATTATTGCTGTTATATTGAAGAGTCTTTTTTAAAAACTAAAAAAAGGGATGTGAAACTTCTTTTCTTTATTTTCTTTCAATTCTCCGTGTGTGTGTGTGTGTGTGTGTGTGTGTGTGTGTGTAATTAATCGGGTGTGTTGTCACTGTCAGAAATCCCCCCCGAATCTTTTAAGGATTTATTTTAAGATGATTTAATGCTATGAGTAGATGGTAAAGAGATATGAACTATGGATGGTTTTAGTGTATTTACATGCTTATGGGTATTATGAATTAAACAATTAACAAAGAAACAGACTTATATACATATATTAAATAAAATTCCTGATACTGTAATTTTCTGTTTTGCTTTTTTCCTCCATATCCTCATTGAGTGTTTCATCGAGGTTGCAGAAATCGTCAGTCTCATAATTTTACCCTGGGTTTACACTGGGGCACAATGTCTACGATGTCCAAGATTTGAGACAATTGTGAGGAGTGTGTGTGTGGGGTGGGGGCAATCTTGATAGAACATGAGTGTGGGAGAGCGCAGTTGAGCTTAACAGAGCGTGACAGACCTTGATGAAGAAACGTAGTGGATCTTGATGGACCTGGCAACACGATTCTTCCAAGTTTTCCCCTCTTGGAGCCTCCTTTTTGTATCCCAAGTGTGCTCATAAATCGTGGAGCTCCACACTTTTTAAACCTCTGATATAGAAATAAGCAGGTTTCAAGTGTGACGTGGTTACAAAAAAAAAAAAAGAGAGAGCGAGCTTTTGAGACATTTGCATGAGCCTGATCTGTTTGTGGATTGGTGGCTGAATTATACATTCATTCATCTGCCGAACTGCTTAATTGTAGTAAGGTCACAGGTTTCCCATCCAACAAGGAGGAGACGGGGTACACCCTGAACAGCTCGCCACTCCATTGCAAGGTCAGCACACTCACACCTACGGGCAATCGAGAATATTTAATTGGCCTAATGTGGTTGTCTTTATACTGTGGCAGGAACCCAGAATACCCAGAGGAAACACACAAGCACTGGGAGACTGCACATGCAAACTGCACACAGAAACACCTTCACTAAAGCTGAGGGTTAAACCCAGGACCCTCTTGTGAGATGGACGTGCTAATCTCCTAAGGGGGAAAAAATGAAGAGACGACTTTTGTTGGGGACTGAGAAAAGAAGAGAATGCCTTTACTGTCATTGCATATTTGTACACTGAAATTTGCAGTGGATTCCCAGGGATTCTCAATCGTACCTTGCCAGGTATTGCACTCTAATCTAATTTTTAACCAAGCGTGAGGTGGGTAGTACAGACTGAGCCAAAAACCAAGGGCTGAGGTTTTTTTTTTGTTTTGTTTTGTTTTTACTGCACTGGATTTTTGGCTGGTTTACTGACCTGTTTCTACTCGAGTGCTTGGCATGTCGCAACAGCTTTGAGTATGTGCTGCTAAAGGCGGAGGCCCTGCTCACACTAAGCCCTCCACCAACAATAAGTCATTTAGTAATGACCCAAAGAACATCACCTATTAACACTTCAGTGCTCTCTCCAAAAATGGCATCTTTGCAAGTTCAAACATGTTGAAAGTAATCAGTCGGAATGATCTATATAAAGGAATACAAGACTAATATTATACAATCTGATATTATTCAAATTCATCAACTAATTTTTGATCAACTATGTTCTCGCTGCACAAATGGATCATTTCAGTAATAACTAGACGCACTTGGAGAGTGCAAACCTCTGCCAAGGAAGGACAGTCTCTTTGCTGTTTTCCCTCAGTCAATTTAATTGTTTGCTCCTTGACCCGTTCTCCACCTTTCCTGAAAATTTCTGGGAAATCCGTTCATAACGTTTTTCGCAAAGTTGCTCACAAACAGACAAATGCCGGAAGAAACATAACTTCCTTAGCGGACCTAATAAATCGCCTCAGATTCAGCGTTTGTTCATATTGGAGACGTAGTTTATCCATGACATTTTCGGGGGATGATCTTGTGTAGCTGATCCAGTTGAACCACTCTTCAGCTTCCAAGGCATGTCCTGGCAAAGCCGTTCACCCTGTACAAAGCTTTTTAAGCTTTTTTAGTACCATGTCCTAAAAAACTTTTTATAGTAGTGTTCAAAGTGTGTATAAAACAATAAGTCGTTACAGAAGCACCCATCCCTCTATCCATCAGTAATTCCACTGTCATCTTTATTTTTATGGTTCTATAATTCACTTTCCTGGGTAAAATTGGCACTCTAGACAGAACGCAAGGTGTCTCAGTACACACCCATCCACACACATTCATATCACACCTACCAATGCGGACTATGAGAGTAACACAATGCTAGGATCTGTATCCGGATTTAACCCCAAAGCGCACCAAGCTCTCTTGGTAAGGAGACCTTTTTTTTCTTTTTTATGAGTTTTGGCCATAAGATAATGAGACTGGTGTAATTGTGGGATGCCCCATGTAATGGGATAGACCATTTAGCGATGCTTTACAGGTGCTTGCCAACTGGTTAATTTAATCCACGTTACATACCAAACTGCATGAGCTCAGTCTCATTATTTAATAACCACACTCATTTTTTAAGCCGCTTAATCCTAATTAGGGTCGCGGGGAGGCTGGCACTCATCTCCGCCGACTCTGGGCGAAGGCGGGGTACACCCTGGACAGCTTGCCAGGCTATCGCAGGGCCAACACACACACACACCTAGGGGTGATTAGGAGCAGTCAGTTAGCCTACTGTGCATGTTTTTGGACTGTAAGAGGAAACCCACTCAAGCACAGGGAGAACATGCAGAGTCCACACCGAAATGCCCAAACCCGGGAATCGAACCCGATTTTTTTTAATTATTATTTATTTATTTTTTTATATATTTTAAAGATGAAGCCTACCACTATGGAAACTTTTTCACTGGGAAACAAATACAGAGATATAACAGAAATGCCAGAAATGTCAGTATGGTGTGTGTGTCGCACATCCTGTACCCATGGAAACGTAACTGACATGTATATCATCATCATCATCATCATCATCATATGTATATCTACTGTGACAAATTGTAACGGAAAGAACATATATCTATTGTGATGTAATGATGTCGCAGACAGTTATATTAGTTATATAAGTGTGAGTGTAAGTTAGTTGAACAGACTACGCTGGAACCCGGACAACGGTGAGGATTCCACCAAGGATATTGCCGTGAGACTCAAAACTCCACACCACGAACTGTCTTGGATCTTCGCCTGCCACCTTCAGGATCAGCGGGCCCACGACCGCGTCTCCTCCGAATAGAGGTGGCGAGATGAAGCTTCTTGAAGCCCCGAAGCCTCCCAGCCAAATGGTTCACAAAAAGGTTCATTTCTCGAGGCTTCACATGAACACAACCCCCCCTGCTGGTCAAAGTCTGTTAAAAAGCCAGATATATTATAGGTAATGTTATCAATTTGTTACACACTCAAGACTGTCCTGCAACAGTGCAGCCATGGGAATGACCGCCAAGTAAAATAATCGTTCATGTATTCATTCTTATAAATAAAAGTTCTATTTTTGTTTAGCGTATTATGGGTATGTAACATGACAGTACAATGGAATCTAATATTACTTGTCACATTGGCAATGGCCAGTTTGACTAATGTGCATGTCTTTGGACTGTAGGAGGAAACCCGCACAAGAACAGGAAGAAAATGCATAAATCACACAGAAATGCTGTGCCTCCCCTATTTATATCAGTGTTTGTAACTGTTTAAAGCATGTTATCTTCTCATTCGGAATAATGTGTTCAGGGTCGATCGCTTCCCCATGAGAATTTAGAGATACGATTCAAGGAAACGAGGTCAAGATGGATAAGAGGCGGCGAATCAGTGAGCAGCTAAACATTTGGCCCACTCTTCCATGAAAAATGATTGTTTTGGCTTTTCTTAGTGCACTTTAGTCCATTCTCTTCCTTTTTTGATGAATCTTCCAGTGTACTTAAGGTCATTGTCATGTTGAAATGTCCACCTAGATTTCACCTTCAACTTTTGGTCAGATGGCCTCGCATTATCTTTAAGCACTCTTTGATATGATGCAGAATTAATTTCTGGCATCGACCCAGTCCTTGAGGCAGTGACGCAACCCCAAACCATAACATTTCCAAAGCTATGTACTGTTACTGGGGCCGATTCAACTCATCAGAGTACATGCTTTCAATAGGCCTGGTCATTGCCGAAGCCCTTAATCCTATTATCGCAGGGCAGCTGGTGTCTATCTCTGTCGACTCTGGACAAGGGCGGGGTACACCCTGAACAGCTCGCCAAACCATTGCAAGGTCAACACACACACACCTAGGGGCAATTTGGAGCAGCCAATAAGCCTAATGTGTATGCTTTTGGACTGTAAGAGGAAACTGAAGTACCCGGAGGAAACCTACGCAAGTGAGGGGTGAACGTGCAAACTCCCCACAGAAATGCTTGACCCTAGGACTCAAACAACTCATGAGAGCCAAGAGAAAGATGTAATAGCATCAGTTCTGAAAAAACAACAACACTGAGATTGTTAAAGGATCACTTCCCCCCACCCCACAACCGCACGTTGTGGAATTACATCTATTCATTCATTAATTTGCCAAACGAATTGATCCTACAAGGGTGGTGGAGAGATTCAGCCTATTTCAGCCGAATCTAGGTGAAGGAGGGGTACACCCTGAACAGCTTGCCAGTTGGTCGCAAAGTGAACACATACACACACATAGCAGGCTTACAATGTGATGAATACCTGGGACACACACACACACAAACACACACACACACACACACACACACACACACACACGCCCACACAGGCTTACAAGCCAACATTTCTAATGCGAAAGGTTACAAACTGTTTTCTCAGCAGATGTTTTCTATTGTGTGGATCTGTATGAAAAAGCTGACAAGCAACATATACAGAAACACACACACACACACACACACACACACAATGAGTTAAACTTACAGTGAGTACAGAAAGTAATCCCCCCGACCCAACCGAAGTTATGAAAACCATTTACATCCTCCTAGTGCCTAACCTTTGTCAAATATCCACTTGTCAGTCATCCAGTGCAAATTCCTCCACCCCCCCCCTGTTGGTTTTACCATTTTTTTAGTCTTTCATCTGTTTGGTCCGGTTTGACTAGGTCTGGGCTTAATCACCATATCACTGCAGGAGTGGTGACAAGAAGGAGGGGAGACCTTGAAAGGAGAAGGAAGGTGTACTTCAAGACAGCAAACAGGTGAGTGTGGAAAGAGAACTGAGCAACGTCTGCAAGGAGAGCGTCAAAAACCATCTCTCTCTCCCTCTCTACCGTGTCCTCCCATAAGGATAAAGCAACAAGTGGTTACGCGCAAAGAATCAGGTAATCTGGAAATACCTTCTTATTACCGAACACAAATTCTCCTCTAACTACTCAGGCTTTAACTTCGGAATTCTTTTCCTGCAGCGACTTGCCGCTCTCTGGATTCCTTGGAATTGACAGCCTGTAAAAATTATGTCGAGTTACATGTATTACCTGCTCCCGGCTGTAGGGGGCTACGCCATAACGTCCCTCTACCTGCTAAAGAATCCACACATCCTGCACAAAAAGAAGCAGATGGCGTTCCACTGTACGCACATCTCACACCGAGGAGGTAAGGTGGCTCACCTCGCCGGCCCATTCCCGGCTTCGAATCACTAATTCCTGTACATGACAACCAAGAGCACTATACACAAGGCTACAACAGGCATATGAGTTTGTCATTAAAGTTAATGGATTACTGAATTGTGAGACTGGAGTGACATTCTGACCCGCATAAGATTTCCGGATATGCATACAGCAAACGTGGGAGTTTATAGAAATCAAATCTTCAAGTAATCATATAAGGCCGCAAGCGAGAAGGTCCTGGGTTTGAGTCTTTCACTGCACAACCCCATACTGTTGCTTGTATCTACACTGATAGGCCATTTCACTCCAGTCGCTGGCTATAGTGCATCTGCTGCTGTGTACAATATAAGCTACTTAATAACTGAGCGAGAGGTCTGTACAGAGAAATTTCAGCCCGAGGGCTTTACAGCCAGAGTCACAGGAAAGGCCTACTGAAAAAGACCAAGGGCTGAGATTTCTCTGTACAGACCAAGCAAACACGGTTGATAAGTAGTTTATTACATCCCATTTTTTAGCTCCCGCTCATCGGGATCTATAAGAATGGGTTCCCTTTGTCCGTCCGTCTGTCCGACCGACGGTCACACTTTAATTACATTTACTTGCCATGCATTGAAGCTGTGGCTTTCAAACTTGGTGTGCTGGCTCACTACTATGAGTGCTAGGATGAGTTTGTGTGTGTGTGACCTTGACCTACTTTTCAAGGTCACAGAGGCAAAACTGTATATTATGTCACCGGATATTTTACAGCAGTTATCAGGCACTGTGGGGGCGGGGTTGGGGGGAAGAGATATTTTACAGCAGTTATCAGGCACTGTGGGGGTGGGGGGGTGTCTAGATCTGGGTTACAGTCATTGATGGGTAGGAGATCATCTACAGGTCAAATTTTGGGAAGAATCCAAGCACTGATGACATCACAAAAATTATTTTAAAATTCCTATTTCATATAATGGGCTTTTTTTTTTTTTTAAATCTCAAAGCTTTGAGTTTCATCTGGTTTTGATACAGATTGCACATTTGGCTCTTATTTAAATTTAACATGGGAAAATTCCATTTTTTGGAAGTGTGGTAGTACAGCAAGCCCAGCAGGGGGTGCTGTGTAGTTCATTTTTATGGCTTGGTTGGGAGTCTGCGCTATCGTACCCATGAATCCGTGCTTTTGTTTCCAGGTTCTGGAGAGAAAATCGAAAGCACCATGGAGGCTTTCACGCAGTGAGTAATAACATGCACTCACTCTGCCGTGCCTCATATTCTTCCTCTTTTCTGTTATACGACCTTGTCGTATTTTTCTCTACTGATGTTTCTTAAATTTCCTCTTCTCCCTCTCAGTGCGGAGGAGCAGTGCACAGAGATGTTCGAGCTGGACTGTCACCTCACTCGAGATGGTCATGTGATTGTATCGCATGATGAGAACCTCCTGCGGCAGACAGGGCTTGATGTCAACATCTCCGATCTGAACTTAGAGGTCAGAGGTTAAGAGTTCAAATGAGAATAACTAGTTTCTCTCTGAAGTGCTTCCTCTTGACGTGCGGTGTGTACTGTAGTGACGTAACTAAGTGCTGACTATGTTATGCTTCCTTTTGTTCATAAGGAGGACATATACAGTGCTTTGCATGCTCTCCCCTTGCTTGTATGGGCTTCCTCTGGGTACTCCAGTTTCCTCTTACAGTTCAAATGCAATAGGCTAACTAGCTGTTCCAAATTGCCCCTAGGTGTGTGATGGCTAATCTCATTTCTAATTCTTGTTCTTTAGGAGCTTCCACTGTATAAGGAACAACTCGAGGTTACATTTAACGCAGGTGGGTTTCTAAGCACACACACACACACACACACACACACACACACACACACACACACACACAGAGTAAATCTTTCCTAACACACACTGATGTTTGCACAGGTCACTACAGCACTGGCTCGGACAGGAAGTTTGCCCTGTTAGAAGACCTTTTCCGCAAGTTTCCCAAGATGCCGGTGAACATTGAGGTGAAGGAGCAAAACAACAAGCTGATCCAAAAAGTGAGAGCTCATCCTACAACCGAATTTCAATTTCTCTTAAGGCGCTCATTCCAAATTAATGGCGAGGCACTGTCCAACTGATCTAGTTTATTCTGAAACTTCCAGGTTGCACCGTTTGTTTGTCATTTGTATGCGTCTTCTTCATTTTTTTCCTCTCTCCTCAGGTATCCGCTCTTGTAAAGAAGTATGACCGGGAGGACATCACCGTTTGGGCATCTGTAGATTCATCTATCATGAAGACATGTCGTAAAGTGGTGTGTGTGTGTGTGTGTGTGTGTGTTTTCTCACTTTATTATCGCTGTATTGCTCCAAGGGTGGCACAGTGGTGTAGTGGTTTGCATGTCACAGCAAGAAGGTCCTGGGTTTGGTGAGAGAGTTTCTGTATGATGTGTACATGTTCTCCTTATGCTTAGGTGGGTTTCATCTGGGTACTTTGGTTTCCTCTGACAGTTTAAAGACATGAACATTAGGCTAATTGGGTGTTCCAAATTGCCCCTGGGTATAAGTGTGAATGGTGGTGTGTTTGTGTGTTGGCCCATGCGATGAACGGGTGAGTTGTTTATGGTGTACCCTGCCTTCGCCCAGAGTTGGCTGAGATAGGCTCCAGCCTCCCCATGACCCTAATTAGGATTAAGCGGTTCAATCAGTAGATAAATGAATGCAGTGCCCCAGACTGTAAAGTGGAGGATAAACCAATAACACTAACAATCCCAATCATACTAAAGATATCCAGAGTCAGGAGCTCAAACAAACATAACTACATAATTGGGAGGGAGGGAGGGAAGGAGGGAGGGATGGGTGGATGGGTAACCCCAGTCTGGTGGGTAGAAATTGGCCATGACTTAAAAAAAATACCCATAGGTGTCATGTTTTGGGGGCATGGGGAAAAAGACAACAGCTAACTTTTTTGTCTCAGGCTGGATCTCTGTCTCATTCTCTGTGTTTCTGTGTTGGACAGAATTCCGATATGCCTTACATGTTCACGGAAATGCGGGCCATACAGATGCTCCTGCTTTACTACACAGGCCTCCTGCCGTTCGTGGCGCTGGGAGAAAGCTTCCTGCAGTACTACTTGCCCCAAGTCATCAACACGTATGTGTTTTATTTCCCTATTGTTTATAAGTGCTTTGTTATTCATAATGTTCATATAGTGCGTGTGGAAAATGGTTATTGTGTATTTTTAAATGTATGTATAATGTCTCTCGACTTCACATTATTTCTACCCGTGTCATGTATTTACAGTTGTTAAACATCGCATTCGATTGTATTCATTTATTTACTTTGAACTTTCTTTTAGGACTTATATACCAGAGCAGGGCATTCTGAGGAACAGATGGGTCATCTGGCTGATTCAAAAGTATGTGAAAAACAATCTTTCTAAATAATGCACACTACAAAAGTAGTACTTAACCCATAGGATACACAGCTATACAAAAAATTTAAAAAATCAAAAAATAAATAAACAACTAGAAGCATGCCGAGAGTGCAAACCTCCACCAAGGCAGCGTATTGATCCTGACCGAACTTGTGATAGATCTTATGAAGATGTGCTATAAGTTTGTGGAAGCATTGCAGCCTATACTTAGGGTGTTGAATGCAAAATCAAAAATTGTTGCTATTGCCCCCACCCCAAAAAAAAAAAAACAATCAGTATGTTCATAAATTTTTGTGTAAAATTACAAACTAAGAAACAAACAGAGAGACACACAAGCAAACCGACACTGACAGAACATTATATTACAAAAGCATTATGCAAGCTCTCTTCTCACTCACTCATATTCCGAACTGCTTAACCGCTATTAGGGTCACAGGGAGGCTGGAGCCTATCTCAGCCAACACCGGGTGACAGCGGAGTATACCCTGTACAGCTCACCTGACCATCACAGGGCAGCACACACAACCATTCACATTCACACTCACACCTAGGGGCGATTTGAAACAGCCAGTTAGCCAACTGTGCATGGCTTTGGATTGTGGGAGGAAACCGGAGTACCCGGAGGAAACCCACAAAGGCACGGGGAGAACATGCAAACTCCACACAGAAACACCTGCTCCAGGGTCCTCTTGCTGTGAGGCGTATGTGCTAATCACCACATAATAATTGCTTTGTTTTATGTTTCTTATAGGGTAACTTTGAGGAAAGGTTTGTTTCAGCATCTTAAAGCCCGCGGGATTCAGGTAGAAATCTTTATGAAATGTCTTTCATTATGAATAAAATATATTTTGGAGAACAGTCTACAACTTGCTCATACCTAAGTGATATTTCACTATTTTTATATCTGCCTTTCTTTGCCTTTTTCTCCTTCTTTCTTTCTTTCTTTCGTGTGTTAATCAGATCCATCTCTTTGTCTGTAATGAAGAACGTCACATCCAGGCAGCTTTTGCAGCAGGAGCGACCGGAGTCATGACAGATTACCCCAGTCTCTTATCAGACTACATTAGGAGGAACAGACAAGCCACAGGAATGACAAGCTGAATGCTACACTTAATAATAATAATAATAATAATAATAATAATAATAAGGGTGCACAATGCCATAGTGATTCGCATGCTCTCTCCCTGTTTGAATATTCTCTACCTGTTTGCACTGGTTTCCTCCAAGTACTCCAGTTTCCTCCCACAGTCCAAAGACATGCACATGTAGGCTAATCAGCTTCTCCAAATTGCCCCAAGGTGTGAATGTGAGTGTGAATGGATGTTTATCCTAGGCAATACAGTAGCTTCTGCAGGGGGCTTTCAACCCCTTTTGGATAAAATCAAAGGTGTACCCAGTGCATCATGGGAGACAAATAGTAAATGAACAATTACAAGCCGAATGTGAGGTGGATGTCGCTGAATATTCACCCAGACATTGATGTCCCAGTGTACTGTATGTAGCACCACCCAGAGTCACCGAGAAACATTTCTCTGTGATCTCTGTAATCAACGATACTATTTACGCCCTTACCCTAACTGGTTGTTAATGGACGCATAGCTAATTGTTAGGTTCTTTATTTATTATTTTACGGACACTAAATCTTACACACTTGGTTTTAAATACCTCTAGCCTTACCCAGGCCTGGGAAGAAGCACCAACACTGATGAGCAATTTCTCTGATTGATTTAATGATTTTAAGGGTTTACATAGACAGTCAGTCACTGGGGTAACTGAGGTAAGTCAACGCAGTATTGGTCAGTTCAAAGAAAGTAGGATGTGTAGTTTACAGGAGAGGCTAGGTAGAGTGTGGTCATTAGTACAAGCGAGACTAGTTCAAATACCTTCATCTGCACAGGCGTCGGGTTTTTCCTCATTGCTACACATAAGGCTTTGCTTACAAAAAGCCGAAAAGAACAGAAATAAAAGAAAAACAAATAATGTACACCTAATTATATCTATATCTAACAATATAATTATAATCTGGGTGTAATTAGCAGGATATGACTATTCACACCCAGATGCAAGTAGAAACTCTCTAATCGGCACAGCAGTAAGGATTCTTTTATATGTTTGTCAATTTTTTTTCTTCACAGTGCTATTATAATTTTGTTTTCAGTGCTCGCAATGACTTCCCTGCTTCTGGATTGCCACACAGTATACATTTCTTGGGAGGTTTTTGCTGCAGATTGCATCATCATTGCGCAAACATCAGGTTCTGCGTATATTGGTGTCCTGTGTAATAAAACACTTATACTGTCAATTCTGGATTTCCCAATCTTCTCATGAATGCATTGTTCAGTTCTGTGTCACATTTTAAACCAGAGACAGTGTTTCTAATAAACTCAGCCTTAACATCATAGTGTTGTGCAGCCAGGCACCTAAACACTGGCTTGAACAACAACAGTAAATAATGTAGAGTGCAGTGGTTAGCATGTTCACTTCACAGCAAGAAGGTCCTGGGTTCAAGCCCCTGGCTTGACAAGTGTGGAGTTTCTGTGTGGATTTCTACCCAAAGTGCTTGCGTGGGTTTCCTCTGGGTACTCCGGTTTTGCCTATACTTAATATTTTGGGTTTGTTTTCATTTTTTCTAACAAAGTGCCAACTCAACACTGGATCAAAAACTCTAAAACTCTGGGTAACTACAGTGGGTTACAATAAAGCTTTAATTTCCCCTACACCACAAAAAAAGTTTATTATGGTGCTAAAATATCGCAGGAGTGCTATCATATCATTGGCGGCACGGTGGCGTGATGTTAGCGGGTCCGCCTCACAATAAAAAGATCCTAGGTTTCAGTCTAGGGCTTGGAAATATCGATTCTTGGTGGAGTTTGCATGCTTTCCCTATGCATGCACTGGTTTCCTCCAGGTACTCTGGTTTCCTCCGACAGTCCAAAGACATGCACATTAGGTTAATTGGCTGTTCCGAATTGCCCCAGGTGTGAATGTGAGTGGTGAATGGCTGTGTGTGTGTTGGCCCTGCAATGGACTGGCGAGCTGTTCAGGGTGTACCTCGCCTTCACCCAGAGTCGGCTGGAGTCTAATTAAGGAAAAAGCGGTTTAGAAATGAAATGACAATTTATTACATTAGATGTATGTTATGTAAGAATGTTTAACTGTATCATCACTGTGAAGTAAACAGATTTATACCATGATGCTGTAGAATTCTTGATTCTAAGGGTCTTCATTATTATTATTGACAGTAGCACTCTATCTATGACATGTTACATTAAGGCATTTGGTCCTATGTTATTGTTTCTATAGTAACAAGCCATTCACAGATATATAAATAAAATGATCTACATGATTAAAGACAAATAATATACCGATTAAATGTATAATTGTTAATATGGAGAATTTTCCTGTGATGTTTATTCAACATTTATGGAAGGAGTCTCCAGTGTCAGTGTTAGTGTCCTGTAACAGTCAGTATGTGTATCATCACAGGAAACAGTAACATACCTGACCATCAAATGAACATATGTTCCTTCCTTAAATAAATTCCCTTCTCTGAAACTAAGCTGTCCAGACATGTTCTAGCATGACAGTGCCCCTATGCACAAAGCTTCGTTGACCTCAGTCCCACCGAACACCTGTACGGTGAGCTAGAACACTAACTGCACCCCTCTTCACCTAACGTTAGCGTCTGCTCTCACTAATCCTTACAAAACCCTCACAAAATCTAGTGTAAAGCTTCCCCAGAAGAGTAGAGTTTATGATAATAGCACATAAGAGGATTGAATGAGTACTGCGATATTCATAAAGCTCATATGGGTGTGATGGTCAGGTTTTTAACTATGCGGTTTATTTACTATAATGTAAATTATTGAAAGACCCAACATAAAAAGGTGTTCTTTCACTTTCCAGGCATATTAAATTAATATGAAATAGTGTTAACCATCCATCCATTTTCTTCTGCTTGTCTGAAGTTGGGTCGTGGAGACAACAGGCATTCCTTGTCCCAGCAACACTATCTAGTTCCTCCTGGGGGATCCATTGGCCATTCCCAGGCCATATGGGATACATATAATCCCTCCAGTGAGTTCTGGGTCTACCCTTGGAAAAGTGTTATCTCTTGGAAATAATATGTCTTTCTGAAACCATTTGCTTTCTCCTGTACACAAGTGTCAATGATATTAGTAAACATCACCATCTTTTTTATTTCTGTTTAAATCGTATGCCTTCTATCACTTCAGACTTTATCTCTGACTTTTCCACTTTCTGTGAATCGGTGTTGCACCGCCATGTTATCGTGCATGCATAAGACTATTCGTCAGGTCAGACGGTCTTGTTATTGTAATCAGATACAGAACCAAAACAAGATGTAAAAGAGGTGTCTAAGAGATATTAATCCGGTAAAATGGAGTGGTTCTCCCAGGAAACCTTTGTATTCATTAAAAATGGACTGGTAATGGAAGATAAACACATCCACCATTCTCTAGTGAACGTGCCCCTTTAAATATAACCATGAATGGTTTAAAATGTTATTAATTTGCTTGATGAAATAAAAATTTGTGTTCATGAAACATGGTGAGGATATAATCCAGATCAGTGTGGTAATAGTAGCCTACTGTATATCTGTATTACAGATACTTAATCTTACAGATACTTAATTGCCGTGAGCGAGCGCAGCGAGGGGAACAGCAACACTGGTTGTGCTTTCCCGCCTGACTCGGTTTATGTGGTGGGGCACGCGCGGCACGATTATGGGAAGGGTCAGCCGTTGAGACGGCTACTTTGGTTGGGCTCGGTGGCCCTCCCAGAATTCCACAGGTGACTCTATACTTTGGTTGGGCTCGGCAGCCCTCCCAGAATTCCATGGGCGACTCGATACTTTGGTTGGGCTCGGCTGCCCTCCCAGAATTCCATGGGTGACTCTATACTTTGGTTGGGCTCGGCGGCCCTCCCAGAATTCCATAGGCAAATCGACTATTTGGTTGGGCTTGCCGGCCCTCCCAGAATTCCATGGGTGACTCGATACTTTGGTTGGGTTCGGCGGCCATCCCAGAATTCCACAGGTGACTCTATACTTTGATTGGGCTCGGCAGCCCTCCCAGAATTCCATGGGCGACTCGATACTTTGGTTGGGCTCGGCGGCCATCCCAGAATTCCACAGGTGACTCTATACTTTGGTTGGGCTCGGTGGCCCTCCCAGAATTCCATGGGCGACTCGATACTTTGGTTGGGCTCGGCGGCCCTCCCAGAATTCCACGGGTGACTCTATACTTTGGTTGGGCTCGGCAGCCCTCCCAGAATTCCATGGGTGACTCGATTATTTGGTTGGGCTCGCCGGCCCTCCCAGAATCCCATGGGCAACTCGATTTGTGTGGCAGCGGAAGCGCGGCAGTTTCCAGAGTTCTCGCCACCACCTTCCGTGTAGGAACAAACAGGCCTGTTGAGATAAACAAAACGCGTACAAGTGAACTATATACACTTGGATTAACCGCCCCTCACAGCACTCTATGAAAACTTAAAACTTATCTTAAAGATTACCTTACTCTAACATCACAACACTAAAGTGGTTTTAATGGCCTGTAGAACACCTACACATGTTTATTGCAAACTTTGGAACTATTACATGTTGTGACTGCGAGAAAACGTCCAGACACGCGCAAAACTGCGTTTGATTGGCTGGTCAGGGTGTCAGAATTCGCTCGCTAGATTCCGATTGGTCAAGGATTGGGTCTGTGGTGCGTCACGTGACGCGCTGAGATTATTTAAGGCGGCGCGGTAACTAAACAGCAACAGCAAGTGTTTTGGTTGTGTCGCGGCTTGGTTGTTGTGCCATAAACGTCGCGTCGCTGGCGTTTTAAAAGGGTCGGAAGTTTTTAAGAGGTCGGACAAGTGAAGCAGAGACGCAGGGAGAGGAAAAGAGAGAGATAGCGAGGGAGAGAGAGAGCAGGAGGGGGAGGGACTGAAGTGTGGCGGTGTTTGTTTGTTTGTTTGTTGTTATGAGGTTCACCTTTTCCTAACAGCGGCTATTTCTGATGTCTTTCAACTGACCCCCTGCCTTTTTAAATAAAGGAAATATCTCAACCCTCGCCAAAATATTAGTGATATTCCTCCGGTAAGTCTGTTTTCATGCTATGCTAGCTGCTAGCTTGTTTTTCCAGATCCTTAGCTGCCTCATGGACGTTCTGTTTTGTTTACTTATTTATTTATTTTTGTTTGTCCCTCACTCGGTCTTCTCAGCTCGCTCTTTTCAACGGATAATCATCCAGGGAATTAATTATTAGCATACAATAGTAATATCTAGCGTGCTAGGTTGTTGTTTTCCCACGATATTACTCTCTTTTTTGCATCTCAGTGTTTATTTTTAGCTGCAACGTTGAAGCTCGCGACGTTGCGCAGTTTTTGCGCAGTTTGTTTCGTTAATTAAAAAAACAATCAGTCATAACCCTACACGCAATATCGGCAATAAATCCTCTTTAATATGCATTGCATTTATATCCTTTAATGCTTAGGACAATTCCAGTGAAGAAGACTAGCAGGCCAAGTAGGTCAAACTGGTGTTTATGTGCCTGTGTGTCAGTCGGTTTTTGTGTCATTTAAACCCGGAAATGTAGCTCAAATGATGTCAACAAGCTCCTTATCAAGCACCCATATTACCAGCTTTCAGTGAACACACCCTTTAAACGTCTTGCAAGCTATAAATAAGTTTATTTTCTGATTATAGACCTGATATTTACTCAGACACACTCAGATGTACTGTATGTACATGTCAGATTCCTCTTAAAGGGCACCATTCACTTCCCAGGTTTATTTAATAAACATGAAGTACACTGTTCTTTCTTGGAGGTAATATTGAATTGGTCACAATGTCGTTTTTTTTTATCATTGAATCATCTGAATGCTTAATTGATCCCGGAGGAAACTGTAATCTCAAGCCACATATTGAGAGGGCTGCTACTTGTAAGTGATAAAATAAGTACAAGAGAAAAAGAAAGATAAAGTAAGTAAGAACGTTAAATAATAAGGGCCGGTAAGGAGCAACTCAAAGGCTGCACACCGGTTAACGCATGCACTGATTTATTTTTAATCATTTGCTTGCTCCTGTGAGTATCACTGGCTCCTTTACTGAGCGCAGTGATGGTTATAAAAAAAAGAGCCATCTTATTTTATTTCACTTGAAATCATATGCCGCCTTCTGTTTAACTCCTCATCTCTGACTTTTCCACTTAGGAATCCGTGTTGCACTGCATGTGTGAAATTGTTCTTCCAGGCACGTGGTCTTGTTATACAGACGCAGAACCAAAACAAGTAAAGCAGGCCGATAAATGCTAAGCCTGCGAGCCGGGCTGATTTCACTAGGAAAATTTTATATTCAGTGAGATTCTACTGATGATGCAAAATAAATCGTGTGGGCTATTCAATAGTGAATGTGCGCTTTGAGTAACATATGAACGTTGCTCCAGAATTCCGGATAGTTCTCTTGTCCTTAGCTGGAATTTGATCTGTTGACCATTTCTCTCTCTCTCTCTCTCTCCTTCCAGCCATGGTGAAAGAGACTAAAGCCAAAACTTTCCAGGCGTACCTTGACTCTTGTCACCGCCGTTATAGCTGTGTCCATTGTCGTGCTCATCTTGCCAACCATGATGAGCTCATCTCCAAGGTAAACTGATAAAGATGGTCATAGTATAGAAAGTCTGATTACTTTGTAAGAGACTGAATGTCTGTTTGTTTATTTATTTATTTTCTTCCAGTCTTTCCAAGGGAGCCAGGGTCGTGCCTATCTGTTCAACTCGGTGTGAGTATCAGACTCGTTTCTGTGTGTAGTACGTCGTGGCACCTCTGAGTTACCTCTGGTCGGGGTGTCAGACATTTGACAATGTGTAAGAGGAAGAAAAAGAAGCAGGAATGTTTATGTATAAATGCTGTTTGTTCCAGGGTGAATGTGGGCTGTGGTCCGGCTGAGGAGAGGCTGCTGCTAACTGGACTTCATGCGGTCGCTGATATTTACTGCGAGAACTGTCACACCACTTTGGGCTGGAAATATGTAAGCACGCCCTTAAGTAAACACTGATGCACGTACTCTGTGTGTTTGCATGTTTTGTATCACAGTGCAGTCGACTGGTCGATACTGAACATTTTTAAGACCAGCAGCTGTGCTAGTCAGTCTGTGTGTGAGGAGGGGGGGGGAGAGAAACGGGTGTATGTTGATGCACATCGGGTGTGGTGGACCTGCCATGAGTACTGACTAAGAATAATCATATTTCTTAATCTTATTGAAAACAGAAAACAGGATCTCCAGTATGTATGGCATTTATTGCAGGAGTATCTTCAGGGTCTTGTGGGTTTTTTTTTTTTATGCCCTTATCCAGTGTGACTTGCAATATATCTCCTTTATACATCTTGATAGTTGAGGTTTAAGGGTCTTGATCAATGGCCCGATAGTGGCAGTGTGGTGATGCTGGGACTTTCTTATTAACTTGGAGTTAGATGTATGTATATATAGTAACTTGCCTGATTGTTCGATGTTGCTTCATCCATCCATTTGCCGAACCACTCGATACTACCAGGGTCGCACGGAGGCTGAAGCCAATCTTGGCACAAAGACAAAAAATCCAGCATGTTGTTTCCCAGGCTCCATAGAACACACTTTCACTTAGTGTCCCCTTGTGCTGAGTATTCTCTACAGATGTCGCTCACTTGTTTGGATACCGTTCCTAATGCCGAGCACTGATTTAATATCTTTGTATGTGAAGCCAAGCTCAAAATAAAATTCTGAGGATCTCTTCCATGGGTGTGTGCGTGCCATTATTTCATGGTGCTACTGTACTTTTAAAATAAATAAATAAATAAATAAGGGTGGGTGTTTTTTTTTTGGGGGATTATGCAAAAGATTCTCACGATTTTTCTGCTGCGTGTCCCTTCCTGTGCTTTGTAGTACATAGTAGGGAAGGTTTATTGAATTTGGTGTTACAGTGCACCGCAAGCGTCTTGTCTCCTTACACATCAGGTTTTAGCAGATTGAACAGTAACTGTGATATCTTTGGGAAATCGCATTGCTGTGTAGGCTTTTAGGCTACAAATTGGGTTGTTATTCATCTGTGCAGTGGATGAAGGAAAAGAGCTCGTCTGTCTGGATAAAAATAAAGAACGACAAAAAGAGCAGAGGATTGTAGACTAGAATTCAATCTCTAAAGTATGTATATATAAAAAACTTTTTTTTTTTTTTTTTTTTTTTTTTTTTTTTTTGTGAAAATTTTTGAAACTTGTTTATTTCTATTTATAGGTTAAGTTGGTCAAAAGACAAATAAGTAATGAGCGCAAACCTCCGCCAAGCCCAGCGATCCCCCATATGAACCAAAATTTTCAAATTGTCCAACCCCACATCCCTCCCCTGGTAGAAATTTATTCCAGCACATTCGCGACAGTACACTCGGTAAAAAATTTTACGTGCACAATGCCCCCTACCCAGAATCTAATGGGGACATCCCTGGGTAATCACCGACCCATCAGAAAAAAACAATGCTGGTGATTAGCATGTTGGCGGTTAGCCTGTCAGCAAGTAGCATGGAAGCATGTTGAAGCTTAGCCTGTCAGCCTGCTAGCTTTTGACATGTTAGCTTTGGCATGCTAGCAATGAGCATGTTAGCATGCTAGCTGTTGAGTTAGACTTGGCATGCTAACATGCTTACAAGCTAGCATGTTAGAGTGCTAGATGTTTGCATACTAGCACTTCGCCTGCTGGCTGTTAGCAAATATCATGCTAGCTGTTAGCGTGTTAGCATTAGCATGCTAGCAATAGGCATGTGAGTACGCTCGCTGTTGACATCTTAGCGTGCTAGTGATTAGCATATAACCTGCTGGCTGTAGGCCTGTTAGAATGTTAGCATGCTAGCTGTTAACAGGTTAACCTTAACATGCTAGCAGTAAGCAGATTAGCATGCTGGCAGTCAGTATGTTAGCATGTTGGTGCATGGTATACTAGCTGTTTAAGTTTTAGGTGTTAGCATATTCAGCTAGCAGCGGCGTAGTCACACTGCATTATCTTCAGAGAATGTTCTTTCTGGTTATTAATAAAACAGTTCAGCTGATTGTCAGACTGATGAAATGATGCACTGTCTCAGGCTCAGTTGCTGCGAGTTGCTCTGTTTTTTTATCCATGTGAAGTAACTGGATTCTTTCTGTCTCTGCAGGAGCAGGCGTTCGAATTGAGTCAGAAGTATAAGGAGGGGAAGTACATCATCGAACTTTCCCACATGATTAAGGACAACGGCTGGGACTGAAGTTCTCAGCGCCTCCCGTCAGCATGATGCGCTTTTTTTTTTTTTATACACATTGTTTTTGCATTACTGTTAAGCACTTTCCCTCCTTCATCTTTGACAACCTGCAGTAGTTCCTCAGTTTTACATTTAGATGTGGTCGAAGATCAGACGTTAAGCTCCAGTGTATGTGACAGATGTACAGAAATATAGGAGTTGAAACTTTACTGAAAAGTAAATGAGCTTTTCAGAGCCGGAGAATTTAGTGTAATTTACAGGGCTGGAGAAAAATATGGAGCTTGATTGGAAGGCCCAGTGACTTTATTTTCCTTTTTTAGGTTGAGGATTAAATGTACGAGGTAGCAGGTGTGACTGTTTTTTTTGGGTAAATATTTTACGCTGTGTGTAATGTGTGGTGTGTACCACCCGAGGTATCATTTTTTATTTCAGTGTGAAGTGAGAGACTGAAGGCAATGTGCAATATGTGTGTGTGTGTGTGTGTGAGTGAGTGAGGGGTGGGGGGTTGTTAAGGTTAAGAACATGAAAGTGTTTCTCTTATTGTTTTTTTTCTTTTCTTTTTAAAGGTTTCTCTGTATAAAAAAATTCCTGTTAATGGCCTTTAGCATGTAGGCCACATGTAGATTGGTTGCGACACATCAGTTACAGCTTAATTCAGAATGTGATCATGACTTTTTTTTAAGAAATGTAAATAGACACTCATCTGATCATGTTAGAATCTGAAAAAAGCCTCAACATGTCAACCCTTTAGGTTTGTTTTATTCATGTGTTATTACATTGTAATGAATGAATGTGGGCTTCAGTGTATGTCCGTTATGTCATTACAGAATATATTAATAAAAAGAATTGTTATTCATGTCGTTTTAAGAAGGAATTTTTAATTTGTGTATATACATTGACCCTGGTACAGGAAGCTGTGAGGTTTCAAACTGTATTTCTGCAATTTTCAATTTCACCACAAGGTGGCAATATTAGACTTGATTGCAAAATGCAAGCTTCCTCATAGTTTTAAAGAGGTTTTAATTTTTTTCCTTGGTGGTAGGAATATTACTGCTGGCATATTTCTAGTATTTGTTGCTAGGGGTTGGCATGTCAGGTCCTGGGTTTGAGTCCCGGGCTTAGGAGTTTCTGTGTGGAGTTTGCTTATTCTCTCTCTTATGTGGGTTTCCTCTGGGTTCTCCTGTTTTGTCCCACAGTCCAAAGACATGCACTTTACAGTAATTGCTTGTTCCAATTAGGTGTGGATGTGAGTGTTAATGGTTGTGTGTACTGACCTGCGATGGCCTGGTCCCTGGCTTCGCTCGGTGTCGGCTGAGATAGGCTCCGGCCTCCCTAATAGATGGATTAAGCGGTTATGGAAGTGAGTGAGTGGTTTGTTGGTTGTTCATCCACTGATTTCTATGGTAGTTTTTCTAGAGTAAAGTGTGGTACAAGAAACAAACCAGTACTTTTTGGAGGTAATCTGCATGGGACCACTCATTTACCAAGCCTCTTACTCCTACTAGGGTCATAGGGATCCTGGTGCCTATTTCAGCTGACATTGAGCAAAGGTGGGATACACCCTGAACAATTTGCCTGACCATTGCAGAACCAGCACACACACTCACACCCAGGGGCAATTTGGAGCAGCCAACTTACACGCCTAACACTTGATTGTGGGAGGAAGCTGGAGTACCGGGAGGAAACTCATGCTAGCACAGGGAGAACATGGAGACTCCAGACAGAAATGAGTCCTAGCCTGGGCATCGAACCCAGGACGTTCTTGCTGTGAGGCATGTACTACCGTGCCACCCTGCATGGGATCATGTTGAGGAAAATTCCTGAAATCCCACAAAAGGCTCAGTTTATAATGCAGCATGTGCCAAAATGTTCATGGGGCGCCCACTAGGGGGAGACATTTCATTACAGCTATGGCGGACACAGCGTTAGTGTCTCTGTAGTAATTGTTGTCGTCTTTCACCAACCTTTTTGTCCTTTTCATAGTTTTAAGTGATCTGTAACGTTGTAAAAATGCTATACCACCCGTGTGGAATAATTAAAAATGAATCTGACATTAAATTAAGTGCAATGTGAATGTGTGCTTCCGGGTACGCCGCTTTCCCCCGCCCACTAACATTAGCGTCACTCAAGGCGGAAGTCCAGTGGAGTTATTTTTCATGCTAACATGGCATCAGCGCCGCCAGCAGAAGGCGATGAGGGTAAGACTCATTTATTTAGGGTAATTTTAACACCGCGTTTAAGTTGTCGAACAAAGCGGGAGGTTTGTGAGCTCGGATAATCCCTGTCCGTGGTTATTTCGGCGAAGAAAAGACACGGAAGCTCCGTGAGAAGCTTCATGTATGCTAGCAGGCTAGTTAGCATAGCGTAGCATAACACAGCATAGTTTAGCTTAGCCTAGCTAACAGGAGACAGAAACATGCCCGTACATATTCTCAGCTGCCTGTCAGCAGTCAGTGTCAACACAGACTGACATAAAACATGAAGTTAATCTTATTTCATGAGCATTTTATCAGGTTTCTGAGGGGGAAATGCGTTTTATTAGCAAGTTATTCCACAAACAGTTGGTGATGTTTTTCCTTGACAGAAGGATGACATCATTATCATCACCATAGTCATAATCCTTATCTTTTTTTTTTTTTTTTTTTTTTTTTTTTTCATTCAGTGTTTACTTTGTTCAATGCTGTGGAAAAATACACACTGTTTCCTGTTTAGGATTGAAATGATATTATATTACACATACCGTAAGGATAATGATAAACAATGAGCCTGGACAGGGTGGTCATGTGATCATGTTGTGTACAGTGAAATTGAAATTGAAATTGAAATGGCGAGGTTTGATTCCCCGAATCATCGTTAGTCGTTCTTTCAGAATTGAATACGAAATATTTTGTTTCCCCCCCCTTTGAATCAAGTCCAGAATCTCATTCGTTCTTTCATCTTAGTAAGTCATCGTTTAATCCTAACCGAGGGCATGGCGGATCCAGCGCCTACTCAGGGAACACGCCCTAAACGGGACTGTAGTCCATCGAAGCACGCCGCGTACGCGCATGCGCTCACACTCACGTGGATGTAAAGGCGATATGTAAAACCGTGCACAGGGAGTAACCCGAGCTCAGGATCATATGGCGCGGAGCGGTCAGATGGAAGTGCTACTTGTTGCTCAGTTGTGACGCCTGACATCAGATTACCGCGGCGGGACGTTGGAGTGCTTTCTAAATCGTTTTTAATTGTAACAGTGGTGGGTAAGGCTATGGGTTAATAATTGGTAGGTTGGGAGTTCAAGTCCCAAATACCACCAATCTGCCACTGTTGGGTGCTTGAGCAAGGCCCTTAAACCTCAACTGCCCAGCTGTATAAATGACAGGAGGAGAATGAGGTTGGGTTGTATATGGGTCATCTTGACCTTGTTTAAAGGTCACTTTTTTATGTTGGACTTGTCAAATGGTCCTGCCTGACAGCACCCCTGTGGTCCTTTGTGTTTGTTGTTTCCAATACGTCAGCTGTGTCGTGTCTTTGGCTGTGTTATATTGGACCATGTTTACCATTTATGATTGTCGTTCGTGTATCTTCAGTAATATCTGACAGGGTAGGTTGCCAGATTTCACCCTAACCCTCCACAGCACTTGGTCTTCCCAGACAGGTTCCCCATTCGAGTACTAACCCTCCCACAGTCCAGAGACATGCATGTTAGGCCAAATTGCCCTGAGGAGTGAGTGTGAATGGTGGTGGTGTGTGTGTGTCAGGTCTGTTCAGGGTGTACCCCTCCTTCATTCAGAGTCAGCTGAGATGGGCTCCAGCCTCCCCGTGACCCTAGTAGGATTTAGCAGCTTGGCAAATAAGTGAGATAAAAGGATATTTAACACACACGTCCCCAGGCCACTTCGGAGGCCCATTAGTCATGGTTCTGTTTATGGGAGGTGAGTAAACACTGTCAGTAAACAAGCATACACCCATTAACAGCCGCCATCTGTGGGAACACCATGGAGTCCATCCTGTCTGCTACACTTTGTGGTGCTCAGTGATGACTCAGTGCATAACCGTACAAACCGTGTTGCTTTTTGTTCTCCGTCTGGCCGTGAGCCACCAGCTTACTGAAACAGAAACTTCACGTCGCTGCTTGTCGGTTTATCTTCCCTTCCTGTCAGGTTTAGTAAGAAGTCAGAATTAACAAACCGGCTGAAATGTACCGTAAACAGATCTTCTATGAGAACAAACCCGATTCATTCATACGAAGGCGTGAGCTGGGTTGGTTCTTTCTCCATTTCTAATAGTTCTAACTCGTAGTGTGTTTTTTCTCCCCCCCCCCCAGTCTCCATGAATCAGCAAATACTGGAAGTCGGATCTGTGCTGCTGAGGGAGTGAGAGACCATCATGTCTTCCTTTTATATATATATTTATATATGTATATGTATGTGTACAGTATATCCATATTTGTTCTCCGTCATCCCTCCATCACAGCTGATCCTTCTTCTTCTATAACCCACAGTTTCATTTACGAACGAGTTCGTCGTCACGGAGACGGCAATGCTATCGTATCGCGGTGTGAGCTGGGCGGGAAAGAGTTATGTGACCCCAACCATAAAAAACTCGCTCAGTGTTTACAGCAGATCGGAGACGAACTGGACAGCAATGTAGAGCTACAGAAGTGAGATGATTATTATTATTATTATTATTATTATTATTATTATTATTATTATTATTATTATTATGAGATGTTCCGTGTAACGGGACAGACCTCTTAGCGATGCAATAAGGGTGCTGGACTCCGTGTCCTTCTGTCCCTCTGTGTCTTTGTCTTTCTGTCACGTTCCTCTGCCATTGTGTCACATGACCTACAACCTCTCTGATCTCTCTGAGGTCAACATATAGAGAAATATAAATAAACAGAGAAATATAAACATCGCATAATTACTAAGTCATTATGTAACGTCTCTCTGTCTCTCTTCTGTGGCAGCATGTTAGCCGAGTCATCGCTCCAGCCGACTAAAGAGGTTTTTGTGAAGGTGGCGTGCGAGATTTTCTCCGATGGGAAGTTTAACTGGGGCCGAGTGGTGGCTCTTTTCTACTTCGCATGTCGACTTGTGATCAAGGCAAGGGCCTACACTCCCCTTTAACCAAACTCTCACTTCTGTTCTCGTGATGACATTCTTTATCTTTTTCATGTCCGAGTCGTCTTCTTTTTTTTTTTTTTTTTTAAATAAATAAATCTGCATTTTTCCCCCATCCCTCTATTTCCTGATGTGTCGACTCAGGAAGCGATGAGTGACAAGTGATTTGACTGATAAATTTGTGAATGGCTTTGTTTGAAGCCTCATTGCATTATTCTATCTGTCTCTCATTGACAATATCAGGCTCTTTTGACGAAGATACCAGACATCATCAGAACCATCATTACCTGGACTATTGACTATCTACGGGAACATGTGATTAACTGGATTAGGGAACAAGGAGGATGGGTAAGGGTCTCGCTGCTTATTTGCTGATGCTGTACGTGCATTATAGACATTTAAAAAGGCCTGCGGGTTAAAGACCTAATAATATTAAATGATGTAGTGTATTAGCTCCAGCCTCACAAGCAAGAAGGTTCTGGGTTCAAGCCCTGGGCTTTTCTGTGTGGAGTTTACATGTCCTCCCAGTGCTTGCTGGGGTTTCGTGAGGGTGCTTTAGTTCAAAGACATGCTCATTTGGCTAATTGGCTTATTGAAAATCGCCCAGCCATGCCTTTTTTTGGAAACACAGGTCCCCAAAAACGTCAATGCTGATCAGGGTGTTTAAAATAATTGCCATTTTATGAATAAAAATTGCCACAAAACGCCATCTACTGGCCAAAATCATCCTGAACCACGCAAGACCAATCCTGCCGTACTGTGGAGTCGACCAGTTGGTACTTCTTTATAATATGGAGACTGTTTGTGCTCTCCTTTAGTAATTCTCTCTCTCTCTCTCTCTCTCTCTCTCTCTCTCAGGAGGGAATCCGCTCCTACTTTGGCACACCGACCTGGCAGACCATCGGCGTCTTCCTGGCCGGAGTTCTCACCACTGTGCTGGTCATGCGCAAGATGTGAAGAGGAAAAAAAAAAAAAGAAGTAGAGCACAGGAGAAAGAAAAGAAAAGCAATGAGAGAGAGAGGGAGAGGGAGGATGGAAAGACGGAGATATAGAGCTGATGAAAGGAACAGCGATGAAGAGAAAGACAATAAGCGGCAGATTCATTGTGATGTGAATGGAAAGAGAGAGAAAGAGAGAGAGAGATTAGCCAAGAATAATGTTTAGTTGCTCCACTTTGTGACTCTAGAGCCTATTCGCTTTCTCCTCGATATATAAGTATATATATTTATATATACACACACACACACACACACACACACACATGCACTGAAACACTGAAGACAGACAGATTGAGGGATGCACGAGCGATTGTGTTGGGCCTTATTTTTACGTTATTTATTTTTTATCATCAGACAAATAATAGAGTAAATTACCTTTAATGATCTTTATGTACAGATTAGATTAGACGTTTAGTTCACACATTGAAGAAGTTGACAGACTCTTCCTGTACTGGGAAATGATCTGCATGCCTACTTGAATCACTCTACTCTTGCAATGACGCACACACGCGCACACACACACACACACACACAGGATTTGCACATACTTAATAACTACTCTCAAAAGGTTTATAAAGGCTTTATAAGCATGTCGTTGATTATTTTTTACCTCATAATGTCTTCTTTCACGATTTCATCTGAGCCTGTAATTGTCCACTGTAGGTTCAGGAGGTACTCCGCTCTCGCTCTCTCTCTCTCTCTCTCTCTCTGCCTTATTCTCGCTCTCTTTCCATTCCTTTCATCCCAACACATGATGCAGTCATATCCCGAGGCACAACGGGGGTTTGCAGCGTCGGCTGAGAGTAAGAGATAATCACGACTGCGGTCTAATAATGCAAAAAGCGCGGGGGGGTTGGGGGGGTGTTACCTCCAGGTCCTGGATGGGTTCTGTTCCACTTTCTTACACATATGAGCCAGTTAGCAAACAAACCCAGAACAGGACTGGGGGTGGGGGGGGGGGACCTTAAAAAAAAAAAAAAATCTGTATGAATTGTTTTTTTTATAACAATTTTTTAGATTCAGTCGACCTGCTGGATTAAAGAGCAATAGATCCTCCAAGTATTCCGGTTTGCTGCAGGCCCCCTTGGTGTGAAGAGGTTGTGTGTGTGTCTCGTAAGACATTTCGCACTTGCACATAGACGTCGACCCGGTCTTCTCAAAGTGGTCTTAGTACTGTACTGTTTTCTTTCCTAATGAATCATAAATCACATGCAATCGCAATGTTTTTTTACACCTTCTGCTCGTTTTCTTATTGGGGACTGTCTTATTCTCCCACTTTCTTATTTTTATGTTGACAGTGCCTTTGTATTTTTATTATCGATACCCTTTGATACGAATGACCCATTTCATATTTGTATGAATTGATTCCCTGGGGATCTCTTTACTTCTCTTGGACACTTTTCTTCTTCTTCTTCTGGGTTTTTTTTTTTTTGTAAGTTGTAATAATTAATAATAAAAAGTTTTTTAAGGAATTTAATTCTTTTGATGGTGAAGGATGTTATTACGGGACCGGAACTTGACCAATCGGATTTCTGTATGCCTCATAACGTTCAGATCACTTTGCTACACTGACCCCAGCTACAGACACTGATTATCTCTGCAGGGAGGTCAATATGTCTTCGGAGCGCGTGTATTGTTTTTGTTTTTTTGTTTTTTTTTTCTTGGTTTGTCTGTTAGCAACTTCCTGTCTGCAGTTTTTGACAGGTCAGTCTGAATTTATTATGATGGGAAGGTGATCACTTTCCCAAATTTTGGTAGGAATTCATTTACCGATGACATCATGATAAATTATCAAAAGTTGCTATGTATATTCAGAATCAGGATAGGCATAGGGGTTAGCGTGTCCACGTTAGCGCATCTGCTAGGGTTTTATCTCCAGTTCCCTCCCACATTACACTAATTAGTTAACTGTTCTAGATTGCCCCTAGGTGTGAGTGTTTGTGTATTTTCGCCCCGAAAAGGACTGGCGAGATGTTCAGAGTGTACCCGCCTGAGTGTTGGCTGAGATAGGCTCCTGCGTCCCCATTCTCCTAATAACAGGATGAAAGCTTTTTGGCTAAGGAGTGAGTGAGTGTATATCAATGTTATCTTTACAATAAGCCGTTGCCGAGCATCGTTAGAGGATCTCCCTCCACCTCACCTCCTGGTGGAGGCGACCAGAAGCATTTGAAGAGCTCTTCTAAACGGGGGGAAAAAAAAAAGCAAAGTACACAGCACCCTCTGCTGGCCGGGCTGTAGTACTACAGTTCCAAAAAATCTCACAGTGTTAAAGAATCCTTTAAAAAATGACTGTATCCAGAATTTGATCTGAGTGAACTCCAATTACATGAAAAGTATTTCAATCAATAAAATAATTTTTAAATCAATATTTTGGAGGTAGCCACATAATCAGGGTGATGATGTACAGCGAGGTGGTCATTACTGCGAAGTAAACCCCTTCAAGACGATCAGGACCGGAACGTGGGATTTATTTCATGATAGTGGTGGTCTTCATCTCTGTACTTTATCTTTTACGTAATGTGAGCTCTGACGGTTCTGATACAAATCACAGATTTACATCAGTGCACTTCTTCTAATATATCACTGTTTCCATGGTAACAACTTGCATAAAGGCACTCTGGGTTCGCTGCAAGGCAGTGTGGGGAGTTTGCATGTTCTCTTCGTGTTTATGAGGGTGTCCTCCCATAGGCCAGGGTGTACACCATCTCTGGCCAAAGTTGGCTGAGATAGGCTCCAGCCTTCCTGCATCCCTAGTAGAAGTGGTTCAGCGAATGAATGAATGAATGGATGATTAACGGTTAGCCCCGGTACCACCAAGCCGCCACTGTTGGGCCCTTAAACCAGGCCCTCAAATGCTCACTTGTATTAAAGATAATTTTATAATTATAAAGGATGATTAAAAGGGTCTGCGAAGTTCTATAAATGAATCACAAACGTGCCTTTTATTTTATTTTAGCGTGTAAATAATTATCTTGAATTAATTACCTACACTTTAATTTATGATGATTGTTATTTAAGACACATATATACTCATATAACATTCCCAGTTGAGTCCACTTCAGTCTATGCTGAAAGACTTCCAGTGTATTGAAGTTGAAGAGGGGGTGAATACTTAAGCTAATACCCTGTGCTCACTTTGATAACCCACCGAATATTAGAACGCCCCCAATTAAATTTGATAAATTAATAAAAATGACAGTTGCACTTCAGGTGGCGGATCGATGGCTGAGTTTTTTTTTCCAGTAAAGAATCGATGAATGAATTTATATCTGTATAGGAGACTGTGTGCTGTATATACGATTTAGTCAGGCTTGATTTGAGTCAGCAACCAGACGTAATTTCCCCGATTTGTTGCATGTGGCTTTCTGCTGCTCGGCCCACACTGTAGCTTACACTCATGAATGCAATCATCATCCTATCAGTTATTATAAGAATTTACACCAAATTCCTCAAGTGTTAGAAATTTAAACGCTCTGTAAACGATCTGTAAATCTTCATTTTGCACAAAAGAAACTAGAAGTTCTGCAAATGCTACCTTGTCCTAAAATATAATTATATTGTGCCATCATATGTAGCAAGATCCACCAGGCCCAACTGTACAACATCATATTCATTCATTCATTTACAGAAAACCGCTTAATCCTACTAGAACTGGGGGGAGGCTGGAGCCTATCTCTGCCGACTCAAGTGAAGGTGGAATACACCCTGGTCACCAGTCCATTGCAAGACCAACACAAACATTCACAAACACACCTAGCAGCAATTTGAAACAGCCAATTAGCTTAATGTGCATGTCTTTGGACTGTGGGAAGAAACCAGAGTACCCAGAGGAAACCACGTTGCCCGGAATTAAAGAATATAGAGAAATTTATGACCTCACTGTGAGGTTGATATTTGACCTTGACCCTCCAAAATCAAATCACTTCCAGGACTCGGGTGGGGTAACATACAGACCGTGTCAGGCTGAAATCCGTCCGGTAGATTTGTCAGGAAATCGTTCACAACCAGACAAACTAACAAATGCAGATGATTCTAATCCCTCCACTGGATGTGTATACATCTCCTGGTGGAGGCAACCAGAAGCTTTTTAAGAGCTCTGCCAAACAGGGAAAAAATAAAAAATAACGCAAAGTACACAGCACCCTCTGCTGGCCTGGCTGTAGTACTACAGTTCCAAAAAATCTCATAGTGTTAAAGAATCCTTTAAAAAGTGACCGTATCCAGAATTTGATCCGAGTGAACTCCAATTACTTGGGCCCTGCGAAACAATACATCAAAATAACTCCAGAACTTTTTGCTAACAAACAAACAAAACCCAAAACAAACCAGCGCTGATTAAACCGTAATCCAATGGCGGATGTAATAAAGACATAAGGAAGGATGTATCATCCAGTTTAGTGTTGCAGTGAGATTGAGGCAAGAAACAAATACAATACACATTGGACAATATATAATACGTTAAAATAGAAATAGCTTTATTTTACTTGCTGAGAAATGAAATTATACTGAATATTTTGATTGACATGATATGATATGACTCTGAGTTGCAATTCCTAGCATGACTACACATTCATTTGTAAATGCATCAGGTGATTTTACACATTCTACATTCAAAATCATTACATTCCTACAAATACCGCAAGAAGAGCAGCTAATGAATGAAAACACTGGAATGATGGAGAGTCTTTAAGCTGAACTGTGAAGACAGGAGACGCCGCAAAAAAAAAAAAAAAAAATCGAATTTACATTTATAAAAAAGGATAAAAGAGCAGAGGAGGTCGATTTTTCAGTCTCTGATCTCCAGCTTGCCGTCCCTGATCCTCCAGCTCCATGGCATGTTGCAGCAGGAGCCTTGTCTGTGCTGTGGGATGTGGGCGGGGTCAGGGGCGGGGACGCAGCGCAGGAAGAGTCCAGCTTCCTGTACCTGCTTATCGTAAGGCACCAGAGAGCCATCCTCACTCTGAAGACTGAACACGCTCTTTGAGATCTGCCAGAGACAAGCACGGACACGTTAGCATGAACACACACACACACACACACACACACACACACACACACAGGTAATTCTGAACCGCTTTATCTTTGTACCTGATCACTGATTCCTATTGCGATGTGGCCCACTTTTACGCGAGGGGTTTCACGGATACGGAGGCAACGCCCGTTGAAGTCCCTGATGCAGACATCCACTCCTGCACGGACAAAAAAAAGAACAGCTCAGCTCGGCGTATGCATTAAGCGGAAGACATAATGCGCTGGACTCATCTGTCTAAACTGAACTCTAATGCCTGGTCAGGTGATCCATCACTCACCCTCAAAGCAGCGAGGTGGGGGCTGGTGGGCGGGGACAAGCCAATCCATACTGAAGCTCTGGCCATCGGATTGGCTGTTGTAGGAAAACACGCCTGAGCTGAGGTCATCCCCGGGGCCAACTGACCAGCGACCAGAGTCCTGGAATAATGAAATAGATGAAATATTAATATCAAAAACATGCCAACGTGATACCTGTTTTTAAAACATCGGCTTAGGACTTTTATTTTGTAGTCTTTTCAGCCTACTAATGTTTTAATTTTTTAAGTTGTGTTCCGGTTGTTCTTGTTGCTGGTATTTAACAGTTTTGATTGGTATGTAATTTTATAATATGCACTTTGTCCAGCGTACGGGGTTTTGAAATGAGCACTAAAAATAAAATCTTATTAATAACCTCCTTGTTTCAAGTTTAAAAGAATTTAAAAAAATTTAATTTATACAAAAGGGCGGCACAATGGTGTAGCGGTTAGCACATCCGCCTCACAGCAACAGGGCCTGGGTCGGATTCCCGGGCTCGGCGGGGGCGTTTCTGTGTGGGGTTTGCACGTTCTTCCCGTGCCTACAAGGGTTTCCTCCGGGTACTCCGGTGTCCTCCCACAATCCAAAGATATGCACATTAGGGTAACTGGCTGTTTCAAATTGCCCCTAGGTGTAAATTTCAGTGTGAATGATTGTGTGTGTGTGTGTGTGTGAGTGTTGGCCCCATGATGGTCTGACGAGGTGTTCAGGGTGTACCCAGCCTTTGCACAGTGTCGGATGAGATAGGCTCCAGCCTCCCTGCGACCTTCATGGGATTAAGCGGCTCGGAAAAGTGAGTGAGTGATGAGAGGGTTTATTAAGACTAAATTTGTGATGATGGGTCACATATTTTTTTCTGAACTTCTTTGGAAATTTCAATGTTGCAACATCTGACTTTCAGCAACGCCGTCAGGGAGTTCTTGTGATTTTCAGATTTTTAAAGAATTTTTTAAAAATATTGATATAATTTTTTTTATTTAATTGAATTTCATTTGTATGATTTACATGTATATATATGAAGCTTTAATAGATATTTATGATAAACTATATAAATATAATTAGAAAAAGTATTATTATTATTATTACTATTATTATTAACAATTATAGTACGATTAAAATTAGAAAATTATTAGAAAAGCAAAAATATATTATATTAATAATCAAAACAATAAATTTTTATATAATTTATCAGGTTAATATTTTCCAATTGGACTAAAAGTGAACGTTCAGCCTGTTAGTGTTGCTGTACGGTAACTGGCCATTTATCCGAACTTCAGAGATAAAAACAACTATCGGAGGATAAAGACTTAAAGTCTTTGAGGAAGTGTGGACTTTCCAGTGAGAGAAGGAATGCAGAAGTGCAAGTACACTCTGTTTGTTGACTTGCGGCGTGCAATACGATAAGTGTCACTAAATGTCAAATCACACACTTCAAAGTAAAAACAAGTATCTGAAACTCACAGTAGTTATTAGCTAATACCGAAAAGAATTGTTACGCCTGGAAATGAACTCATTTCAGAGATTTTGTGAGAATCGAGGCCGCCTACAGTTTTCTGGTAACAGCCAGAAATACCATAACAAAACAAACACACACACACACACACACACACACACACATTAGCCAGTACTGCCACTGCTATCTGCACTAATTCTGATTAATCTTATCTGCAAAATGTGGGTTTCCTCATACCACGCACTGGCCTAATGCGCTGCTTACAGAAGTGAGTAAGTGTGTGTTAGTGTGTGTGTGTGTGTGTGCGTGCGTCCGTGCGCGTGTTTACCTTTTTGTCTCCCGGCTCTCTGCAAGAAAGGCAGTCACTACCCATGCAGGAAAGAAGTTGCTCTTGCAGCTCGACCGAGTGCGGTTGAGACAGACTGCTCAGGAAAAATTCTACAGAGAACGAGAGAGCGTTCACGTTTATAATAAAACATACAGAACTAAAGAGGCCATCATAAAGAACAAGGTACATCCGCCAGGCACAAACAGATTATGGTGACAGGTGCACTGATTCACCAGAAAAATCTGGTTGAGACTGCAGGTTTTTATAACTTGGCATTATTATAATGAAATGTCTCCCCCTAGTGGGCATCTGATGAACATTTTGCCCCATGTTAAAGAATAGGGTTTTTTCAAGATTTGTGGATTTTTTTTCAACATCTTTCTATGCACCGATCACCGAAAAAAAATTTATGGCTCCTTACTTGTGCCACACCCTAATGTGGAAAAATAATTCATTAAAATCTGTGCATAAATTTTTGATTTATATTGAACACAAAAAAACCCAGACAAACCAACACAGGTGAAAACAACCTCCTGGCGGAGGTCATTATCAAATAATAAGTAGCTTTTCATTGTTTTATGTAGTATATACGTATATAATTTAGTATACTTATAGAGTATATAAGTGTAGGGTACTAGAGTGTAGTGAAGATAAGTGTTGGACAGTAGGAAGTAGTGAATATAAGCATTGGGTACTAGGGTCTAGTGAATATTAGTGTATGGTACTAGGGTTTAGGGTACGAGCGCAGAGTGAAGACTAACCCCTCTCGAGTTTGCGGAGCTCCTGCTCTGTGGGTTTCTGCGATTCAGGAGGCGGGGAATGTAAGTAGGGCAGTGAAGATGGAGCAGGGTAACGCTCCATTCTCAACACAATCTCTTCCCCGCTGTCATTCTCTTCCTTCACATCAGACACTTTTTCCACTCGTTGTCTGCGATACTTCGGCTCAGCCCTCAGTCCAGCTGGCTTACTCCGCTCCTGCCCTGGGCCCATCCACTGCTGCACAGAGCTGTCGGAGAAACGGCTGGGCATAGACCTTTCTGGCTTCCCAACTGGCTTTTCATAGGTTCCTCCCCTTGCTGGGCTCCGAAGACCTCCCACTATAGGGACACACACAGACACAAACAGTCGGTGCCTGATTAGCAAAGCACGCTATCTACTAGCTAATAGCTTTTACTTTCAGCAGGTTACTACTTGCTGAGCTTCTACACATAGATATAGGTCAGAAATAACAGATAGGGTGAAACCACAGGGTTGGTCTGAGAAATAATTCAAACTGTAATCAAATGTGATGAGCCGCATGTCGCCTGCAAGTCTGAACACAGGGTTATAGAGTCATATACTGTATATATTTAATAAACCACTTATTACCCGAGTGCGGGGTTTGTACAAAAAGACCAAGGGCTGAGATTTCTCTGTACAGACCGAGCTAATGACGTTAATATGTAGTCCATTATGTGGCATTTCAAAATGGCGTCTCAAGGCACCTGTGAGGGCGCCACTTCTGATTCGCCGGCAAATTTTGCTTCTCAGAGCGAGCATCATTCGCAGGTGCAATACGGAAGTGGATTTAAGCCCTCTCTTTGTCGCCATCAGCCATAGTTTTCTTTGTTGTGCTCTAGTTTTCAGAATATTCCATGTTCTTGGAGTTTTCTTTGCCGTGTGCTCATTTGCTAAGTTGGTGTGTATCCACAGTCCACAATAAACTCCTCATCTATCGTATGCATCCTGTCCCCACATGCATTTGTAATCGCTAGCTTCTGATTTGTTTCCCTTCCCGTGGAAGCTATTAAAGATCACAGCACACAGGATAGCAGCTAGCTAAAGGCTAACTTGCAGGGCGATACACATGGGGCCATAAGTGATTTATTGCCCACTTGTCGACCGCTCAGATCGTAACATCACTGCCACGTAACAAAGTTAAATAATCATTTAAATGTATGTTTCTCGGATGCTCTTGATGACGTGAAACGCTACATGGCAGTGTGGGATGCTATGGAAGTGAATGCATGAGCTTACGCTGTTTGAGCGCTTTTGCTGTTTGAACCCGGAGATCCTTGGGAGAGGCTCTTCGGCTCGGCTCCCTCTGCAGTCCTCTTTTGATGACATCAGCAGTCTGAGGGCTGCAGTCAGGAGATATCTCTCTCAAAGGCGGAGGCTCTTCAGCTATCTACGTGGACACAAGTTACCACAATGAGGAGACGCAAACGCATTTTCTGAATACAAACAGCGCATGGAATTACACTTACTTTGAGGTAAAGCGGGCGGGAGTAGTAGCGCGTCCATGGCTGGCAGCCATTCAGCATGTGCAGAAGCATGCAGCAGCTGCTCCATATGTCCGCTTTGGCACAACGCTTCTCTCCACGTGCCACCTCAGGGGCCATATGAGTCTCCGTCCCCTTCAGAGCTACACACACACCACCGCATGCATCAAGGTCATCCAGTCTGCTTCATGGCTTCAGCGTGTTTAACGGTTTAAATGTTATTACTGCGTTTACCTTGAAAAGGACTGAAGCCGTACAGGTCTAGTTGCTCCGACTCGCCAAAGTCACACAGGAAGGTGTTTTTCCCATCCTCAGACAACAACACGTTATCCACTGAGAATACACACGACACACTGATTTTAAATAAAGAACTTTTCCTAATTAGCATCATTACTAATTATTAGAACTTACGAGCAAGTATTGCATTCAGTTCTTAGTCATTTGCTGAACCGCTTAATCCTACTGGAGGCCTATCTCAGCCAACACGGAGGGAAGGCGGGGTACACCATGAACAGCTCACCAGACCATCACAGGGCCAACACACTCAACAATTCACACTCGCACTCACAACCAGTAGTGATTTGCAGCAGCCAATTAGCCTAATGTGCATGTCTTTGGACTGTGGGAGGAAACCGGAGTACCTGGAGGAAACCCACGCAAGCATGGGGAGAACATGGGAATTCAAACTCCCCATGATCCCGGGACCTTCTTCCTCCCACATCTGGGTGTACCCTGCCTTCGCCCAGAGTCGAGTGAGACGGGCGCCAGCCTCCCCGTGACACCAGTGGGGTGAAGCGGCTTTGAGAACGAATGAACAAATAATATTTTTTTGAACAAACTTCATACGACGTACATTAAGCTGTCTGTAATCTGGGGCGTGCATCGGGGTCACTGAGATCAGGTCAATGACAGCGTGTGTCGGCAAGTTAATTAAAGACGCCTGCAAGATTACATTTGTGGTCGTAAAGCCAACTGCCAGGCAACAAAAGTCTTCCCAGAAATCAGGTGGTTTGCTCAGTCACTGGTTTGTTCCAGGAAGGTGTGTGTTTAAAAAACAAAAAAACAAAAAAAAAAAACAGTTTCGGTTTCCTTGTCATGACTGGACTACAGTATAAATTTAATGGCCCACACAAAGAAAGATCTTCTTCATCATGCCATTACTGACATGAACACCAGGGGGCGCTCCAGAAAACAGCTCTACAGTATACAGAGAGCAAAACTATGTTCCTAGGTTCCTAAAACCTGCCCCTAATTTATATGGTGTGTGATAAAGGCTGAAATGTTCATATTATAGATTCACGTCTTCACATTTATTTCATTTAACTGTGTATAAACGGTTTCTGTCTATGTCTGGGTTCATTTTCCTGTGACAGTCGCTATCACCTCATCCCCCCACCTCCTCCTGCACTTTTTATGAGTCACACTGGGAAATTCCCAGCTTTCGTCTCACACACACACACACACACACACACAAGACCACTTAACATTCTGGTCTGTTTAGCCCTTCTGTATTAGACATTTTTC
>JAQMYF010000003.1:5989607-6004223 GCA_030014195.1 Neosilurus mollespiculum | reverse complement strand
CCCCCACCTCCTCCTGCACTTTTTATGAGTCACACTGGGAAATTGCCAGATTTGGTCTCACACACACACACACACACACACACACTCTCTCTCTCTCTCTCTCTCTCTCTCTCGAACACTTACACACATATACACACACATACACACATATACACACTGACAGCCTGCCCACTTTCTCACCACAGGTGCTGCATTCTGTGCCCCACCCGATTCCTCCGAAAAGCCATTGAACCAAAAAAAAAAAAAGAACAAAAAATAACAAGCCACAGAACAACATAACTGAAGTCTTGTTACAGTGTAATAACATCATCATAATCATCATCATCATCGTCATCGTCATCCTCATCCCCCTTTCTGACCTATTCAATCACAAAACCCATCAGTCTTATAACAGGTGAATATTACTTTTTTTTACCGTAACAGACATTCATCACAGAGCTCATTTTAGTACTAAACCACAACACCGTGGTAAAAACAACAAACAAACAAACAAAACGAAACAAATAAATAAGTAAATAATCCCTGATTGCAACTCGGATGATTCTCATACATATTAACCAACACGGCAATATCAATGATTTTAAACGTTCCCTCACGTGCCAATCCTTTGACTGCTTTCCTAGTGTCCAGCGTAACACACACACACACACACACACACACCTTTATATCTCGACTTTTATGACTCGACTTCTCAGTTTCAAAGTAGAAGCTCTGGCATCTTTGAGAAAAATGTACTCACTCACTCACTCAGTTGCCGAACCGCTTAATCCTACTACAGTCGCGGCGACTCTGGACGAAAGTGAGGTAGATCCTCAACAGTCCATCACAGGCCAACACACACACACACACACATACACAACCATTTACACTCACCTCACACTCACACCTAGGGGGCGATCTGTAACAGACAAGTAGCCTAATGTAGGGCGGCGTAGTGGTTAGCGCGTCCGCCTCAAAGTAAGAAGGTCCTGGGGTTGAGTCTCGGGCTCAGGTCCTGGGGTTGAGCGAAAGCGCTTCTGTGAGAATCTGCATGTTCTCCACATTCTTGCGTAGGTTTCCTCTGGGTACTGCCGGTTTCCTCCGACAGTGCAAAGACATGCGGATTAGGCTAAATGGCTGTTTCAAATCACCACCCTAGGTGTGAGTGTGGATGGTTGTGTGTGTCGTCCTGCGTCTGGCAGGCTGTTCACGGTGTACCCTGCCTTCGCCCAGTATCGGCTGACATAGGCTCCAGCCTCCCCTAACAGGAGCAAGTGGCTCGGCGAGTGAGGGAGCAAGCGAGCGAGTGATTGAGAGCCTAATGTGCAGGACTTTGGACGAAAAAACTGGAGTACCCAGAGGAAACCACCACAAGCACGTCGAGAACATGACACAGAAACACTGTGGGGACTCTAACGAGGGACTTGCCGTGAGGCGGACATGCTAACTACTACGCCAACGTGCCGCCCTTATCACTATTAACACGTTTGTTCTAATTCATTATACATCATGTGATCATTTCTAGAGTAAGACGGAGGGATGCGTGTGACAAACCCTGCACATAAACAGGTATAATAATAATTTATGGAAGGAGTCTCCAGTGTCAGCACTGTGTAACAAAAAAAAACCAACAACACGCTGGTGACTCTTTATGTCTGTTATAACTCGAGCAATCACAGAAACTAACCTAAAAAAAATAACACAGTAACAGTTGCAGCTGGGTGGTACTGGGGCTAGAACCCCAATCTTTGGACCAGTAACCCAGAGTCTTAACCACTGAGCCCCAGTACATGATTATTCGCCTTATCCTGCCTTTTTATTTATTTATTTATTATTTTTTTTTAGGTTGTACCTTTGACGTCCAGGTGTAGGATGCGTCTCTTGTGTAGGTGCTCGAGCGCCCCAAGGACCTGATGCATGTAATGCAGCGAAAGATCCTCGGGCAGGCGACCCCTGTCTGCCAATAACTGCCCCAAAGAGCCTGGAGGTGGACGAGGAGAAAGAAAATCAGGACACAATTGAAGATAGGTGAGAGAAAAAGTAATGGATTTTTGGTAGGAGGAAGCAGAGGTGATCATGGCGGGGTGGGGGTGGGGGTGGTGGGGGTTGGGGTAATGGGGTATTTTTTAACACTATCGCACTACTCAATTCATACAGAAGTCAACAACACAGTGAGGGAGGGGTTACTGTCTTGATTCCTACCAGGTTTGAGATCCATGAACAGGATGACAGACGGACCCTCTCGGACAAATCCGAAAAATTCCACCACATGAGGAGACTGGAGGGCACTCCACGAGCCCACCTCCTCACTTCGGAAATCTTCTAAAGGCACCTAACAAATACAGCAGAGAGCGGGAGTTAAGGACACACACACACACACACACACACGTATGAACTGACACACAGCATTCATAGGTACCTTTTTGGCAGCGCACACAAAGCCACTGGATTTGTCTCTGATGCTGTAGACGACTCCGAACGAGCCTTGCTTTAGTAAATCACACAGCTCGTAATCCCTTCCCTCTCGATATTCATAGTCCTGCGGCTTGAGCTCCTACACACACACACACACACACACACACACACAGAAAGACAAGCTCTAGTTACTATAGAAGTTGTGAATGGTACAAGTGGATAGAGATCAGAATTATTTGTATATTTAATTAATGACTTCTTTTTATATTTTTAATTACAGTTTCATTCATGATAGAATTTCAGATTTCATAGCGCAATCTGGCCTGCGTGACCCACACACCATATATTCGCTCGTTCAGCTAACAGTGGTTGGACATCCATCTGTCCTTCTGTCTGGAAACCAAGCGATGCTGATTGGCTGTTTGCTCTTTGGCAGGAACCTGACACCTTCCAACATAGGGGAAGGTTTTTTTTTAAACTGTATTTTATTTATTTTTTTAACCAAAATAATGTCCTAATGACCAAGAAATTGAATCTAAAACTACTCAGAGAGTGCAAACCTCCACCAAGCTAAACAAACAAACAAACAAATAAACAAATAAATAAAACAAGAATTCCACAGCAACCCCTCCTGGGCCTTCAGTAGCACCACAGTTCCAAAAACTCACCCTCTCAACCCCACAATGCTAAAAAAAAATCCTTGATCCCAAACTTGACCCGAATCATCTCCAAGAATCTTATGAATGTTACCGAGGCTGTATTTCACCCCTTAATTGAGAGGTTACAGGTTCAAATCCCCATTAGCACCCCACCGTTTGGGAAACGTCTTAACCTTAACAAGTGTGCCTCTGTCTGTATAAATGGCTACCAGTAAAAAATACTGGGAAGGTAATCTTTGATGGACTAGCATCTCATCCAAGAGGAGATGAACTCTTAGTCACTTCCCAGAACAGGAACCGAGATAAACTCCGGCTGTGATGAGCCTGTAGGCTTGGGTGTCAAAGCCCAACAGACCTTACCTTACTCCACCCCTTTTAAAAAAGTAATTAAAGTCCGTTCGTGACGTTTTGCATAAAGTTGCTAACAAAAAAAACTAACAACCTGGTCGATGAAGGTAATTATTTAATTATATGATAAGAGAATTTTAACTTTGACTTTATAGCATCGACCTACGGTGCAAAGCTCACAAGTGTATTTATTTACTTGAGGTCTTGTCGTCCTCCAATAAGTGCTGACTATAGATAAGAAAATCCTACACTGCTGATTGGATGTTTGCTGAGTGGAAAATATGCAAATAAATAAATACAGCTGGTCATACAGTATTTTTTGGTTTGGGGACAGGATATTATCTAGTTCTGTATTTGGGTTACAAATGAATTTACAAATGATGGGTGTTTTTTTTTTTCCTTCTTCCATTTCAAGAGAATTGCACTGAATCCGAGCTCCCGTCTAATCTTTCCAGAGGAATTCCTGAGAGCACTGTAACATGCTTGACCTGTGCGCTCACATACTTCCTGCACGCTCTGATTTTCCAAACCCAGAGACAAAGGATTTATTTATATATTTCATTTATTTGAACGTCCATTTTATTGAAATTCCGATCTCACTGTGATTATCGCCAGTGTACTTCTGCTTAGCCTCGGCGTACATTTCAGTAGGTTACAGCGTTGTTGAGAGGGTTCTTGCGCTGGTAGAGAGTGTAAGTGTTCGTGTGTTTTGTGGGGTGCAGGAGAGGAAACTCCCGTAAGCAGAACTAGGCTACTGAGATAAACACGAAACCTCTCGGAGCTGAAAAACAGGAAACCGCTGAACAAACACGCAAGCGGTCGCTTGATGTTTTTATCGCTACATGTTTCACTCTCTCTCGTATGTAGTAGTATGACTACTGTATGTGACTCACTTTTTCGAGGCTTCGATTCAGCAACTATTGAACTGTGCAGTCATGTGTGTAGTTGTGTCAGGCTGCGTTTGTATTTGTATTAAAGTCAGACATTTCTTTTTCAGTATGAAACATCAAGTGCTGATTGACACACATGGCACGCAAGCCTGTTTAAAAAAAATGCACAGACACACACACCTCTTTGAAGAGGATGCCTTCGTTTGTGTCGCTTTCTTCCCTCTCTTCGCCGCCGTCCTCTGCCTCTTCTTCTCTGAACTTGACGTCTCGGACCATCTGTTTGGCGAATGCCCAGGCAAAGGAGCACTCGGCCTGCGAGACGTTGTTCCTGAGACCTGCTAGAGCCAGGCTGCATTCGGCCTCGCTGAGAAGCGGCGAGTCGGGGTCCTGCGAGCACTCGCTCTCCTGGCCGTAGGACGTCAGGCCGTGTCGGGAAGAAAAAAGGCGCTCCCAGTGATTGGAGGATAGCTGTGTGTTAATGAGGTCCGGGTGAGAGGAGTAGGATGGCTCGGCTGTCTCCTGCACGGACAGGCTTTCGGTGCTGATTGCACTGCTGCTGGTGCTGCTGATGTAGCGACATTCTCCAAGCTGGCGGGAAAACACACACCGTTAGTTATTTTTAACAGTTTAAAGCAGTTTCCTGTTTCAAACCCCTATTCAGTCGTATCCTACACATTTCACGCTCCAACTCATTTCATGTGGCCCGCAAGAGCTTTGCAAAGAATACGATTATCGTACATCAACCGTTACTATGAAACCTGATTCGTCATCCTTTCACTTGGCTATTTCAAGTAACAGCTCGTCATTCATGGGCGACACAGTGGCGTAGTGGTTAGCATGTACGCCTCACAGAAAGAAGGCCCTGGGTTCCTTTCCTGAGTTCGACGAGGGCGTTTTTGTATCAGGTTTGCATGTTCTCCCCGTGCTTGCATGGGTTTCCTCCGGGTACTCCGGTTTCCTCCCACAGTCCAAAGCAATGCACATTAGGCTAACTTGGCTGTTCCAAATTACCCCTAGATGTGGATGTGCGTGTGTGTGATTAATTGTATGCATGTTGTCCCAGCTCTACTCTGGCGAGCTTTTCAAGGTGTACCCCACCATCGCCCAATGTCGGCTGAGATAGGCTCCAGCCTCTCCGCGACCCTAGTAGGAATACGAGGTTCAGCAAATAAGTGAGTGAATGAGTGAGTGAGTGAGCAAGTCACGTTGCCATGCAGATTTCGGGGTTGCCCATGTTGAATAGATGTTTACTGATTACTCCGCCCTCGATGACCTAGACATTTCATGATGTGGCCCTCTGTGAAACTGAGTTTGACACCCCTGCTCTAATTGAACCTTGATTCTAAGGGAACATCAATAGATCTTTAGTAAATTACAGAATGTCATTCAGGCCCTGTTCACCTTCTAAATGTCACGTTTTCCCTTCACACTCCTTATATGGTCAACGCTTCCTGTTCACTATATATATATATATATATATATATCCATCTACAACACTGCTGTCTGGATTTTTCCCTTAAGAATGTATTTTACCCCAAAACCACTTTCTATGCACTGGGGTCCGTCTCACCTCTCCGCTATCCTGTTCCGGCACGCTAGTCAATCTTCTTTCTCTCACTCTTTCGCTCCCGCCGTCCCTCTGCTGTCCTTCTCTTTGTGAGACCCTCCGGCGCTGTCGCTTTCGTCGTTTTTTCCTCGGCTGGCGATGAGAAACCGAGCCATGGTGTAAGGACAGGGTTGCCCCAAAGTTGCTGTACGCATTCTTATGTCTGGAAAGAAATTTTGTAAAAAATGAAGCGACCAGTAAAACAAGCTGTGTACGTTGACGTTGTGGTCGACGGTGTCAGATGTTCGGTGATAGGTCACGTCTTTACCTGCTGTTGGGACAGAATTCCTGCGAGTCCTGAGATTCACCTATAGACAGATGATAAAGTTGACCACAGCTCTGTACTTTTTTTACAGCTCTTTAATAGAATGATTAAGGAGGACTTACACTCAGCCTGGGCGATGATGGAAGGCTTCTCGGTACCCAGAGGCCCCGCGCCTACATGCTTGGCTGTTCCATGAGAGATGACCTTCAAAATGAAGTTGGAATAATCCGTCAGCTCGTGCTGTTTATCGTCCTTCCTAGACGTGACGGGCAACTGAGGCTCGAGGTTAGAAGCGAGGCAGCCGTGGACCTTGGGTTTAGGTTGGTTTGTCGACATGGAGAAGGGCTGAGTGGAGTTAAAGATCCTCGGGACCACCGCCATCTTTCAGAACCTGAAAGAAACAGACACAAGAGACCCACCTTCACACCTGGCTTTCTTTAACTGCTGCTCGTCACGGTGACTTAAACAGGTAAGTATTTTCTTTCAGCCGTGAGACTTCAACAGTCAGTGGATTCGCTAATCTCCTGTGAACTTTGTACCTCTCAAAGTGTTCTGGCTCAAAAGGGGACAAAGACGAGTCTGTTCTTTCAGGGACTCACAGGGACGTTCGTGCCATCTGCTGAGGAGGAAACCCGATCGCACTTCTCAAGCTCTTATCTCAGTTGAGGCCCAAGCTTCGAAGGATGGCAGTGAACTTGATAAGGAAGTGACTGCTTGGGTGTGGCGGAGGCAAAGTCAGAGAGGCCGGGTTATATCGAAACGCGAAATAAGATACGAGCTGGACGTGATCTGGTAAAAAGGACCAGTGTACCACTTCTGCTTACACATTAACTAAACGCCAGCATCTTATCATCTATGGCACGTGAAACCTTGCATCCAGACACCGTATCGTCTTTCGATCTACATTAGTTAAATACATGATGGGAAATATGTTGATAAAATATTGACAGCATTATCAAGTAATGCTGCTGTTCACTTCTCAGCTAAACAGCCTCTGATTGGACGCAGCTGGTTTGATGTTAAAATTCGTAAGTTTTTTTTTGTTTGTTTGTTTGTTTGTTTTAAGTTGTATCCAATTCTCACCCGTCAGGCATTGCGTTCCCTATCGTATGACCACCACCAAGGGAGGGGCGTAAGCATGCACATGCCCCCTCCGTGACCTGTAATACTGCCACCCACGTCTTCACAAACGTATCTGGAGGCGGCCGAAAACACTCGGACGGAAAGCGTTATTCGTCCCCTTGTACGAATGAACTTACAGACACTCATGATTGGCTGTGAGTGACAGGGGAGCAAGCGTACGCCATCCCGCCGTCCCGTGAGAGCCCAGATAATTAGCTCCCATGGACTCCCGGTAGCGTCCAGCTGCATCATCAACCTGAATGTTAACTTGCGATCTCAGGGTTGACTATTAACACAATGTTTTTAAATAATATATATCTTGTATTATAATATATAATAATCCTGTTACCAAATTTTGCTTTGGTAATAATTGTTGCATGAAAAAAATCCATCCCCATGTAACATGTTGCCAGGGACAATTTCGTTTGGACTCGGCAACACAAGTCAAGAACGCAAGACCGCCACGCAAGACGATGATTAATTAAAGCAGTGTTACCCGGAAGTTGATACCGGCTTAAGACAACTACCAAACATGGAAGGTGGAGCAAACACGTGCTCCCTCTGAGACACATGAAGCCAGAATCACAAGGCAAAGTATCACACTCTAAACTAAGCACTATCCGCCCTCTTCTGCATACTTGGGATTCCTGAAAGAACTCATAGACTACCTTATTGCTCATTTGGGAACTGCTTAATCCTATTAGGATTGCGGAGACCGGAGCCTATCGCTGTTAACTCTGGGCGAAGGTGGGGTACACCCCGAACATCTCACCAGACCATTGTAGGGCAACACAAACACAGCCATCCACACTCACACCTAGGGGAAATTGGAAACAGCCAATTAGCCTAATGTGCATGGCTTTGGACTGTAGGAGGAAACTGGAGTACCCAGAGGAAACACACACCAGCACAGGGAGAACATGCAAACTCCATACAGAAACGCCCTCGCCGAGGTCTGGACTCGAACCCTGGACCTTCATGCTGTAAGATGGAAGCACTAACCACTACGCCAGCGTGCCGGCCATGACATTCAATTAACACCAATTTAATAACAACAAAAATGTCCTGGTTTATATTTTATATTGTATTAATCATATATTTCAGTATTTATATAAAATCAGATTGGTATTAATGGACAGTTTAGATTGTGGATTGACTCTGAGTGCGTTAGGTGCGTGTAAAGATTGCAGTGGTTACAGCATGTTGCATCAGTGCGTCCTCAGTTGACCCCTCCCCCCCCTCTCTCTCACACACACACACTCCCTTTCTCTTTCTCCCTCTCTCTCTTAATTTAAAAGAAAGCAGACATCATTCTGAAGCTGACATGAACTCAAGTGCGAGCCTGCCAAACAGTCCCAGCCTTCCAAAAGCAGCCGTGCTCTCCATTTTGAACTCTTAAAAAGGCGGGAGATGACATCATCAAACATCAGGCACCGTCGAACGAGCAAACATTCCCAATCGCTCCGGTGCTAATTACTGTTATTACTATTATTAAGCCTTGCAGCCATGCTTTTCGTATTGACCCTGTTGTATGAACAGTGTTGTGCTACAGGCAGAAAGCGAGTGCATGTGAGGTCATGTGCTACTTGTACAGCAAAGGCAACCTTTGAAAAAAAAAAAAGTGGGAGGGGCAGATCTCAGTGTGTGATTAACTAGAACGAAAGTTGTGTGAGCGATTGCGGCACAGCCTTGTATAGATATGAAATGTTCTTTCTTCTCACCGCAATCGCGCTCCTTTGCCAGAAAACCTTTTTTATCTGAATCAAACGGGCGGCACGGATCTATAAAGGACGGCGGCTGTTTTTCTTCTAGCCAGCGAAGGCCATGCTTCGAGTACTTCAAAAATGATGTGTTTGCATGGAGTGAAGCCTTCCTTCAAACAGGAGAGTGAACGCCGCTCTAAACATTTGCATTCGGTGCGAAAACACGTGACGTGCCTGCATGAGCTTTCGCTGCAAATATCACGACTGATTATTAAATGCATCAGGATCAGGAGCGTGCTTTAATGCATTAAAGGAGCCGTGTCATGATTTTTACCGAGACTCCAAAAGTCGCCAAAAAGTCATAAAACTACGCAATAAAGTTAAAAACACTCGTTTACATTTGTTTAAAAAAATTTCAGCTTGCAAATCAGAGTGAAATGCGGCGGATGGAAGTGGACTACAACAAACCCCTACCATGTCTAATAACCTCCGGAAACCAAATTTCCATCTACGTGAATGATTATTTTGTTTGATAACACCTTAACACCATTAATAGTACTCAGGTTATTTTCTTCAAACAAATATGATACCGCCCCTTTAACTCACTCACTCACTCATCTGCTGAACCCCATAACCCTATTAGGGTCATGGGGAGGGTGGAGCCTATCTCAGCCAACACGAAGTGAAGGCAATGAACACCCTGGACAGCTCGCCAGACCATCACAGGGCCGACACTCACACCTAGGGGCAATTTGGTACAGTCAATTAGCCTAATGTGCGTGCCTTTGGATTATGGGAGGAAACGGGAGAACCCGGAGGAAACCCAAACAAGCAGAAACGCCCAAACAGAAACGCCCTCGCCGAGTCCGGGAATCGAACCTGAGACCTTGTAGCTTTGAGGCAGACGTGTGATAAACACTATGCAACCGTGCCGCCCTGCCCCTTTTAACCCTTCCCTCTAAACTTTCACCCAAGCTGGCATCAAAGCTGGTACTTCCTGGTACTGTCAAGTTTGAAACAAATATCCAAACACACACACGCACACACACACACACACACACACACGTTTAAAATGCTAACTACTGTGTATGAGGGTGGGCTGAAAAGTTCATAGGCTGACTCATTGGAAGGAGCATCCAAGGGGATCCAAGCGTTGCAGTACTGATGGAAGAAGTGTGTAGACCGCAGGGGGGACTACATTAAATCATTAACCACATTTGGCTAAATTGGACCACTGCATCATGGTCAGCCCATGAACTTTTCAGCCCACTTTTGCATCACACACAGTAGTCCCACACAGTCACAGGCATCCATCGCAAGGGGTACCATGGAGCATGACAATACAGCGTAACAAGTCATCTCGCACATGAACTGCACACAAAACCAAACGATCAAATCGGAAAGGAAAAAAAGAAAAAAAGAAAACCATACCAGCTCTTCGACTGCAGAGGTTCGTTCATTCCTAGTGGTTTCGTCCTCCCTTCTTTATTCGTTCGAGCCTCATGCACGTTTTCTACACTCGTGTGTGTGTGTGTGTGTGTGTGTGTGTGTGTTTTGAGTACTCATACACAACGTCCTGTTCGTTCGGCTCCTCCTTCTCTTTCTCTTGCTCTCTCTCTCTCTCGCTCTCTCTTTTGCTCTGTATACCTCTGATGCTGGCCCGCTGCCAGGGAAAGGGAGCAATCTCATTGGACGAGAGCTACGCTGATTTACAAGAAATTCATCCGGCTTCTCTTTTCTCACCCCTCCCTACCTCTCTCCCTCTCTCTCTCTCTCTCTCTCTCCTCTCTTCCCTTTTAACAAGACTGCAGTGTGACCTTTCAAAGCGCGCTCTCTCTCTCTCTCTCTCTCTCTCTCTCTCTCTCTCTCTCTCTTTTTCTTTTATTTAACATCCAAGTTCTCCAATGTCAGCCACATACTTTTCTATTACGTTTTTAGCTCCAATGATCGGGACAATCGATCACTTAAACCTGAAGTGTGTAAAATGTCATACTTTATTTACTACATAAAAAAAAAAAAAAAAAACCACCACACAGCCTCCAGTCGTTGATCTATGAGAAGTCAGTGTGAAGCCCCACCCTCATGAGATCATACGATTCAAAGTCAAGCGAATGATCATTCATTTCACTTCCTCGATTCCTCTGCCATGTCAGACACGCAGAAAATGTATGTGTTGCCAGCACGGATATAAATAGTTTATGTTGGACTTGCCTATCTTGGCCTGTGTGTCCAGGACCTTTACGTTTCACTTCTGTAAGGAGTTGGTTACTGTATGGGTAAGGACACGAGTTTTCACCCACCGCATACGGCGGCACGGTGGAGTACTGGTTAACACGTCCGCCTTTCAGCAAGAATGTCCTGGGTTTGAGTCCCGGGCTCGGCAAAGATGCATGTTCTCCCAGTACTTGCCTGGGTTTCCTCCGGGCACCCTGGTTTCCTCCAACGGTCCAAAGACATGCACATTACGCTAGGTGGCTGTTCCAAATTGCCCCACACTGTGGATGTGAGTGTACGTGTGTGTTATCCCTGCAGTGGGCTAGCAAGTCAGATCAGGGTGAACCCTGCCTTCGCTCAAAGTTGGCTGAGATAGGCTCCGCCCTCTCTGAGACCCTTTTATTACATGCAGGAGGGAAGAGCATTAGTGCAGCTTAGTAAACCACCAAACCGGCTATTTCAAAACATCCGAAGAAATACTGGGCCTGTCCCTATGTTTGTGACATCAATCAGACCCACCATTATCGGCTGATCTGTTGTGGATATATGTTGAACGTGCCATTTGTGTCTTTTCTACATCATCAGATCAACTTTTTTTTTACAGTGATATATTTGTGCTTTGTTAACACCAGAGAAAGCAACCAGACAAAATCTGGACCAACTGAAGGTTATTGTCCTTCACAGAAGAGCTACTCTGCCCAGATGTCAACCATTAAAATGGCGACCTTGTAAGGGGTCTGGGATATCATTACTCCACTGATTATTGAGTGGGTAAATTAAATTTGTGAAAAAAAAGCAGTGTCGTTATTATTAATGTTATAAAAATGGACGCAGAACCAAAACAGGATGTAGAACAGGTGAATAAGAGATGCGCTGGGGTGGCTTCACCAGGAAACCTTGAACTGATCCAGGAAAAATGAGCTGATATGATGGAAGATAAAAAACATCGAGGGTGGCGTAGTGGTTAGCACGTCCACCTCGCTGCCAAAAGGTCCAGGGTTCGAGTCCCGGGCTCGTCAAGGGCGTTTCAGCGTTTCTGTCCAGGATAGGATGAAAAGAAAAGAAGGCGGAGCCTATAGCTATTAAGAATGCTTTAAAATTTCTTTTCACTATAAGAACTCATTTAATTCATTTATCCATCTCTTTTACTTGGGTAGATTAAGGAACATCTAAGAAACCAAACCCACTATATATCCGATCGATAAACAACACGGACGAACGTACAGCTCTCAAACTGTCTTTCTGCTTCTCGGCTGACTACCAAACAGGCAGTGACATCACCCTGAGGAAAGCAGACACGTTGTCTGAAACAAACGCCTGACATGTTACGCAACATCATATTCAAATAAGACTCAACATTTTCCTAATTCAACACCACGGCCGTGTGTTTAAAGGAAAACCAACAGGCTTTGGTGAAATGGCCACTTCGCTGCTTTTATTCGTTATGATCTGCCGAACTCGTTGCTTTTTTTAGTCGGTTTACAGTCAGGATGATTTATTAATTAACCACAACAGGCGTTAGACCACAAGTCTGAGATGATGCTCCTGTTTCGGTTCTGGCAGAAAAAAACGAAATAGGCTTTGAGGAAAGCATTATTGTTATTTTTATTATGGGCGTCGGCTTTTAGATGACAGCATCAGAAACTGAAATGTGATGCTTGGAGCTCAAATGAATTAAAATGTGAAGTTGTTTTTTTTTTTTTTTTTTTTCAAAGTCCAACGAAGCAAGCCACTTCACATACCTTTTCGGTTTCTTCTGAAAGAGTTCAAGGCATTTGGGGAAGTGAGAGGGATTGCCTCACTCTCGGACTCCAGCCATTAGCTTACAGAACGCTAGCCATAAACACCCGAGGTACAGCTGGGTGTGGAGACGTGATAGTATAGTTGCTGTTGCTCTTGCACCTTTAGTTGAATCTGACATTTTGGCGACTATTTTCTCCTAGTTTTATTGGCATATTTTTATTGGATAGGTTGCCAGGTCTTTCTTCCCCCCATCCCTCCACAGCACCTGGTATTCCCAGGCAGTCTTCCATCCAAGTCCAAACCAGGTCTGAAACTTCTTAGCTTCCGAAACAGACAGGATTAGGCGTTTACTCTGCTCGTACAGATTAACGTTCTTCACCAGGAACTGTTCTAACTGAAATTCGAGCCGAAGTAAATAAAGGGAAGTACGGACGGTTCTGGCGACAGCACCCGGAAAAGTGTGGCGAGCAACTGGGTGGGAGCTGAACATGGAGGAAAACACACACTCTTACAGCTTTCTGCTATAATAATAAGGCTCACTTATTCAGGGTCTGAAACTACAAACCACACTGACCACCGGCCATGAACATTCTCATGCTCAGCAATGTGTACCACTAAAACTGGACACGCACCACGACTCTCTAACACCAAGGAACATACCAAACCACCGCCACATGATTCCCACTTTGAATTTATTCACTAGGCTCCAAAAAAAATCTACTTGTTTATTGAAGATTTGTAACACACGATTGTATCTTATCTACACTGCCCAGCCAAAAAAAATAATTAAAAAAGTCCCACACACGAATATGTTGCTACTCCGCCTTTAGCGTTGCTTACAACACGTGATCGTCACGCCATTGTTTCAACAAACTTCATCAACATAACATTTATTTCGATCCAGTGTCGGGTTCATTTCTCATGTCTTGAATCGATAAGGGAAAAACTGAACCACTCCATAATGTCTTCTCCAGCACATCCCGAAAACTTTCAATAGGGTTAAGGTCAGGACTCCGGGGTGCCGATACATACGTGAAAACAATTCCTCGTGCTCCCTGAACCACTCGCTCATTATTGGAGTCCCTGTTTTATATCCGTGCCATCAGGGAAGAAAAAGTGCATTGAAGTGATAACCTGCCGTTTATTGCCACGTTAATGTTGCTGAGCCTCGACCCGACCAACTGGAGCAACACTGCTGTGATCAAGGCTAAATGCTCTCCATGAAAATATTATAGTGAGCGACTTTTTTTGGGGGCCGGGCAGTGCATTTTGCATTACAGAAGCCCTTATACTTCTCATGTATATGAAATAAAGATGGAATACAGAGTTATCTCTTGAAAATAAAATTAAATTGATGTCTTTCAATGTCTTTCTGAAACAATTTGCTTACTCCTGTATCAATGACCCCTGCACCAGGCACCATGATATCAGTGAGTGTGTGAATGATTACTCCACCGGCCTCCAAAGTAATGTTTTTGACATTTTGGTCTATATTTATTTGGTATATATAACAGAAACATCTGAGTTTCTTTGAACTTCTAGCATTTATCAGAAATCAAAGCCGAATTTAAATGCTGGTTCCGCCCTGCCCTTCGCACATGATGTCATCTGTTTGCGGACACACCAGAACTGCACCAACGGCATTCCGAAATTTTTCCTTGTGTATTTGCCG
>JAQMYF010000003.1:5984607-5987107 GCA_030014195.1 Neosilurus mollespiculum | reverse complement strand
AATAGCATAAAACATCTTATATGAATTTATATATATTTTCCCCATCCCGTTTTTTAGGTAAATTCAGTCATATATTTTCACCCCCTAATTTAGTCGTATCCAATTCCCAACCATCAAGAATTGCCTTCCCATCACACACACACGACCACCACCAACCAGGGAGGAGCATAAGAAAGCACGTGCCTCCTCCGTGACACATGATGCTGCCACCCACATCTTTATGAACTGCTGCGTATTCATACTCATCAACCTCGGCTCCAACCTACGATCTCCAGTTTTGATAGTCGCGTCCCTTGTCAATGCGCCACTTGGGAGGCCGGAATGTATCATATATTATATTGTATGCTTAATATATTATATTGATATACCATGTAATATATATTATATTACATTGTAAACATAATATTGTATATATTGTTGAATAATGGTTTTAGTATATGCTACACAAAAATGTGACCCAGTCTGGCAAAATGAGTCACAGTGACCAAAAATTCAAAATTGAGTTAGCCATACCATTTAAAAGAGGAGACTCTAAGCTTTAAAATTGTATGGCTAAGTCAATTTTAAATTTTTGGTCACTGTGACTCATTTTGCCAGACTGGGTCACAAATGTAAACAGCAAACGAAATTTTTATAGTTTATTTTATCCATATTTTAAGTATGAAGAGGCAGGTCAGGAGAGCACAAGCAGAGCATAAGCATGTTAGGTAACGGCATGTAATCAAATGTTATTGTATATACTACATGGAAACCTTAAAAAGAAAAACAAATAAGATTTTTATAGCTTATTTTTATATATTTACTACAACAGACTCCACATAAGTGCTGTATAATGGCATATTTTTAAGTTCTAGTATACACTTTGCGGAAACACAAGAAAGACAAACAATTTTAAAGTGTGACAATGATGACACCACTTGCTTCAAGTGAACGTTTTGATTCAAGCACTATCCAATCAGGATAAAGTCTACCCCTAGCTCACGAACCAATCAGATCTCACCATTCATATATAGTATATACTAATTATGGTCAGCCTTATAACATTATAGCATGTTAATTATATATTTACACAAGTATTTATATATATTTTAACTGATAACTAATCACTTAAATACATTCTTTTAATTACTGTATTCACATCTTCAGCTAAATCATAGGATGTGTGTGTGTGTGTGTGTGTGTGTGTGTGTGTGCACTGCTATGTTTATGATTTTCTGCTCTGTTCTTTCTCAGTATTCTGCTTATCGGATGCTCTTGTATACTCATGGTTGAAGACAGTGATAAGGGTTCTCTTCTACTGTGTGTGTGTGTGTGTGTGTGTGTGTGTGTGTGTGTGTGTGTGTGTGTGTGTGTGTGTGTGTGTGTGTGTGTGTTTTACCACAAGTTTAGGCTAAATACCTTATCAATTTAATACCTTTAACACAGAAGCAGGAACATAAATCCAGGAATCTCCTTTTGGAACTTACATTTACATTTACATTTACAGCATTTAGCACCACCCAGCCTGCACACGTATGTGGGACCCCTGTGAGTAGTTAGTGGGCTGAAAATTGGGACCCATATAGGACTGTCCGTAGGTTCCATAGTAACCCCTTTGTGGGTTATATTTGGGCAACATGGGCAAAAAGTGGGTATGGGCCCAATATTGGCATCTTAATTGGGGCTCACTTGAGTCACCTAGGTGCATCCCACATTGGCGAGCCCAGATGGGCCACCTATGTGGGTCATAGTGTGGTTACCAATGGGAAATCATGTGTGAAGGTGACATGGGGTCATTATGGAACCTGGACAATCTCATATGGGACCCATATTTCAGCCCATTCATTACCCACATGGGCCCTTTATACAAGTGCTAGATGGGCAGGAAACTAAACTCAGATTTTTATCTTGAAAATTTAGGATTTGGAACTTCAGGATATAAATTAAAACCATCAATATAATCTCACCATAACAAACAGGTTATTGAACTCAGAACTCAATAATAGGAATTAGACCAGGAACCTTTTTGTAGGAGTTTAAAACCAATAATTTTAACCTCAGAGTATAAATAATGCAATTCAACTGGGAACCGAATTTATCCTCTGGGAACACAAGACCAGGAACCATTTCCAAATTAAATTGAATAACCAGGAACATAGACTCAGAAACATAAGAGAATAACTTTAATCTTTTAACTTAAGTGTCCCCATCACCATCCTTCATCACTGTTCCGCATTACCGTCCCTCATCACTGTTCCGCATTACCGTCCCTCATCACCGTCCCTCATCACCGTCCCTCATCACCGTTCCTCATTACCGTCCCTCATCACCGTCCCTCATCACCGTTCCTCATCACCGTCCCGCACAACTCTGCTACACCAGCAGCTCTTTCTTCTGCTTATGCTTTCTCTCATACTCCACAAGTAACTGGGAGAGCTGGTGGTACGGGTCTGCTCCTGTCTCGGAGTTGGTGCTTTACACCACTCTCTCTGTCTCACCTAGGCATCTCCTCCTTTGAGCT
>JAQMYF010000003.1:5953526-5965488 GCA_030014195.1 Neosilurus mollespiculum | reverse complement strand
GCTGGACAAGACAAAAAAAAAAAAAAAAAAAAAAAAAGAATCTGGAGATGATCCAGAGCAATTTCTTGATCCAGGAATTTTTGAAAGAATTATTTAACATTTTGACATTTTGGTGCACACGGGGGATTGACAGAGGTTTGTGCTCTCCTAATGCTCTTCTTATAATTACCTCCACAACAAATCACACTCTAGTGCTTTGGCAGAGGTTTTGTTTGTCAGTCTGCAGTTTGCCTTTGAACTAAATAGACCACACCCATGAAAGGATTTTTCACCAAATTTGGTGGGGACACTACCCTACCTAAGTCCCAGAGATGATTTGATTTTGGAATGCCTGGGTCAAATGTGAAGGTCAGAGCAAGGTCACAAAGTTTTGGAGATAGAACACTGGGAAACCATATATGGACTTTTAAATAAGACCTTGAGTGACCCTGAAAAGTGAATTAAGGTAACAGTTTTGAGTGGCCATAACTTTGAAAATAGTGATGATAAACCTATGGAAACTATGGAACGCCAATAAAAAACCATATATGGACTTTCAAATAAGACACTTACCTTGTCCTTTAGTGACCTTGAAAGGTGAAAATCAAGGTCACAGGGTTTTGAGTGCTTGTAACTTTGAAATTAGTGCCTATAGACATGTCATTACTATGGAAGACTAATAGAAAGCGGAATAGGAATAGAAATTTCCTTTGTGCAACGGAGCACTGTCATACTAGAACACCTTCGGACTCCTTAGTTTCAGAAAAGGGGATTTATTTAAGGAAGGAACATGTGCATGTGATGGACAGGTGCCTACAATCAAAACAGTTGTTCCTATGAATTTACTAAGGGGACAAAAATGCACTTTTTTAATGTTACTGAGTAACATGTGAGCACAAACTCCTCGGTTTCCTGTGCTGATAGACATACTGACTATTACAGGACACTGACACTGGAGACTCCTTTTACAAGTGTCGAATAAATGGAAAAATCCACAGAAAATTTCTCCAGATCAAACAGTACAGATGTGAGTTTCTCCATATCAAAAGGTACGGATGTGAGAGGGAATGGTTGTGTGTGTTGGATACATAATCCCTGCAGCGAGTTCCGGGTCTCCCTGGGGCTTATACCCAGTCGTACATGCCTGGAAAACCTTTAAAGGGAGGCAACCGGGAGGCATCCTAATCAGATCCCCGAACCACCATACCCCACTATACCCCAAGCTGCCCCATTGGTAGTTTGATCACGACCACAAATAATAGAACATACAGTAAGAGATGAGGGTGGGGTAATTAAAACCAGTACCCATATAAGGCTTTTTAAAATTTTACTTTATTATATTTACTGGCGGATGTACTTTGCCCTTTACGAGTGCCCTCAATTATTTATTTATTTATTTTTAATTATAAGTCAAACCAAGAATAAAAGCGGTCGTTAATAGCTCAGATCAACCACTAGAGGTCGCCCTCTACCTAAAAATATACAATTGTATCTAATTCCGTGGGTATTTATTGAATTATTCACAACATAAGGGATACAGGCGAGTTTTGTTTTAAAGCTTACATTCCAAAAATATACATTCACACCCTTAATTATTAAAGAAAGTGTTTAATCTGTGCGTCACGACCTTTTCAACACGCGAGTCTGTTCACTTGACATAAACAAGCTATGAGGGGAAAAACCTCTAGAATTTCATTGGACGACAAAACCCATCAATCAACCTGACTTGACACTGCCATTGGTCTATTCCCCTCTTCTGTTTGGCTTGTGGGCGTTCCAGAAGCTCACGTTCCGAAACGAAGGACAGGCCAGAGAGAGAGAGACGCTGAGACAAAATGGCTGACAGATTTTTAAGGTTCAACGAAGAACGTGATTTCCAGGTAAACACAAACAAAAAGACGAGCAAACAGAAAAGGAGTCGTTCGTGGTGAATGTTGTGCAGCATCTGACATGAGTTTAAAGTTGAAACTTATTTCCTGTGACGCTGTAAGGCGTGCTTAGCTTAGGGGCAGCTAGCTGTTAGCATATGTGTTCAGCTAGCTAAATAGGATTAGCACTGAGGGAGAATTAGCTTTTGCTAACACGGGTCATTTAACGGTGTTGGTTGAGCTATAAAACATTGTTTATTAATAAATAGAGGACGAAATTTTGATGCGTTTGCATTTACAGCTGCCACGAAGACAGGAAGTTTGTTACTTGAAAAGTCGGTTTGTTTTTTTGTTAACCCTGTTATGCTAAAGTGAGCTAGGATTTGTTATAATATGTTGATAAGCACATATCTAAATGCATGAACACAAGATCGCTTGTAATATTAATCCAAGCCCAGTTTGTGTTGGCAGTTGTTTAAACTTTTATTTTGCAATATTTCGAGGCAAAACATGATGCAGTTAGCTAGCTGTGTTAGCATGTAGGCTAGTGCTAATCCCTACAACACGCCCCGTGGTTTCTGGTTTGTCCTTTTGTTGCCCCTCTTTCTCCTCCAGAAAGTAGGAAAACTAGTTTCATTTTGAATTGTTTGTTAGGTGACATGCGTTGTGTGTGATTTTTACTCTGGAAGACTTGGATGGGACTAACTCTGAGTTGGCTGGTAATAAAGCAGGTAATGACAGCCTGCACCTTGTCTCTCATTGCAGTTTTTACAGGGAAACTAGTCGCTATATGATGTCATTAAAGAAGTCCTAACATTTTTTTATTTGTTTGTTTTAAATACTTCTCTTGACATCATTTCAAAGATCTTGAAAATATCTGTAAAATGATGCAAAAGATTTGTTATTTTGGAAAAACATAAATTAAGCTGTGGGTCGGGGGTGTACATCCGCCTCAGCAAAAGGGTCCCGGGTTTGGGTCCCGGGTTTATGTGTTCTTTCTGTGCTTGTGTGGGTTTCGTCTGGGTACTTTGGTCATGAGACATTGCATATTAGGCAGTGATGGCCCAGTGGGGGTGTTTGGGGTGGTGGTGTTTGGGAATAGTGGGGTATGGTGGTGTTTGGTTTTTGGGCTAGTGGGAATTGGTGTTTTGGGTGGTGGTGTTTGGTATTTGGAGTTGTGGGGTTTGGGGTAGTGGTGTTTTGGAATGGTGGGGTTTAGTGTTTGGGATGGTGGTGTTTTGGTTTTGGGATAGTGGGATTTGGTGTTTTGGGTAGTGGGATTTGGGAATGGTGGGGTTTGGAGTTTGGTATTTGTAGTAGTGGTGTTTGGGAATCGTGGGGATTGGAATTTGCGGTAGTGGGGTTTAGTGTTTGGGATGGTGGTGTGTGGTTTTTGGAATAGTGGGATTTGGCGTTTTGGGTAGTGGTTTGGGAATGGTGGGGTTTGGTATTTGGACTAGTGATGGCTGGGAATAGTTTGGTTTGGGAGTAGTGGTGTTTGGGAATAGTGGGGTTTGGTTTTGGGAGTAGTGGTGTTTTGATAATAGTGGTGTCTGGTGATTGGCAACAGTGGTGATCACATGGGTGTCAGTTCCTGGACTAAAAAATGAAATTCCGTCAAAACGAAAGTCCCCATGTCAAGTATATTCAGTATATGCATTTATAAGACCGTAAGTTTATTAATAGTTTAAGTCCTGGTTCAGTGCTCATGTTTCGATGGTGTGTAGCTGCACAACATCACAGGATGGGGTTAGTTTGTTTGGTTTTCTGTCCTGACTCCTGGCACGAAGGAAACCCTTGATGAATGGATTAGGACGTATTCCTAAAGCATTCGTTCTGTTATTTGTTGTGACAGTTTCACTGAAGATTGTTTTGAGCCAACTCCAGCGCCTCACTGCGAAATGGCTGCAGGTCTGACAGGGTTCATGTAACTGGAGCTGCTACAGGTGACAGCAGTAACACGGCGACGTTCAGAAGGTGATCAGGGATAGGCTGCTTGTTTATGCTAGTGCACCTCTGGACTAAGCCTCTTAACTACTAATCTAACGGTTGCGGCGATGTGTTCTTGAGAGCTTTACAGGATAGTCGCTAATATTTGCTTTAAATGTCACTCGACATCTTGCAAGGCTCTTTTTGTTTAATTCATTTTATTTTACATGTTAATAAACTTGCTTAAGGGGTCATGGCAAAATCACCAGACTTCGAGAAATAGGCGCTTATTTGGCAACCCTGAAAGTTAGCTTGAATTTAAAGCGTGGTGGTGTTTTATATGCTGGATCTGTCTCTCTCGGCTTTACCCGGTACAATGCCTCTGTTGTGTTCTTGCGTTTGCATAGCCGATTTGCAAGTTCATGATTATAATGCTGAAATTGTCCTCCTTCAAGCCTTAAAATGTGTCCAGCTGATATTACCCTGGACTCATGGTGAGAAACACCAGCGTGTACATTCAGCTTTTCAGCCACCTCCCGGAGGAGACACCGTTATCTCCAAACAGATGGTCTTCATGTCAAACGACTGTTCGGCTCGCTTCTTCGTGGATTGTGTCGGGTTGCCCAACTGCACAGTTGTTGCCCCCACCCCTCCCCTTGCGTGTCTCTAATGGGGACAACAGACACTCTTTTTCTGGGATGACCGCAAATACGGTGAAGTGAATGGCATTCCAGCCAGGGATCCGAAGCAGGAAAGTTCAGTAGTCAATTGCTTCATGTTTTGGATATACACAGCGTTTATTTTTGTCTGTAGGAATTTTGTTGAGGGTCGCTGTGCATTGCTCTGAAGCTTTTTATTTTTTCATTTAACTATAAAACAAATTAAGTGGAGCTGTCGGAATAATAACCAAATCAGCATTTTCCTTCCATTTATATTTTATTATTGTTTACGACCGTAGATATTGATTCCGATGCCTTCATCATGAACCCGCTGTCTGAATTTCAGTGTCTACCGGAGCTGATAACCGGAATACCAATCCGCAGGACCATTTTTCTGTCTCAGATTTGTGTGGGCGTGCACGTGCATTTGGGCATATTTGCAATTCATATTATGTTATTCAAGTGTCTGCTCCTTCCGATGCGTCTCCAAAGCCGTAGTGATGTCATCAATTTGTTCATTGCTGCTCGTGTGTGCATTTTTGACAAAGCTTGTGGGTTTTTATTTAGGCTCGCTAGGAATTTGCTGGTTCACCAGTTACCCATAATGCTAGGCTTTTGGGGGGGTGGGTTTGACCGTGATTCCCAGGTCTCTCTGTGCAGTGGCGTTGGATTTTGTTTCAGGGAAGGTTTGGCACAGCTGTGGCCTTCCTCAGGTAAAATGGTGGCTATGTTGACAGCTCTGGGTTCTGGTGTGTTTGTGAGAGAGAGACAGGATGAGGGACTCTGAGAGTGAGAGAGAGAGAGAGAGAGACACACACACACACACACACATGCACAGAGAAATGGAGATCAGATCTACTGTTTCCTGTTTCTGACATTCTATGACAGCAGTTTGTCTGTCAGCTACACACACTCGTACATCCGGACATCTTGACATGGGTACTTAATCAGAACCTCTTTTTAGATTCTCTTGAAATTAGGCGACAGTTTTGTTGTGGTGTTGTCACATTGGGGGTGAGGGGTATCGTCACATGTGATAGCCATCTGTCTGTCCGTCCACAATTGCATTCCGCGCACCAGCTCAAAAACTCCATCACCGATCATTATCATTTTTGGTGTGGTTGGTAGGACTGGGTAACCACATAAGCTTATTTATTTTTGTCACGATCCGAAATCCAACGTGGCTGCCGCAGCTGCCATCTTGGATTTTCGTTCCGCACACTAGCTCAGTAACGCCATCACCAATCATCAGTATGTCTGAGGTGGCTGTTAGGATTGTGTAACTGCATAAGCTTATCGGTTTTTATCGCGGCCTGATATCCAATATGGCTGCCACGGCTGAAATGTGGAATTTGCGCTCCATGCATTTGCAACTCGAAGACGCGGTCACCATTTTTATCTGAATCTCTGTAAAAAAAAAATAATAGATTAGTGACAATCTAATTTTAAACACGCCTGAGTTTGAGGAGTGGTTTTTTCAGTAATGTCTTTTACGAAACTGTGAAGGGCGGAAGCTTACGGTGAAGGTCCCCTCCAGAAGGTCAGAGAAGACTCTGCTATCTGTTAATTCTGTCCTCTTTTCCTGTTTGGCTTTTTCATTGTGATTCGGTTTCTGTGACGAGTTGCACAAAAACTTGCGGCTTTGTGCGAAATGCCATGGTCCATCACGGTCTGAAGGTGCTGATACTATGGGCTGTGTCTTTGAGGGGGAAGAAGAGGTGTAGCCAGACATTTGCAATGTGTGCTGTGTACAGGTTACGTCTCAGTGGAAAATGCGTCTACTGCAAGCTTTAACGTTTGGTCAGTTTTCATGACTCCCCGGGGGGTACAATCATCACTAGGTCCGTCCTTCCCTTTGCCCGTCTGTGATGGTTACAGTTCCAGCTACAGCTCAGAAACCGCTTGAGAACTCTATCAAACCTAGCAGTTACTTCTAGGTGGTGTACATGCATCTCTTGATATTTTGGGATTTCTGTCATTCATATTTTCTGACATGTGGAGGCCCGAGGGGCAATTGAAAACCAATGACTCTTGTTTTCATTATTTTCACATTAACCAGTTCACAGATTTGTGAAAAAACATGTGGTCTGTGTGGGACATGTGGTCTAAGTGACTTAAAATGTGAAAAAAGCTGGGTATTCATTACCGGGAAATGAAATGCACGCCTTCCAAATTCTCCTGGTACACCTGAATGTATATTTTATTGAGTATATTGAAAAGGTTACGGTTTCACTCGCGCAGGTGCGTGAAATTGCAAGAATAGGACATGAATCCGTCAGTTCAGAAAAGGCAGGTTAATGGCATAAATAACAGTATACGCATAATAAACGAACAAATCAGATATAAACTAGTGAACTTCTGAAGTGTAGTAATGAGTAGAGAGTACCGCGTTAGCTTTGCCGTGTGTGACACCTTTTTTATACACCGTATCCTCAGTATAAATTTCCATAGTTTTCACTTGTGATGTCGTGTATTTTTTTTTTTCTCCACTGCGATTTTAATGCTCACTTCCATCTCGTTTAGTACCTCAGTGAGCAGATGTGTAGTCGCAGCTCTGTTTATAAAGGAGGGTGGGGAGGCACACGTGGAACTGAGGGACCTCTGTCTTTCTGCTTTGTTTTAGCCAGCTTTTAAAATTAAAAGATTGCATGAGGCAGACGTAGCTCCTCCCATCCACGGAAATGAATTTAAGCGTACCACTTAACAGTAATAATTGCTACTGCAATACTGCCTTAGTATTCTGTGCTGACTGAATGCTGGAATGCTGACCACCGATTCTCCGGATGAAACCCGACACCCCGAACACGTGTTCGTTTACTGCTCAGATGACGCGTCTCTCCCAGACAGAGTCCAGACGTGTGCGAACAGATGGTTTGTTTGCTGTTTTTCGCCACAGCTATACAGAATGACTAATAGCTAATATCTCTATTGTACCGCTAGACCTTTTGTTCATCAGCTTTAAGGGTGATGAAATCATAAGTAGAGGAAGGAGGGAGGCGTGCTGTGCAAGTCTCATCTGTTACGCAGGTAACAGACGTGTCCTGTTTTGTTGTGATAAAATCGCACAGGTTAATGACAGGAAGTAGTTTAGCCATTGTAGACGGCACTCAAAGTAATCATGATGGCTGTGATTATTAAAAACACACACGCACATACTGTTCTACTGCTATGAAAAATGAACATGTACTTCAGGGTTTTTTCTTTTTTTTTTGTCCTGGCGTGGGCGGGGCTAAACCATCTAGCTTCATGTCATGGGGTCGTGCTCCGACCCTCCTTGTTCTGTGCTTTTTAGTGAATGCACACAGCTGTATTGTTCCTCGGAGGGTTTTTGGCATGCATGCAGTTCGCCCTGTGTGGACTGTAGTATTTTCTCAGGCTGTAATGTTTACGTCTCTCTTTTGTAATCGAGATCAGAAATATGGCCTTGGTTCGGGAACAAAGATGGCAAAGGATTGTGGGGGATTTCATAAAGAGTGCATCAATCCTGAATATGTGTTTAAGACAGACGGCGGATAATCTCTGCCTCGTGCTTATTAATAAGGACTGTCGAGGGGCTTTATGGAGCAGACGGCTACACCGAGCAAACCTTGCTTCAGGGCGAGAGCATGATTGTGTGTCAACGCAGGAAGTATCCGTGTCGACGTGTTAAACCTCATTAATTGGTGGCCCTCGGCGCTGCAATTCGGATTAAAAATGGTAGCAGTTTAAAGTAATTACTACTCTCATGCTTCTGACGTGTGTGTGTGTCGGGGTTGGGGGTGTTGAAGCATGAGCAGTTTAAATGGAGATGAAACAAGGGGAGGGATTTGAGTGACCGGTTTGTCATTGAGGGTAGGTTTCTCTGCTCCACTGCACCAATATCTAAAGAGGCTTAAACGATGTTTGTTTCATTTGGTGTGTGCATGTACTGAAGAGTTAGTTTAGCCATATAATTTTAATGCTAACTAACGGGGCACTCATAGAGTGCAAGGTACCTCCGCCAGGCACAAATGGATTGTTATAACTTGGCACAGTTCTAATGAAATGTCTCCCCCTAGTGGGTGTCGGATGGTCATTTTGTCCCACGGTAAAGATGAAAGTTTCAGGATTTTTCTTCAGCAAGAACACATCATGTACCCATGTACACATCAGCTCCAAAATTTAATGGGTTCTTTCCAGGCCCAGACCCCACCCCTTCACCAAGTTAAAAACCAGACAAGTACCTTTTGCGTAATCCTGCTAGCAGAAAAAAAAAATGTAATAAATTCTTGTTTAAAAGCCTTTAATTTATGGAATCTGGCACACACCCATATCCAGAGCGACTTGCGTTTCTATGTCATTTATGCAACTGAGCAAGTGAGGGTTGAGGGCCTTGGTCAAGGGCTCAACAGTGGCACCTTGGTGGTCCTGGGACTTGAACCACCAACCTTCAGATCAGTAACCTTTGAGCCACCACTTTCCTGTTTAATAATTTCCTGGATCTGGATTGTGATCCAGATCTACTCCAAAATGTTTCAGGTTCTTGCCAGGCCCAAACCCCATCCCTTCAAACGAGTGAGTTTGTTTGCAAATTTGGACACGTCGACAGACTATCAGACATCTCATAGGACGAGCACATGGGAAAGAACAACCAGTACCCGTATAGACCCTGGGTGCTGCCTTATCCATGCTGCGTGGCGGGGGCATCTTGCACTCCGAGGGGCCTTCTAGTAACAGTAACTGTGGCTTATTACACTGCGTTCGAACATGTTTTAACCGGGTCATGACTCACTGAGGCCTCCATCTGAAGGTGCCTTTATTTTTCTGACTTGGGTATCACGATACAGGCTTTCGTGTGCTTCTTTTTCTTTCTTTTTTCTTTTTTTGAGTTGAATGGGTCACCTCTGAGATTTCTGAAGCATTATGCTTTATCTCTTCCTGTTAGAAGTAGCAGAGCTGCCATTCTAATCTTGTCTCTTTGTTACTGCAGGGTGGGAATCACTTTGACCAGTATGACGAGGGCCAGTTGGAGTTGGAACAGGCCTCCCTGGACAAGCCCATAGAATCGGTAAGGTCACACCTTTCCCCTTAAACCATTGGATTTAGACCCATGATTGATTGTGTGTATGAGTGGATGATTGGTGCGGTTAAAGACTCCTCCTCTGCTCTCAGCCCTGCCCTCCTTTCAAGTATAGTAAAACACCCCCCCCCCCCCCCCCCCCATTTATTACATGTGACTGATGTCCCTCCAGAGCCCCTAGCTTCTAGTCCCTTCCAGCTCTGTCTCCCCTCCCTCCGTGCCGTTACCATAGTTACACGACGGAGGAGAGGAGAGCTGATGGGTTGTACCAATCACTGTGATCAACCCGCACACAGTTTTTCTTTGATCACAGATATGAGTGCTTTGTGTGTGCGTGCACGTGTGTGTGTGTGTGTGAAAGATGATGCTATCTGTGTTTGTGGTCATGCTCATGACCCGTCTGTGTCATTGCGACATGTTTGATTTGAAAAGCGTGGAGTGGGTGACACACTGTCTCTTTACGTAACGAAGGCCCCCCCACCCGCATTTGTGTAGTGTTGAATAAACTCTTCATGTTCAAACCACCAAAGATGGTTTTATGTAAGTAGCATCACGTGAGAGAAGTTTTGAGAGTGCGAGCGCGCTTGAACACACTTCTCTCGTGCCGACGGTGTTTCGTTAAAGATAAGTGCAAAAAAAAATTTTTTTTTTTAACAATCATTATAAAAAGTTCTCAAATGTATTTGTGTATTATCCAAGAGACTTTTTACCCCTTTTTTTGTGTAAAAGGTATTGTCATCATGCGTAGTGTCTGTCCATCCATCAGTCCACACTTACGTTCCACGCACGGAGTCTGATATCCAATATGGCCGCCGCAGCTGCCATCTTGTATTTGCATTCTGTACACTCAATCAAAAACTCCATTACTGGTCATCTCCGTTTTCGGTGTGGATGTTGGAACTGGGTGACTACACAATCCTATCGATTTTCGTCATGGTGTAATATTCAATATGGCTGCCGCGGCTGCCATCTTGAATTTGTATTCTTAACATTAGCTCAAAAACGCCGTTTCCGGTCGTCGCCATTTTTGGTGTGGATGTTGGAACTGGGCGACTACACAAACCTATTGATTTTCATCATGGTGTTGTATTCAATATGGCCGCCGCAGCCACCATCTTGAATTCGCATTCTAAACACTAGCTCATGACTCCATCATTGATCATCATCTGCCATCTTGAATCTGCGTTCTGCGCAGTAGCTCACGAACAGCAACATACCTATTTTTGTATCTAAGTTGACCTGAATAATGTGAGTGTCTGCTACACAGAGTGCATACTTTCGCACAGGAGTGTGAACGAAATAAAAAAATCCACAGCGGAGAGTGTGCCGTGCCTCCTTTAGCCGTTGATCTGTGCAGGCTGCGCGGCGTCAGGATGGAGATTAGCCTCCTCCAGCTGCTGCTAAGAGCCTACTTTACAGCTGTAGTGTCGCTTACGGTGTCCTGAAGCATCTCCAGAACTCGCTCACACACTTTGGCGACAGGAACTTATTTATTTTTTTCACGTGGCTGAGAAGCGAGGTGCTGTTTTGCAACGATGAGACGACCACCAGAAACACTTATTTCGGTCGTGTTAGATATCCAGTGTGTTTTCCACTCCACTAAGCGTGTGTGAGAGAGAGAGTGAAATGGCTGTGTGCGAGTGTGATTGCACTCCAGTGATCTGTGTATGTGTTTTGTTTTTGTGTTAGTGTCTGTGTAGGACAGTAATTTCAGATATTTACAGTATTGTACACAACTTGGGGTGTTCGACATTTCTCTCCTGCAGCGAATTGGCCCCAATTAGCTAAGCAGCTCTGACCCGGTTTGTATCTGCACGCTCTGCTCTCCTACTCCTGTCTCTTTAGGGGCTCCTTGTAACGCTTATCTCACTCTCTCTTCCTCTCCCTCTATCTCTCTCTCTCTCTCTCTCTCTTTCTGTCACTGTTCCTTGCACACACCTTCTGTGTGTCTCTCTCTCTCTCTCTTTCTCTCACACGTTCTGTCTGTTTCTTTCTGTCTCTCCAACACAGTGATTCGGTGTACAGTACCCTCTGTCATTATGTGCTGGCATGGTGCTTGTGCAACTGGGACTGCATTATTTGCTGACTAGGCATGTAGATAATATCGCAGGCAGCTCTCTCTCTCTCTCTTTTTATTTTTATTTTTTAATCTGCACTTTATCTTTCATTCAGAGTTGAGGTTGCCTGACTGCCCTCCAGTATCTCTATAACTCCCTCTACTCCTGTAGGTCTAGAAAAGAAATTTCAAACGCTTAATATACTTTAAAGTTTGCGCTAATTTTCAGGAAGCAGTGCGTTGTTATGGAGATGTGTATATATTTATCATTTACGTAAGTGTGTATTGATTTAGCACAATGTACTCCGTTTAAGCTACAGGCCTTTTAACCTTGGTTTAAGACTAGGCTACATATATGTATGTATATATATATATATATATGTGTGTGTGTGTGTGTGTGTGTGTGTGTGTGTGTGTGTGTGTGTGTGTGTGT
>JAQMYF010000003.1:5916744-5930021 GCA_030014195.1 Neosilurus mollespiculum | reverse complement strand
CCCTCCCAAACACCCCCCTCCCAACAGAGGCTGAAAGAGCTGAAGCAGAGGGAATTTGCCCGGAATGTGTCTTCCCGTTCTCGCAAGGATGGAAAAAAGCAGGAGAAGATGCTGCGGCGTATACATGAGTTGGCAGAACAGAGGAAACAGCAGGAGTGGTGAGTGAAACAGACACTGCTGTCCTCTTGTGGCTGTAAGATGATACTACATGGTGGAATGTAGTTCAGTTCAAAGCACTTAGAGTATAATCAGTAATTATTGATTCAACTCATTTTGAAATTGCGTTCCCCCCATCCCTTTTCTGCAGTGTTCTTGGCAGCGGACCAATGTTCAAGCAAACCACAGTAGCAGTTGATGGAGACGAAGGTGGCTTCTCAAGCATCGATGGTGTTCCTATGACCCCAGATGGTGTGATGGATGAAACTTCAGGAGAGGATAAGGGAAATTCTGCCAGTCTTGGTCAAAGCTCCCCAAAACCGGGACCAACTATAAGTTTCTCTCTTCGCAAGAACACTTCCTCACCCGTACCAAGTGGGGGATCCAACACTCCCAAAGTCAGTGTGTCCTTCTCCTTTGCTAAGAAAGCACCTGTTAAACTAGAGACAGCTGCTGCTGTGTTTGCAGACCATGGAGAGGAAGCGGTGGAAGGAGAAGAGGGCCAGGAAGAAGCAGTGGAGAAGATGGTGGTGGAGGAAGGAGGTGTAGCCTCCAGTACTGACAGCCCACAGAGTGTATCAGGTGGTATGGATGAGCAGCCCCAGTCTGATGATGGAGGAACCCTGGCCTCCACCCTTAACAAGTTGAAAATGATGATGAAGAAGGAGGAGGGTTACTCTGGGCAGGAGCCGCAGTATTATCACTACATGCCTCCAGCACATTGTCGGGTCAAGCCTCATTTTCAGTTTCTGCTCTTCATGAAGGCCTCTGACCAGTGCGGAAGTCGGGAGGAGGACGAGGATGGGGAGGAAGAGCAGAAAGCAGTACAAGAGGAAGGAGATGCAGGGCCGGAAGAGTCGAAAGACAGTGATTGCAAATTGGAGAAGGACACTCTAAAAGAGCCGAGTACAAGTTCGACATCCTCGCTCAAAGTGAAAAACGAAGAAGTATCAAACAACACAGCAGGTGTAGAGAGCAATGCAGCTCCCTCCAGCTCAAGTGCTGTTTCACAAACAACTGAAGCTAAGCAGGGGCCATCTGAACCTCAAGACACTGGGCCTCGCATACCAACGGGACCCTTTTTTCCTGTTTTGAGCAAGGATGAGAGCACTACCTTACAATGGCCTTCTGAACTCCTGGAGTTCACTAAGGCCCAGCCTTCACTGTCCTACAGTTGCAACCCACTTTATTTTGATTTTAAGCTGTCCCGAAATAAGGGCAACAGAGTGGGGAAGGCGCAAAAAACTGACAAACTTTCTGAAGGTGGAGAGGGATCCAAGCCAGAGGATACCATTGACACTGCAGCTACAAGTAAAGGAACTAGCACAGCAGCACCAGCGGCAGGAGTGAACACTGACAAAAAAGATGAGTCTTCCTTAAAAGAAAAACCTGCAGAGGATGAGAAAGACAAGAAGCTAGAAACCTCTGAGGATGGAGTTGGAGGGTCCAAGAAAAAGAAAAAGAAGAAGAAACACAAGAAATCGAGCAAGAGAGCGAAAAGAAAGGATAAAGAGAAAGTGGAGGGTGAGATGGAGACGGAGACACCAGGAGAGAAGACCAAAAAGAAAAAGAAACACAAAAGAAAGAAAAATAAAAATAAAGTTCGTGCTGAGGAAGATGAGAAAGCAGGTGAAAGTAAAGTACAGAAAGACACAGAGGACAAAGGTGGAACCAGTTCCTCTGCACAGCCTGTCGGAGGGTCTTTGACTTCTGATGGAGGAAAGAGGAAACGGCTCCATAAGGAAGTGTCGCAAAAGACAGTCCCTCAAGAGGGCAGCACAGGAAAGCCCAACTCTTCAGAAGAGCACAGTGGAACCAAACGTCCAAAACCTGACCCAAGCCCATCACTGGCATCCTGCTCTGCTTCTGCCCAGAAAAGTCCTGTGGGTGGTCGACCGCCAACAAGCGAAAGTGATGAAGATGGAGGCTCAGCTTCTCAGTGCTCACGCCGTCCTCATCGGCACACAACCCCTCCACGTGAACGGCGTCACCACAGTGAGGACTCTAGACAGTCAGGTCGCTCACGTAGTCGTTCCTCTCACAGGGGAGATCGTAGTCATCGGCGAAACAGAGGTCAGACCTCCCGGAGTCAGTCATATTCAAGTAGCTCTGAGCGTTCCTCAGCAGGAAGCAGTGCTTACAGTCGGCGCAGCCACAGCTACTCGGACAGCTATAGTGACTACAGTGACGGACAACGTCGCCGCAGGACAAAAAGGCGGTCTTCGGACTCTGAATACGAGAGGAGAGGTGGTGGACGGTCACACAGACGACATTACTCCACCTCATCTTCAGAAGAATACTCTCGATCGCGTTCACGCTCTCACAGCCGCAGAAAGCACCACAGACAGAGGCGTCATCGCAGCAGCAGCCGCAGTTACAGTCATAGTAGCAGGAGCAGTAGTGCTCGCTCGTACCGACACAGCAGCTACAGCCGCAGTCGCAGCTCCGCCAGTCGCTCGTCCAGCTCCACCAAAGGCTCACCACACCGGCATAGTCACAACCGACGGGCTGACAGCTCTTCATGTCGACGGGATTTTAATCGCTCTCGTATCTACCGATCACAGTCACCGAGGTCGTCCTCGTCCCGTGCTCAGCCACGGTCCAGCACAACACAAGCATCTAAAGGAAGTGGGGTAGGAGGAGGTGCATCAGAGCATCGAAACACACTCACAGCAAGACAGCTTCTTGAAAAAGTCCAGTCTCGCAAGGGCGGTGAAGATTCTGGAACAGGAAGCAAACTAGGCAGCAAAATTAAGGACCCTCCACAGGGCTACTTTGGGCCCAAGCTTCCTCCTGTACTTGGAAACAAGAACTTGTTGCCCCTTTTTGGTAAGCTTCAAGCAGGGAAGAAACCTCCATTACTTTCTGTAATGCGATCCGATGATGGAGAAAAGTCAGGGTTTGGCAAGGGTTCTGATTCAAGTAATGAGGTGATTCTTGTGGAGCCCATTCGTGAGTTTCCTCCTCCACCCCCACCACCTCCTCCACCAGTCCAACAGCAGCAAAAAGTGGAGGAGCCTATCTCAAATACTGTGGTCTCCGAGGAGGCCAGAACCCAAGCCTTAGAACCCCAAGTGATCCATGAATCACGGCCAGTGTATGAGCAGGATTCAACCAAGGCAATGCCCTCATACCAAGCTGAGCCTGGACAAGAGCCCAACAACCCACTGTTAGATGGATGTATTCTAGGATCCGACATGGTCCAGCAAACAGCCATGCACACCTATCAAGGCTACCCAGTGTCTAATATGGAGGAGGAGGAAATGGGCATGGAGGCTGAAGAGGATGGCTTGGCACCCCTCGAGAGCCAGCCAATCACATTTACCCCAGAGGAGATGGAGAAATACAGTAAGCTGCAGCAAGCAGCACAGCAACACATCCAGCAGCAACTTCTAGCAAAACAAGTAAAAACCTTCCCCTCGGCCGCGGCTGCCGCAGCAGCAGCTAACTTGGCAGCTGCCGCCAGTCTTGCCCCGGCGCCGCCCCCACCACCTACTGCTCTACAACCGATCCACATACAGCAGCCTGCTGTGTCTGCAACTTCAGCCACATCCATTACAACGGTGCAGCATGCCATTCTGCAGCATCATGCGGCTGCCGCGGCAATGGGCCTCCACCCTCACGCTCCACACCATGCCCATCCTGCTCATGCTCAGCTCGCCCAATTACACCATATACCCCAACACCACTTCACCCCAATTTCTTTGTCCCTGGGCCATACATTGGGCCATACTTTAGGCCACACTTTAGGGCACTCATTAGGGTCCACTGGCCTGATCCCAGCCCACCCTTCTGCCTTTCTTCCTGGGCAGCCAATCCATATAATCCCAGCATCCGCGCTCCACCATGCCCCATTAGCTTTGCATCATGTCCCCCATGCAGCTCTTTACCCTACTCTTTTTGCACCACGGCCAGCCACCGCAGCTGCAGCTGCCGCTCTTCAGCTCCACCCTCTTCTTCACCCCATTTTCTCAGGGCAAGACCTTCAGCACCCTCCGAACCATGGCTCCTGAGTTGAAGTATTTTCTTGCTCTACAAAGAGTTTAAATTTGTTCTGTAAAAGAGTATGAGGGAGTATAGCTTGCTTCTGGGCATCAGCCCTCTTTGCTTCAATGGTTGCCCCTTAAACATGACATCAATTGAATAGATCAGTTAAAATCTATTACAGGAAATATTGGCTTCTTTATAATGAAGAATGTGGTGACAGAAAAGCTACGTGATAAATACTGTTGGAAATGAGGGTCCCAGCACTCATGGGTTTGAGAAGTTGTTACAAAATTAGCTCTTTTTTTTTTTTTTTTTAAATTAGCAATTAAACCCACCCTTAGAGTATTTTATTATTATTATTTTTTTTTTTTATCGTATCCTAAACTGTCAAATGTCGTCTTATTTTCACTCTGCAGCCAGAGGCTTGGTGTGGGCAGTACTGGTGCAGGCATATAATCAAGAATTATTATAAACATATTTTCTCCTCGAAGTAAAGAACGGGAATAATGTGCGAGGGATTGAAGCCATATTTCATACCTAATGCAACTTTGTGGTAAATCAATTATGAGAATGAAGAAAGCTAAAAATAACTGAGGCGCTTAACCTCAATGTTTGTTCTGTTACACTGTCCTGGGTTGCCCCCCGATGCTCTGATGGACGGAAGTTGCACTGAAAATGGACATCAAGATGCTGCTTTTGCATCACATATAAACTGTATGATTGTAGTATTCTGCAATAATTTTATTTTTATTTGGTTTTAAATTATTTTCCAGGTTTTTTGAGCTCTCCCTTGTGTAATTAATTCTTTGTAAATAGTTATCATAAAGTATTGTAAAATAAAATGCCTTTGTAACTGTTAAATTAGTAAAAAAAAAAAATATGAGGGGGGAAACCTTAATGACGAGGGTAGGAAAACATAATTTGATCAAGGCTGGTACAATAGCGTTTGAACTTGCTGTAATTTGAATGGCCCCTGGGTGAGTCTGTTGTAGAGGAAGTGGTTTGGGAGGACGGGGTGTTGTGTAATGGAAGCAACAATATTTACTTTTTTATTCTTTATTGATGTGTCAGAAAATAAAGCATTTTGAGACCTAAATGGCTGCAGTCTGGGTTCTTTGTTTTAAGTGAGTTAAGAACCTAATTGATTTTCCTCGAGCATTTAACCACCACCCACTGAAGCCCACATCACTTAGGGGGGGAAACCCTGGCGATTTTTGTCGAAATACAGATGAAACTCGAAACACTTTGAATATCAAAGTTTTTTTTATTTCATTCATTCAACTTAAAAAGTGAAACTTATATATTATATAGACTCGTTACATGCAACGTGAAATATTTCAAGCCTTTATTTCTTATAATTTTGATGATTATGGCTTACAGCTTGTGAAAACCCGAAATCTAAAATCTCAAAATTAGAATATTGTGAAAAGGTTCAATATTGTGTCACACTGTAATCAGCGAAATAATCGCAAACACCTGCAAAGGGTTCCTGGGCGTTTAAACGGTCTCTCAGTCTGGTTCTGTAGAATTCACAATCATGGGGAAGACTGCTGACCTGACAGTTGTGAAGAAAACCATCACTGACCCCCTCCACAAGGAGGGAGAGCCTCAAAAGGTAACTGCAAAAGAAGTTGGATGTTCTCAAAGTGCTGTATCGAAGCACATTAATAGAAAGTACAGTGGAAGGGAAAAGTGTGGAAAAAGGTGCACAAGCGGCAGGGATGAGTGCAGGCTGGAGGGGATTGTCAGGAAAAGGCCATTTAAAAGTGTGGGGGAGCTTCACAAGGAGGGGACTGAGGCTGGAGTTAGTGCATCAAGACCTCCACACACAGATGGATTCTGGACATGGGCTTCAAATCTCGTATTCCTCGGCAATCCATTTGCTTAGCGGTCCAAAGTCCTCTTCTGATGAGAGCAAATTTTGCATCTCATTTAGAAACCCTGGTCCCAGAGTCTGGAGGAAGAACGGAGAGACACACAATCCAAGATGCTTGAAGTCCAGTGTGAAATTTCCAGTCTGTTGATTTGGGGAGCCATGTCATCTGCTGGTGTTGGTCCACTGTGCTTTATTAGGTCCAGAGTCAACGCAGCCGTCTACACTGCCAAAAGTACCAAAACCTGGTTCAGTGACCGTGGGATTACTGTGCTGGATTGGCCAGCAAACTCTCCTGACCCGAACCCCATACAGAATCTATGGGGCATTTCCAAGAGAAAGATGCGAGACATGAGACCAAACAATGCAGAAGAGCTGAAGGCCGCTATTGAAGCATCCTGGTCTTCCATAACACCTCATCAATGCGACAGGCTGATAGCATCCACGCCGCAGTGAGGCAGTAATTCATGTAAAAGGGCCCAAACCAAGTACTGAGTACATCTGCATGATTATACTTTACACAGGGCCGACAGTTCTGTATTTAAAATCCTTTTTTATTCATGTAATATTCTAATTTTCTGAGGTTTTAGATTTCGGGTTTTCATAAGCTGTAAGCCATAATCATCAAAATTCTAACAAATAAAGGTTTGAAATTTTTCACTTTGCATGTAATGAGTTTATATAATATATTAGTTTCACCTTTTAAGTTGAATTACTGAAATAAATGAACTTTTGCACGATATTCTAATTTTTGCGAGTTTCACCTGTAATGCCTCAGGTGCTATGAGTGCCATATTGGAGCCAGTACTTTGTGTATATTGCTTTTTCGAGTTCGCTGTTTATAAATGATTAAATTAGCTCAGTAATAAAGCTACCTTAAACAACATGATTCTTTTTTTTTTGTCTTAAAATGTTTACTTGATGCCAAAAGTCTACATTTGTACACTGGAAGCCAAAAGAACATATTATAATGCACTACTTCCTGCTTCGGTTGGATTTAAAAACCAATACACTCCCTGCCACATTTCTGTGAAAACTGAGGATAGCTCACAAAAACCGATAATCGAACAGTGGAAACCCTCAGAAATACCCGAGCGAATCCTGAGTGAAGCACACGACAAAATCAAATCGTGTTCTACACCTTGAATACGTAGCCGGAGACTGTTGAGATGTGGTGTACCACATTGCTACTGTTGTGTTCTGAGGATGTCATCACTTGTGGTGATCTCATGTCACAGCGACCATGATTAATCAAAAAATCACCAAGATGCTCCTTCGGAAAATCTTTACACTTCTGTTGCACCTATACACTTCTATTAAACTCTATAGAGATGATATACATCTGTGGAAGAGGAATCACACTGAGCGTGAATGGATGTTTCAGTGGTTCGGTGGCCAGCTTGCTGTTTGTATTTTTAGTGCTTTTTGGAATTATGGCATATTTTTAAACAATTTTTTTTTTTTTTTTTAATTCAATGAACTAGCAGTACTGGATTGAGCCACCAGGTGGCACTAATTGAGCTTTTCATTGTGTAACTGGAACCTGTTACAGGATTGCAGGGTGTATATAGAAATATTCAAATTCCAAACATATGAGACTAATATCTCTGATATTATATAATAAAACCTCTGTTTTAAATTTAAATATTTTGCTAAATGCTTATAATTTAAACAAAAAGTGCTGTTTTTGAATTTGCAAGTGTACATTTAATTCAAAATGTATTTATTTAATTAAAAAATAAACTTTACTCAACATAGTTTTAATGAATTCTCCAGTAAAGGTCATGTGTTTGGTGATGTTGGGTTGTATGGTTGGGTTATTAGATAAGCATGATCTTTAAAATATACATTTGGATCATCTTTGTAATTCCAGATATGTTGTGTTCATGCAGGTGCTTCCAGGTCCGAACCCTCTTTCGCACTTCTACTCTCAGAACCGTAGCTGTGACAAAGATCCATGATTTTCAAAACTCCCATGTACTGTATACCCCGGGCGATGGAGAGACGATGCCTTACAGTTGGAAATGTGTGCCAGCTGAGCACCCGAGACGGGTTTGCAGCTGTCCAATAAGATCCTCCGTTTCCTATTTCCCCAGAAGCTAGGAATTTCCAATTAGTCTACACTGAATTTTTTCGGTCTGTATATTACAGCAGAATATTGAATGTCTGCAGTGAACCGAGGGATGTTGTTCAGGACACAAGGGACAACAGGCAGGTGTGAGTGTGTGGACAGACTGTGCTGTTGTATATGTAAACCCACTGAACACTTTTAGGAACTCCTGTACACCTACACAGTCATGCAATAATCTATATCAGGCAATCATGCAGCAGATTAGGAATTCAGATCATGGTATGACTGTTGGTACCAAATGGGCTGGATTGAGTATTTATTATTATTTGACACAGTATCGTTCCATCCTTTGTAATCTTTAAAGAAATTACGGTAGGAATGCAATCAGAGAGTACAGACCTCCACCAATGTAGTGCAATATTTAAACTTTTAAATCCAACCAGTCTTTATTGGCAGACACTGGAAAATTACACTGCCCCCTTGTGGCTTCTGCATTTCTGAAATTTCTTTTTTCCTCCCAGCGCATTGTGGGTGATTTCCTCCTACTTGACCTGTCATGCAATGTTAAAAAAATCCTTCAAGACCATCCTGAAACTGTATCACACCCCAACATGTATTTATTTCTTCGTTAACCTAAGACCCATACTTGGTGGAAATATTTTTGGAAATCCATCCATTAGTTTTCGAAAAATGTCAGGGTCACAGACAGGAATGACATGGTGAATTTTGCTTCTGGCACCAACAACATGAATCCACGGATCCAGTGCCAGTGATTCAGGCTGGTGGGGGTGATATGATGATGTGAGGAATATTTTCTTGCCACACTTTGGGCCTGTTACTACCAACCAATACTGGTTTATTGCCACGTTGAGCAACTGCACGTCTTCATGACTTCAATTTGCCATCTTTTAATGGCTACGTCCATCATGTTAATAATGCACCGTGCTACAAAGCAAGAGCTGCTTCTAACCCATTTCATGAACATGACGAGGAGTTCAGGAGCCATCCCAGCCACTAGACTTGAATCTGTTAGAATGCCTCTGAACAAAAGATTCTCAAATGTTTCCAACAGAATAAATACCAAGAAGAGTCAAGACTGCTGTTAGAGCAAAGAAAGGCCCTACTCCAGTACTGGTGTAATATTCCCTATAAAGTCCTCAGTAAGTATAATAATAAAGATATATTTTGGATTTAGTAGCAGACCTGGGTTCAATATGTATGTATGCACGTAATTAAGGAGAGGATATCTCAAATATTAAATAGAGGGGAGAAGAGGAAAGTCACAAGACAGGGTTGTCCTTGTGGTGATATCACCAAAGTGGTATTAGACCCCACCCCACCCATTCTACTGTGACTTCATCACCACCAACTACAAACGCACCAAACCTCTATACCAGGGATGCCCAATCTAATCCACAAAGGGCCGGTGTTGGTTCAGGTTTTCACTTCAACCAAGCAGGAGCCACACCTGCCACCTGTGTGAACCACTGATCTCAGAAAATGACTGGATCGTGTAGCCCGGGGTGCCCAATCCTGGTGATCTACCTTCCCAAAGATTTCAACTCCAACCCTAATGGGGTCCATCGGACAAATCCAATCATCACTTTAAGTCTACATTTCCAAGTCTTAAGTTTGGATTAGATGGTCTGGTGGGAATAATTAGGGTTCGGGAAGGTAGATTACCAGGAACAGGACTGGCCACCCCTGGTGTAGCCTATTGTTTGTATGTGGCATAACCTGAAGCCAGACTGGTGCCATCTTGGTGAGACTACTTTATAGCTGAAAGTTATACTCAAATAACAAAGATGGGTAAAATGGAAAGAATTTCATCCAAGGTGTGCATTTCATTATAAGCCCTCCTGCACTTAGAAGCCATAAAATGAGGAATTACAGATACTTCTGGGGTGACTGGCTAAAAAAATCGATATCTTCAATATGGCTGCCGTCGGCCATCTTGGATTGGTCATTTTCAAGCTCCTCGTCTTCTTGGATCTCATCGTGAGTTATTCCTTGGAGTCAAACAGTGAGTTATGCTCTCCTAAATTATGTGCATGTCCTAGACTAATTGGTCCACTTCCAATATGACAGGAACCACGTTTCTTTCTAGAATCGTCCCTAAACATGGAGTTCAGCTGAGGTATTTGACCACCAGGAACATGATGATGCAGGTGACCAACATGCCGCCGACCATGATGAACTTATCCTGATTGGCTCGTTTCTCGATCAGACGCATCACCGTGTTCGACAACCCCAGCATGTTAGCCACGTCCAGCATCTTCTTATGGGTTCCCTGTGATCCAAGAAGGAAGGGAAGGAAGAACATTAGTCAAGCGCTTCGTCTGATCTTTTTACTAAGCACATGGTATGACTGCATACACACGCTGACAACCGGGAAAAAGTTTCCTCCCTGAGGAGTGTGTTGCAAGGTGAGGAAGCTTTATTGTGTTATAATGTTGCTTCATGTTTAATCAAACACACCTTGAGCGTGCCCCTTTGGTCGCGGAGGCCGTTTAGGATGCTCGAACCGGAGCCGAGGAGGTCGTCCATCCCTCTGTGTGCGCTGTACAGGCTCGATTTAAACGCAATTGTCTCGTCTATGGGGATGGAAGTATCTGCATCCTACATACGTGAAGACAGAATTGGTTAAATGGCGAAAAAAAAACAAAAAAACAACAAGTTTCGTGTGTGTGTGTGTGTGTGTGTGTGTGTGTGCATACTGACATTGGTGGTGAAAGTGCGACTCAGTAGCTCCTCCCTTTCCTTCTCCTGAGCCTCGCGTGTGTATCGTCTCTGCTGGAAGTTCCTGAGGGCCGACTGCAAATGCTGTACGTCATACTTCAGCTGCTCCACACGCCTGCGGCGAGACGAGGGGCAAAAACACAATGACTCATTCCGTCCCGACAGCACGGATCGTCAACCATGCGTCACAAATTTTCGTTTGGATAAAGCGCCGTTTAGAACCGCAGGACTGTTCTGACAACCTGAGAAAATAAACTGCAAATGATGGTAAAGTTGGTCCTATTTGAACATTTGACCAACTGCTTGTAAACATAAACACCAGGTCTGAGGGCGTGTCCTGCGATGAGTGCATCCTGAGAGAACGGACAGGAACGGACTTGCAGGTGTGTGACTGAGCATGTACACATCTCGGATCTTTAGCCTTTAGTCTGTTTACAGAGTATCGGAGCTCAGCTGTGGTAATGACAGGACCTTATGTAAAACACTTCCTTTTTTTTTTTCCTCTTTGCCCCACCCGCCTCTTTTCGAACTGCTGCGCATGCGTATTTGGGGGCCGCCTAACACACTCGGAGGGAAAGCGCTATCCGCCCCCTCGAACGAATGAGCTCACAGACGCCCATGATTGGCGGGTGATCGCTGTGAGTGACAGAGAAGTGAGCGTATGCCATCCCTCCCTCCCGTGAGAGCTCGGCCAATTAGCTCCCATGGACTCCCGGTCACGGATGGCTGTGGCATCAATCCGGATTCGAACTTGCGATCTCCGGATTGATAGTCGAGCACCTTGTCGATGCGCCACTCGAAAGCCCATGTAAAACACTTCCAGTGCTAAGTCGAAGAACTCCATTGGTATGTACACCCAAAAAAAAAAAAAAAAAAAGCGACCCGACACACTTATTTGCATGTCGTTCCTCAGAGCAGACATACACAGTCCTCTAAAAAGGAAAAGCACTGACTGTGGAGACATTTTGACTAAAGCTGTGTCTGTCTGATTTCTTCGGGCCTGAGGTTCTCATGAAGGAACGGTCGGAAGTCCTGACCCCACCCTGGTCTGGTATTCAACCATCCAGAGTCCGCGTCTATAAAAGAATTACGTTCCTACTCAGTGTCGATATGATCGGGATAATTAGGAACACCGGGCCGAACATTAGGATATTACAGGAACAACATGGCTGCCGACTCATCCTCATACACATTCTTAACCAGAGGAATTGTGTCCTAGCGCACGGAACTCACAGTTTGGCATTGTGACGGCGGTTCGGTGGTTCCTTCCCGGCCAAGATCTCGAGCCGTTCCAAATGAGAGAAGACCTGCTCAATTCTCACCTGCAGTTCATTTTCAACCACTGTGGAGAAAAAAAAAGAAACACAACATGCACTGAGAAACTGTTTCACAACAAATTCGTGTGAGAATAAGATGCGGCACATTGGAAAAACCAGGTACCACTAGCGCACAGGTGTCAGACTCAAGGCCCGTAAGGCCAAATCTGGCCTGCCAACTCGTATTATGTGGATTTCAAAATATATGATTATCGTGCATTCTTCACGTCATCCATTACCATGAAACATAATTCACTTCATTCATCGTCTATTCACTAGGTGGCGGCAAACCCATTTCAAGTGTCATTCATGGCTCGAGAAAGATTGCAAGCTAGCTTAGCATGTTGCTGTCCACTGTTCGGAAGAGGAAAGTAGATAAAGTTAAAGTCATGAACTAAATTCATCTTTTTGCCATGCAGGTTTCACAGTTGCCCTATTAGAACAGACTATCCGGCCCTTGACGATCTCGAAATTTAGTGATGTGGCCCTCAGTGAAAATGAGTTTGACACCCCTGCACTAGAGGGACATGTATCGAGTGCAGGGTACGAGGAGGCAGAGGACAGAGCGAGATGAAGAAGGATGGTGACTCCAAACAGGAGCAACCGACTGAAGCAACTGGGCACTGCTTTTAATTACCCATGTGCTCATCTTACAATATTCTCTATACTGGACATAAAAGATTAACAACATGGCTGAGGTTTGACCTTTTCAATGTCACTCAAGGTCAGATGTGAGTGTACCGGATGAAAGTCCATGTAGGGTTTACTATTACTGTTTCGTAGTAACACTATGGTTAAGCTTTCTTCTCCGAAAAGTTTATGACCTTCACCTTTGACCTTGACATACCAAAATCAAATCATCTCTGGGTCTCAGGTAGGGTAGTGTCCCCACCAAGTTTGGTGAAAATCCTCGCAAGGCTGTGGTCAGGATTTTGTTCAGACAAACAAGGCAGTAGTTACAATAACAACGATAATAATAATAACATTAGCAACATTAGCAATAATGCGAGTAATATTTAGTTTTTAATACTTGTGAAACTACTAAATGTCTCTTATCACGCTGGGGGGGGGGGGGGGGGGGGGGGGGGGGGGGGGGGGGGGGGGGGGGGGGGGGGGGGGGGGGGGGGGGGGGGGG
>JAQMYF010000003.1:5906193-5916644 GCA_030014195.1 Neosilurus mollespiculum | reverse complement strand
CGATAATAATAATAACATTAGCAACATTAGCAATAATGCGATTAATATTTAGTTTTTAATACTTGTGAAACTAATAAATGTTTTTTATAAAGATCTCCCCCCCCCCCCCTTTTTTTTTTTTTTTTTTTAAAGTGTACAATCCACAAGCATGCAAACATATGCAAACTACAGTAGAACATGTCCTCCTTAACCCCCTTCATCTACACTGCTTTATTAATTAGGAGTCAAACCTGTCTAAATATTCCGAACCATCATAAAATTTTGTCGCAAAGATTCTGCGACTTTTTTCCGAAGTTTTCAGGTCATCCAATAATGAATGTGAGTAAACAAAAAGGAAAACTAGCACTTGTTCAGGCCATCAGCTCATCCAAGCTCTGATTACAATATATACAAAGAGTGCAGACGGCGCTGGAAGTCTCTCTGCGAACCCGGGACTGATTGAGACCAGGATGTGTGCTGTTTCCTGGGAGAGGCTCGAACGCTGGTGGGAAACATTATCTGAAGTTCAGAGTAGCTTGATGATGCACACAAATACCGAATCGGTCCAGTTCCCCACCCACCGAGAGACTCTTCACACTGAACCGTATGAAGTCATCGGCACACGCAGGCGACTGCTTGGCTGAGACGGTTTTCTGTCCCAACCCGGACATGCGTATCAAACCCAAACTTGGACACCCCTTATCCCAAGCTTTTCTTCACCCACCCCTCCCTGCTTCTCTCCAACGGACTCCTCCCTGTCCTTCCTGCCCGGGCACCAGACTGACTCACTGGTCTCAGCACAGCCGCACCTCAACACGTCACTCAGACCACTCCAAAGAATTCCCAAGCTGACTTCAAACAGGAATCTGGTCTAAACAGCAAACTATCTTTCAGCCGGGAATGCGTCAATTATTTACTAGAATAATATAATAAATTACTTACATAGCTCAAAATATTAAATGGATTTGGATTAAATATTTTGCTAGAGTAGAGTAAGGTACAACTTACAAAGCACTACATTTTGGAGGTGATCTGTGAATGGGATCATGTTGAAAAATGTGTATATAATATGGAGGGAAAGGTTTATCAGACGCCCACTAGGGGGAGACATTTCATTAAAACTATGCCAAGTTATAATAATCCATTTTTGTCCGGTAGAGGTACCCTTGCACTCTATGAATGCTCCTTTATAATTATTATAAATTATTATTATTATTATTATTTTAATAACAGCAGCAAGTGGCCACTTACGATAAAATTTAGTTGCCTTTGTTCTATTAGAGCACTTTGTTCTTGGACGTGAGCGGAGACACCAAGGAGTCACTACCTACGCCAGGGAGGTTGTGTTAATGTCTCGGTTTGTGTGTTTGTTTGTTAGCATGGTTGCACAAAAAGTTATGTTGGTATTTTTATGAAATTTCTACCAGAGGCGGGGCTTCGGACAAGGAATATTCCATTGGATTTTGGAGGTGATCTGGATGAAACTCGACAGTTAGGAATTTTTGAAAGTACTCTTTAACAGTGTAAGATTTTGGTTGGTACAGGAGTTGAGGGTTTGTGCTTTCCGAGCTGTCTTGTTTTATCTTAAAAACCTGATGCTCAGGATGTTTATTTATTATCAGGGGCACTCTCAGCACAGCTCCAATTGTGTGTGTGTGTGTGTGTGTGTGTGTGTGTTGATGTTTATGAATGTACAGATTTAATCAGACATGTCTAGCCTTTTGGATCCAGTTGGGAAACCATGTTACATGTGGCAGAGCAGCAGCTTATAACAGCACGCCACGTTTCACATACAGCCTACTGGAGGGACGAGAGGTAAAGATCCAAATCTATTTAGTTCTGATCATATGCAAGGTGTGATAGAGTACACCGATGAGAGGAAAGGGAAGGTGAGAATCACTTACAGTGCACTGACTGTCGGTCGGTTGTCTCCAGTTGCCCCATATAGGACTGGATCTCCTGGATTTGTCTGGTGATGAGAGACGTAAAAAAGAAAATAAAAGCTATAGGGCACGGCTGAGACACATCACACAACAATGACCGCAATGCTGCTGAACAGAGAAATACTTTCCAGCCGGAACCAGTCCGACTGTCTGGTAACTAGTTTATTAAACATGCATCTCAGACGTCGAACTTATTTTAGGATCATATTTAATACAAACAACTAAATAGTGAAGCTTATCCATAATAATCAAATAACAACTACAAGAGCTTGGTTTATTGTGATTTTTAGAAGGATGACATCATTAAAAATGATAGGAATGCTAACAGATGTTTCAGATTCCTGACATCTCCTCGGTGGTAAAGCCAAACTCACTACTAACCTTGAATTTAACCATAACTTGTGAACCGCTTCACCTTACTGGCGGCTTCCATGTTGCATTTTACTGTCATTTTAACATCATCACACTATCAAAGATACCAACCCCTCTCTGTGACATCATTATTCCTCTGATGACCATCAGATTCCAGCCCCACTCTGTGTGTCGCATTAGGCTAACCGGCGGTTTCGAATCAACTCTAGGTGCGAGTGTGAGTGGTTGAGAGGGTGGTGCCCTGTGACGGACTGACGAGCTGTTCGGGGTGTACCCTGCCTTCACCTGGTGTTGGCTGAGATAGGCTCCAGCCTTCCCACGACCCTGACAGGATTATGCGGTTCAGCTAAATTAATGGATGGATTATTAAAACAAAACCAAAAAAAAAGAATGAAATATATTTCACGTTGGTAAATATTAAACATTAGTTCATATTATTATTATTATTATTATTATTATTATTGTTTGGGAGACAATTAATGATAAAAATCATACAGTATGTTCGCATCTCTTAATGTTACTGACCTTTTAAATGTTTACTGACGTTTTAAAATGTAAACTGTTAAAAAAAAAACTAACAACAACAAATTATGAAGCGTTTATATCAAATTAACCGGAGAATTCCTCATCATTAACTAAACATGCTAACGATTAGCTTCGCTCCGGTGGATAAATAAATCAATAATAACCCCAGAATGTTCGAGTGAACTCACTTGTTAGTCTGGTGGTAAATGGTCTCCATTTTTAAACCGTTTAAAGTGCTGAAAAGAGAGGAAAAAAACAAGGAATTCCTTCCCTGTACCTCTTTTACTGTCACTTTCACATATCAAACTGCCTCAACTACAGGAACACGTCAACAGGAAGTAGCTCTGCTGTGACGCGATAGAGACACCCGGAAGTATTTTGTGGCAACCATGTTATGTGGTTGTTTTTTTTTCCTGTTTTGTTTTGTTTTGTTTTGTTTTTTTCTTTTTCATTTTTAAATATAGTTTTACAATTAAAAAAAATTTTAATAGTAAATTTTAAAAAAGAACATATTGAAAGGAACAGCACTGAAAAAGAGAAAGAAAGAAATAATAAGTGTAAACATTGCCCTGCCTTTTTAGGTTCAGTGAAATTGGAAATTAATTCAAACTAACAAACATAATAAATAACTTAACAGTGACAAATGAACCAAACAAATTAAATAATTTAAATAATCGTAAATAATTTTAATTTCATTTAATTTAATAACTGGGGGCAGTGGTGACCCGGTGGTAGGGTGCTGGATTACTGATCCCAAGGTTGGGGGTTCAAGCCCCACTATCACCGGGTCGTCACTACTGTCCCCCCCAGTGCAGCTAACTGGGTTATCAAATGCCGGCCATGTCTGTCACTGTCTGTGGTGAGAGGAATGTAAAAGAATCATTGCTGATTTTTGTCAAGAGTAGCTGCATAGCCGTCAGCGTGTTTCTGCCCTGTGATGGCCTGGCGAGCTGTCCAGGGTGTACTCTGCCCTCGCCCAGATGGGCGCCATCCTCCCCGCGACCCTAATTAGGATTCAGCAGTTCAGAGAATGAATGAATGAATAATTTAATTTAATTGAATAATTTAATAACATAACAGCAGTATTGTGCGCTGCACCGGTCTGTTGTGTTGAAGAATTAGCTGAGACATTTCAACCCTCACCTATTGTCATGAGATTTGGGTAGTGACTGAAAGAATGAGATCGTGGATACAAGCATCCGAAAAGAGTTTCCTTCCGAGGGTGTCAGTGCTCAGCCTTAGAGATAGGGTGAGGAGCTCAGACATCCTGGGGAAGCTCGGGGTAGACCTGCTGCTCTTCCACATCGAAAGGAATCAGATGAAGTAGTTCAGGCACTGCTGGTCACCTCCCTTTAGAGGGGCACATCAAACTGGGAGGAGGCCCCGGGGTCTGGGAATGCCTTGGGGATCCCCAGGAGGAGCTGGAGAGTGTCACTCAGGAGAGGGGTGCCTGGGTTTACATTTAAGTTGTAAACTGCATGTACAGCACAGCAAGAGACGAACATATGGTCTGTTAGGATTATATAAACCAAAAAATTAATGAATGCCAAAATTACAGATAAAATTCGCTCTGACTGCAGGTTTGTGGATGGCCCGGACAGGGATACACCAGAATATACTGCGAGGCAGCGATTGGTCTGCATTTTTACAGGATTACAGAGGCCACAGATGATGGATTTTTTTCCCCTCTACCCTTTTCAGATCTCATCAGTAAATGATTGCTGTCACGGTGTAAAGACCCTTTCAACCAATATAATAGTTTGTGTATGCAACTAAAAATTTACCAGTCCCACCGGTTATCTTGCCGAAACTGGTCTAATGACTACAGTGTTAAATATGATTTCATTTTTATGTTGGGAAAATATCTACCTACAGATAATACACCTAAACCAACCCAAGACATCAGCCATCTAATTCAAAACCATGTGATCTCTGAAATTCCCCAGACATCTGACAGCATTATTAATGAGCATCACTCTCTCTGCTGATTCATCCATCAATTGTACTCTTTATAAAATCAAGTATTTTTTTTTTTTATGCAAGAAAAAATATGGCACCTGGAGTCCGAAGTGTTGAGTACCCTGACAGGTAAGACTAATGACAAAGCATCTCCAGGCTAAATTTTGTCAACTCCCACGCTCAGCTTGTCTTTAACTAATTACATACGTTTCCGCAGTTATGCATCAACGCAACAAAGAACCCTATTTTTTGCCCGAAGTCACAAACTTGAGTGGTGCCATCAAACATCAAATGTAGCCGAGAGAGAGAGAGAGAGAGAGAGAGACTGTTTGTTGACCTGCTTGTCTGAGTTTTTGACATGACAGGAAGGATTAAAACTTTGATTTCTCTACATTAAGAAGTTGTTGAGATTTTTTTTGCCTTCCGGTAAAACATCAACTGTGCATTCTCAGGAAATTTCACAATACAAGGGACTACGTGATACAAAACTACCTGGTTCTTGGTTACCCTTAGAAGTTTCCTCGAGCTACTCCGGTTTCCTTCCTCAGTCCAAAGACATGCGCATTAGGATAACTGGCGGTTCTAAATTGACCCTAGGATGAAATAATATATATAAAATATATATTATAAAATTAATTTGGTGCCACTATCCTTCCTGCTTTGTCTCTTTCACCACATGGGGAGTTCTAAGGTTCTAAAACTCAGACAAGCAGGTCACCTTCAGTGTGTGTCCCAAATGTGTGTGTGCATGCCAGACATTAAACATTCTGACCGCTTAGTCATAGAGGGTCACGGGGGAGGCTGGAGCCTATCTCAGTGGACAGTGGACGAAGGCAGTGCCACCCACACAACCATTCGCACTCATATCTAAGGACAGTAACAGATTATTTGGATGGTGGGAGGAAACTGGAGAACCCATTCAAGCTCAGGGCGAAAATGCAGACTCCACAATGCCTGAGCCTGCGACTTGAAACCAGAACGTTCAGGCCCAATGTTTCCAAATTCGGCTCCTCATGGACACACATCCCAGCAATCTTGGATGTCTGGCATGTGCCCCTTGTACCTTGAAAGGGGGGGTAGTGGTTGTGGTCATCTGTAACGTAATGTAATCTGTATGTGTGTATACTGCATGTGTTTGCTAGTCGCTGCTTGATGCTCATCTACTGCTTCTCTGGCACCCTTCCTTCTCTGCCCTCCAGCCTTCACTTCGTTCATGCTGCTTCTTGCCCCCTCTCTCTCTCTCTCTCTCTCTCTCTCTCTCTGTCTCTGTCTCTCTCGCTCTCACACACACTCTCAGGCCAGAAGCCATATTTCACGAGGGTGTCGTAAATGTACTTATCAAAAATAATTTGGTATACAAGTGTAAAATGAACCCAAGACAAATATTAAAAGGAGAACACTGACAAGCGCTGGTGCTTAGATTACAACCTGGCATATTAAAGTAACCCGGGTCAGACATGTAGTAAAATCTGCCGAAGGCTGCTTAAGCCTGAGTGACGTGTGTTATGTCCCCCTCCCTTACTACACACACTCTTTCGATCTGAGGTTACATGCCCCGACCTTTTCTGCCTTTCCTCCAGCGACAAGGCATCTTTCAGTCCCCTCCTGCCATACACACATACACACAAACACCTGAGGACCAGAGGCAGGAGCTGCTGTCCAGGTGTGTTGAAAGTGTATGGGATGACCTTGTTGCACCAAAATTCCCTTTTAAGAACATGGTGAGCAAAGCATTAGAATAAAATATGGAAAATATCAGACCTCACCTTTCACAGTCGGCATGGAGATCATGGTTTGTGTATTTGCATTTTACACAGAGAAGCATTTTACCTTTCAGGCAGGTGATGGCAGCTGTGGTGGAAGCTGTATGTTGGTCATTTGTTTGGAATTCATACATCAAGGTCCAGTAATGTAGGTGTCTTCGGCACATGCAAAGAAATGCTGGAGAGCAAATTCATTCATTTATTCATCCGCCAAACTGCTTTATCCTACTGGTATCAAAGGGAGGCTGGTGCCTATCTCAGCCGTCTCTGGGTGAAGGTGGGGTACACCTTGAACAGCTTACCAGTCCATCAGAGGGCCGACACAATCATTCGCACTCACATACACACATAGGGGTGATTTGAAACAGCCAATTAGCTTAATGTGTATGCGTTTGGACTGCTGGAGGAAACCAGAATACCCAGAGGAAACCCCCACCAACCCGGCAACAAACATGCAAACGCCACGGAGCCACTTGAACCCAGGACCTTCTTGCTCTGAGACGAACATGTAACATTTTATGTTACATAAAAGTCTACGGTGAAATAAATTGTCATAGGGAATGGATGTGAGCGTCCCAGTCAGATCTGAGAAATCGAATCCTCAACCTTGTAATCTTTTATACACAGCATTTCTCTCCGGGAATTTCTCTCATGCACTCTCCTTCTCCGTCTATAATATTCTGTCCTTCTAAACACAAGGAGGTCCTTGCAGCTGTCAGCAACACATACAAACACCTACCGGGCCCTGTGGCTGTACCACCTGTGAGAAGGGACATCTTTACCCCTCCAGCATCACTGTTCTGAAGAGATGAGCGATCGTGTCTTATTTCTCTCTCTCTCTCTCTCTCTCTCTCTGAGGATGGTTTCATAAACAACACTTCAGGTTAGCCATTCCTCCTTTACACTTATGCCGTGATTGACAGCTCATGACATCCACTTGTTGACGTGTAAAGGTCATATAGGAGTGGGGTGCATGCTGGTGCATTTATTTCCACTGGGTTAAAGACAAAACCACTAGAATTAACAATTCTTTGTCTTCGCTAAGGCAGGAAAAATGATATCTTTCACTTAATTTCTTAATCGACTTGTTTTCGGGCACCGTAGCGGTTAGCACGTTCTGTTCAGGGCTCGGTGAGGATGTTTCTGTGTGAAGTTTGCATGTTCTCCCTGTGCTTGCACGGGTTTCCTCCAGGGACTCCGGTTTCCTCCGACAAAAACATGCACATTAGGCTAATTGGCTGTTCCAGATTGCCCCTAGGTGTGAGTGTGTGTGTGTGTGTGTGTGTGTGTGTGTGCGCGTGTGTGTGTGTGTGTGTTGGCCCTGCGATGTTCTGGCGAGCTGTTCAGGATGTACCTCGCCTTCGCACAGCCTTCCCGCGACCCTAGTAGGATTAAGCGGTTCAGCAAATGAGTGAGTGACTTAATGGCATGAATGTTAGCATGCTAGCTAACCAAATAGATCAAAGTATTCAGACAGTGATTGCACACTGAGTATTGGTTTGGATATGATCGAGAGTGTGTATATGTGAACGGGGATGTGAAAACGTGTGTGTGTGTGTGTGTGTGTGTGTGTGTGTGTGTGTGTGAAGGGAACAGTCCGCTCCGGCCGTTATCTTTCCTTATCTCCTGTGCAGCTTGTTGATCTGGGAAAGTCTCGCTTTCACTGCTAATAGAGGTCAGGATAGAAGAGAGAAATTGCTGAGTGTGTGTGTGTGTGTGTGTGTGTGTGTTGGTACACAGCAAACGATCAGCTTATATCATTATGAATTCAGAGTGATGTTCATATTTTGGGTTATTACAGAGCGCAGGCATGCATATATGTATGTATGTGTATGTGTGTGTGTGTGTGTGTGTGTGTGTGCGCCCAGCAGAGGGCACTGTTCTGGTGTGTTCAGCCCTGAAGTGGCAGATAGTGTGTGTGTGGGGTGAGTGTGTTTTGCTGTCTGCTGGTAGGTTTACGCTTCAGGCCTCCAGGTGTTTCTGTAGCAGTGCAGTACAGACACTGATGAGAAATCCTCCCTCACCACTTTCCCAGCTCTCCGGCATCAGGATGGGATTGCTGGAAGACTTAACTTCAGATTAAGTGTGTGTGTGTGTGTGTGTGTGTGTGTGAAACAGGAATCGTAGGCACTGAGTAAAGCATGGTAAAAACCATGACGAAGAGCGGAATGAGACCATCGTACTATATTTAGGGTAACAGTATGTGAGTGGCGAAACAGGAAAGATGGGGACCGAATGTTCATACTCTTCATCTGTTCGCAGGTGGTGTAGTGGTTAGCATATCCGCCTCACAGCAAAAGTGTCCTGGGTCCGAGTCCCGGGCTCGGCGAGGGCATTTCTGTGTGGAGTTTGCATGTTCTCCCCGTGCCTGGGTGGGTTTCCTCTGGGTACTCCGGTTTCCTCCCACAGTCCGAAGACGTGCACATTAGGCTAATTGGCTGTTCCAAATTGCCCGTAGGTGTGCTATCTTTTCCTAATGTCGGCTATTAGCCCTAATAGGATTAAGCGGTTTGGCTAATGAATGAGTGAGAGTGAGTGAGAGTCATTAGTCCACAGTTTGTAGTCCCAGTTTCCTCACCAGACTGGAACCCGATGTAGTCTTCTGCCTTTCTTTGCTGATTCATGTGTTCTGAGATGCTTTTCCGCTCTCCGTGGTTGTAAAGACTGGTTGTTTGCATAACTGTAGCCGTCCTGTCAACTCAAACCATGTTTCTGGGAGCTTGATCTGAGAGCTTTTAGCACCTAATAGGGTTGTAGCAAAGCTGGAGCCTATCTCAGCCGACTCTGGACGAAGGCTTGGGACACCCTGACCAGCTCGCGAATTCATCACAGAACCAACCTGCACCCAACCATTCATACTCACACTCACACTCACATGTAAGGTCAATTTCAAACAGCCAGTTAGCCTAATGTGCGTAGCTTTGGACTGTCGGAGGAAACCAGCGTGCCTGGAGGAAACCCACGCAAACACAGGGAGAACATGCAAACTGTACACAGAAACACCCTCGCTGAGCTCAGGACCTTCTTGCTGTGAGGTGGATATGCTAACCACTACGCCAGCGTTGAGCTAACATGTCGGTTTCACCAGACGTATGGACAGAGTAAGGAGCGCAGGATTATTTGGAGCTAGTTATGAAGGGATGAAAGGATAAAAAGCAGAAAAATGAAAGGATATAGAAGCAGGAACATGACTTTGATGAGAGAGAGAGAAAGAGAGAGAGAGAGAGATGTATATAAAGGAGAACAAAGGAAGAGTGCAGCGGAAGAATGTAAAGATAGAGGGATAATAGGATGTAGGGAAAGAGGTATGGAGTTGTTTTCCCTATCCTCGCTCCAGGCTGTGGGTGTTCAGCAGTAATGTTAGCCATTTCACATTTCCTCATCTCTGTCTCTCTTCGTCTCTCACTCTTTCTTTTCTTATTTCCTCTCTCTTTCTTGTCACACTTATGCCGAACGAACAGTGGCCTTTGCCATCGGGTTCATGGTTCATATTAACAAGGATTTGCTCCAGGCAGCAGCAGCAGGCTAGCCGCCATGCTACGTTAAACATCTCATGTGTACCAATCGGTAATGTATAAACCTGCAATATACCTAAAAATATGTAACTCGCTACATATAAAGGACTTTTGCTAAGCAACAGGGAATAATATTTATGAAAATGTCGAGAGTCAGTGACCCGCTGACCTCAGCTCTCGGGCCCTTTAAAGAGAGGGGCGTAATCCTGTGTGACTCGTTTGTGGTTGTCCATTTGCTTTTTAGTGCTTTTAATGTCTGCTAGTGTAACTATCAGTGGTTTCAAAAGGGGTCGAAGGACTGTTATTCGGCATTAGCTGCTTCTCTCTCTCTCTCTCTCTCTCTCTCTCTCTCTCTCTCTCTCTCTCTCTCTCTCTCTCTCTCTCTCTCTGTGTGT
>JAQMYF010000003.1:5891527-5904761 GCA_030014195.1 Neosilurus mollespiculum | reverse complement strand
TTACTCCACTGAGAAAAAAAGCTGGAGTTGTCAACACACACACACACACACACACACACACACACACACACACACACACACAGTTCCCTGGTGGGGGCCTCTGTCTTTGGGATGGGTGCGTGAGAAGTGGACTATGTTCTCTCTGAATGCTCGGTTTTGGGGAAATGAAGGCTTTACTATTCATTATTAAACTAGCTCTGTGGCAGCCTCTTGAGACCCCTTGAGTGTCACCGCACTGACCTCTGAATTCACACACACACACACACACACACACACACACACACACACACACACACAATCCTGTACGTCTATCTTTGTGGGGACATTCACTAACTTAATCAATAATCCTTCCCCCTCACCCTAACTTCTTCTAACCTCAACCCTCAAAAAGCTCTTTGAAGAAGTGAGGACCAGCCAAAATGTCCTCACTTTTTAGGTACTCAGTCCTCAGTGTGCAGTAAGACACACACACACACACACACACACACCTAATTTCTTTGAAGGTAAAAAATATAAAACAGCCTCGACAGAAAAGCTGCTATCTAACTTTACTGTCTCTGTTTCTCTGCAGATCGTAATCCTTGATAGTCTAAGTGAAATACTCATCTCTCTCTCACTCCTTTGCCAAACTGTTCGATCCTATTAGGGTCACAGGGAGGCTGGAGCCTATCTCAGCCGACACTATGCGAAGGCAGGGTACACCCTAAACAGCTCGCCGACATACACACACAACTCTTCACACTCACGTTCACATTTAGCGGCATTTGGGAAAAGGCACTTAGCCTAATGTGCATGACTTTGGACTGTGGGAGGAAACCAGGGTACCCGGATGAAACCCATGCAAACTCCATACAGAAACCCCCGTTCTGAGCCTAGAACACAAACCCAGGACCATCTAGCTGTGAGGCGGACGTGCTAACCACTACACCACCGTGCCACCTTATATGTTTCATTTAAACTGTACAAGCGGCGGCCTTGCCAAAAGTTCACGAGCCTAAAAGGCCTACAGCTTTATTAAGTAAACATTCATTCATTCATTCATTTTCTGAACCGCTTAATCCTCTAAATACGTTACATATTTCCCCGAAGTGTTTAAGATAGGAATCATTTGATTATACAGTGCTTCTCAAGCTAACTGGCGGCATGTGTGAAATGTTTTAGAATTGAGGTTTAAGAGGCTAAAGCCAATCACCATCTCTCTGCTTCATTAAATCTCTGCTTTCCGTGTCAAAGACATCAAACAATGACTCAACGTCTGCCGTTATGGATGGTCTGACCCGGATACATGAAAGGATTACACGTCCCCAAACCTGTTCATGTCCAAGCCTCACAAATGGAGTATGAAGTGCTGCTGAAATCATAAATACTCATCCCAGGACTCTCACACTCTGCTCAGACTGAACGCCCTTTCATCACATTAATGCTGTTGGAATTTATAGTACTGTATATGTATTAAGAGGGTGCTGGGCTCATGATCGAGAAGTCATGGGTTCGAATCCCTGTTGGACTGATGGAAGGAAGGTCTCAACTGCAAGTGTGCCTCTGTTCACCCTGCAGTATAACTGGGTACTAGTAAAAATACTGGGAAGGTAACCTGCGATGGACTAGCGTCCCATCCAGGAGGAGTTTGAACTCCTATTTTCTTCATGCGATGGGGTGGCCATGGCCTATTGGTTAGAGAAGCAGGTTCTGGACCTAAAGGTTGCTGGTTTGATTCCCTAACCAGCAGGAAAAAATGTGTGGCTGCGGGGCAATTAGCTGCACCTTCCCTTCCTCCACCTTCATGGCTAAAGTGCCATTGAGCAAGGCACCTAACCCCCAACTGCTCTCCGGGAGCCCCCAATGTGTGGCAGCCCACTGCTCCGTGTGTGTGCTCACTTTGGATGCAGAGGCAAAAGTTTCCCTGGCGGGATTAATACAATATATTAAAAAAAACAAAAAACAAACAAACCTGCTTCAAGCCGGATGAGCCAGTAGGCTCGGGTGCAAAAAGCTCAACAGACCTACCCTACTTTACTATACCATATGTATTAAGGCAGCATAATAGCACGTCCACCTCACAGCAAGAAGATCCTGGGTTTGAGTGCCAGGCTCGGGGCATTTCTGTATGGAGTTTGCACATTCTTCCTGTGCTTACGTGGGTTTCCTCTGGGTACTCCGGTTTCCTCTAACAGACCAAAGACATGCACATTAGGCTAAGTCACTGTTCCTAATTGTACCTAAGTGTGAGTGTGCGTGTGAGTGCCTGTGTGTTGCCCTGCGATGGTCTGCCGAGTTCTTCAGGGTGCCTTCGCCCACTGGTGGCTGAGATAGGCTCTAGCCTCCTCGCGACCCTAGTACTAGGATTAAGCGGTTCGGCAAATGAGTGAGTGAGAGTGAACTGAAAGCGCAACATGAATAAATATCGTCCACCTTTCAATCGTTCCTCGCTGGATTCTGACTTTCTTTCTTTTAAATACCCTAGGGCTCAAAAATTCCTTCGGTGACACAGACGTCTGTCTATGTGCTCTACCTTGTGTGTGTGTGTGTGTGTGTGTGTGTGTGTGTGTGTGTGTGTGTGTTTCAGTGGTTTTAAAACAAGGAAACATTTTTCAAGTTCCACACTAAATCACCTTTATCCCTGAAGCGAGCGTATGATGAGGCTTGTTGTCTCGTAGACATTCAATCTGTTCCACTTGGCCTCCTACACCCTATCCATCCCTCCCATTCTCTCTCTATCGCTCTTTTTTAATAAAGATAAATGCTGATAAACAGTGATTAGGAGCGTCTGCTCCGTGGAGGTGCCCCAGCAGCGAGAGTGGGTAATAGCACAGGTCTATTATAGTCATTACATCTTTACCAAAAAAGACAGAGGACATCGTGTTATTACCGTCACACGCATCAAACAGTGATGGTGAATACCCACATGCTCTTATATTAAACACACTGCAGGGTGTGTGTTTGGGGTTGGGTGTTGTGGCTGCCATGGCAGCTAGCAATAAAACTGTGGACGGATTACACTCAAAACATCTGCATACTCCCCAGTTTGTACTCCACGTCTGTAGTTCAGAACATCTGGAATGATACAGATGAGTCATTTAAATGGTACAGAGTGACATACTGTTAAATAACTACAAAGCTTTCTTTAATATGTTAACGTGACATTCATTAAAGGTGCTTTTCATAAAACAGCGCTCACAATATAATTTCTTCTATCAGACAGTCGAAAATACCCGGCAGTAAAATCTCACCCCTGTTATAGCGCCGGCTGTCGTCTTTTCAGTGTGTATGCGGCGAAAGATTACCGAATCCGCCCCGACTTTTTCATTTGTCGCAAATCGTACTCCGTGCCATTTTTACTGCCTGAACATCCCATAATTCTGGGTATGTGTGTACATGTCTTCGCTTGGGTACACAGAGGCCATCAGGCAGGACCTCCAGACACAGCAGGAAGGTCCTGGGTTAAAGTGCTGGGCTCAACGAGGTCATTTCTGTGTGGAGCTTGCATGCTTGCATGTCCCTTGCTTGTGTGGGTTTCCTCCGGGTACTCCGGTTTCCTCACGCAGTACAAAGACATGCACATTAGGCTAACTGACTGTTCCAAATTGCTGCTAGGTGTGAGTGTGAGTGTAAGTGTGAATGGGTGTGTGTGTGTGTGTGTTGGCTTGTGATGGATCGGCGAGCTGTTCAGAGTGTACCCCGCCTTCATTTTCGCCCGGGGTCGGCTGAGATAGGTTCCGACCTCCCGGCGACCCTAGTGGGATGGATGAATGAATGAATTACCATATCGTAGCTGGCAGAAGCCTAGACCATTGTCGTTCCGAAACAAAATGTCTGTGCATGCAAAAAAAAAAAAGTGTGCATTGTACGCAATGTGTGTAAACGAAGATGCATTCTCGCATCTCCAAAATATTCTCAGAAAGACAAACACACACACACACACCATTCCCAAATCCCCAACCGTCCTACCACAGGACCCCCTCCATGACACTTAATGCTACCACCTGCATCTTTACAATCTACATGTGATGCCTGTGTGCATCCAGGGAAGGTTCAACACACTTGGAAGGAAAGTGCTATCCACCTCCTTGAGCTCGCAGATACCCATGATTCCCTGGTGACCATTGCAATTGACAGGATAGCATAGGTGAGCGTATGTTATCACCCTCTCTCATGAGAGCTCGACCACTAAGCTGCCATGGACCCCCGCCCATGGATGGCTGTGACATCAACCTGGATTTGAACCTGCGATCTCCAGGATGGTAGTCACGCACCTTGTGACTTCATCTTACACTGTTATAAATAAAAGAACAAAACATTCCTTTCTCTCGATCCTTACCTGATACATCTCCCTCTGACTGGAATCCTTACTAAGGGAAACGTCTGAGGTAGTCGGAGTACCTTTCGGAGGTCAGGTCATCTTCTCTTTACTCCAGCAGTCAATAAAACACAGCTCCCTTTATTCCTCTCTGTAGTTCTGAGTGGCATGTCTAATCTGCCAAAATTAGACTGGAGATGTGGGTGATGTGTAATTGTGTGTGTGTGTGTGTGTGTGTGTGTGTGTGTTTTCCCTCTGGCCTGTATACAGCCATAATTAGTGCCTGTCTTATATCTCACACGGAGGATTACATTATCTATTTGGTTCTTCCTGTCAGAGGACTGTACCACTTTTTGGCAATAACATTCCCTGAAATTGCCAAGCCTTTTGTTCCCACTATTTAGAAAACTAAAGCATGTCATGCATCAGAGTACATGTCCTTCCACGAGTGTCCCATATAAACAAATCTGTTCCGTGCATGCTACATTTAAAAAAAAAACAACAACGGCACTTTGATTACTTTAGCCGTAATAATAAATCGCCTGGCGTTGTCAAAGATGAACCTGGATCACAAGAGATTCTCTAAAAATCCACTCACTCGTTCACTTGCCAAACCTGCTTAATCTTACTACCGTAGGGTCGCGCCGAGGCCGGAGCCTATCTCAGCCGACACTGGGTAAAGGAGGGGTACACCATGAACAGCTCACCAGACCATCGCAGGGCAACACTCACACCCACTCAAACTCACACCTAGGGTCAATTTGGAACAGCCAGTTAGCCTATTGTGCATGTCTTTGGACTGTGGGAGGAAACCGGAGTACAACATGCAAACTCCACACAGAAATGCCTCAGCCCAGGACTTGACTTCTTGCTGTGAGGCGGACACGCTAACCATTATGCCGCCCCCTAATAATAATTCCACCCATCTGTCCAAGTTATTATTGAATCACGTGCTCACGGATGTCCCGTGCGACAATATATTTTGGTGTACATTACATGGGAATGGTGCAACATGATTGGTCCATTATCTTAGGAGTGAAAAACATTATTCCGGGTGGATAGTGCTTGAATCCAAACCACAAACACTCACAGTTTGTCACGGTCACTTGGAGCAGGTGATGTCATTATTATCATACTTTAAAATGAGAAATAAATCATAAAAATCTTGTTTTCGTATGTTTTTTCCTGTATTTCTGTGTAATGTATACTTTACCTTTATGGAGTATGTGTAGAATGTACCAGACTCTAAATGAGGAGTCTAAACGGACAATGTTACCTACATAATGCTTAGCGCGAGCTTGAAGTGCAGATCACACCTGAACCGCCTTTGTCATAATTAAAATATGAAGAGTTCAGAATTAGGGTCGCGGGGAGGCAGGCGCCCATCTCAGCCGACTCTGGACGAGGGTGGAGTACACCCTGGACAGCTCGCCAGGCTATCGCAGGGCAGAAACACGCTGACGGCAACACGATGGCCTACTCTTTACGAAGGACCCACTTGAGCTCTTTTGTATTAAAACGATGACATTTACCTGGTGGTAAGGCTAAACCTCAGTTATTTCTTCTGGAATGGTTAAGGGGCAGTGAACAAAACAGACTGTTCAAAGTAAACCTTTATTTAAAAATCAATAAACACACAGTCTACAAGTGAATACTGATTTAAAAATGTACTAAAAAAAGAATGCGGCCATCAACATTAAACTAACCCAAATTACTTACTTACTTAATTAATTAATTAGATTAACCGAGGCTGATCTTTGGTTTTAGCGCGGCGACATAGCGAATATGGGTGCAGCCATCTTGTGCGTCATGTGACCCGAGGCATGCCTGTGATCGGGGCTCCAGTTTCGTACACAAATGCAGATGGTCCTTACGAGCTTCTGCAAACAAACCGCATAATGGCTTGGATTAACTATGGTACTGACAGGGTTTGTAATGTGAAAATGTATTTCTGCATCGGCTACTGGGTGCCGTCGACTTTCATGTTCAATAGTTATCTCATTTTTCAGGGATTTGGCGTTTACAGTTAGTTAATATGTAAACATACACATTTTAGTTTGCTTTAATTTACGTTTCTGTGTAGTATATACTATAACTCTTATAGAGAGTTAAAGAGATGGTGTTACACAGCTTATACCTGATTGGTTGTGTGTGTGTGTGTCCTGTGTAGTATATACTACAACACTATGTACATTATCTTCAGGGAATAATTCTTAAGTATAACTGCTATGTTATTGGTATAATAAACTCTATGATATGTTTAAAACTAACTTTATTGGTAATATTTTGATGAATATGTGCTACAATTTTACGTGAGTAAAAGCTGACGTAGAGCAGAGTGAGCGAGACCAGGACGCGGTCAGAGAGGGTATACTCACCTTTCCCTCAGTGGGCTGCATATGCCATGTGATCTCATTTAACTAAAAGCGCTCACGTGAGGAGCCTCACACAGGTGTTCCACCACAGAGACCGAGTGTCGAGGTCAAAGTTCAGGTTTATTTCTAGATCTTCAAAAGCTGATATATAATATAAACCAGTCTATACAAAGGTTAACATCATACTTTTTTTTTTTTTTTTTTTTTTTTTTTTGTATGTTTTTTTTTTTAAATAAAGCTTTAAAAAATATTAAATACAGAAATAAATGATACAGTGACATTGTAAAGGTGTATATACCAGTTCAGAGATGTTGCAGATGTTGCAGAGGTGTTAAGATAAAAGCTCTTATTTTAAATATCCACTTCGATCTGAATATAACTTTATATATTTTTAAATATTTCATTTCCCCAAAAGCATGTGAGGTAGAAAAAAGTCCCCATGAGAAAGTGTGCCAAAAGAAAATATATACTGTTAAAACCACATGAACACGAACCTACTGCTAAAGAATGATTATATAAACACTGTATGCATTTTATATTTAAGCCACACACATCTCTCTCTCCCTCTCTCTCTCTCTCTCTCTCTCTCTCTCTCTCACACACACACACACACACACACACACACGGATAAGGAAGTGATCGGAATTGTCTTTCCTCCGCTTCCGCAGAGCAGTCCGGAGAAATTTGCATGCGCTCCCTCAGTGGCTGTATATCTCCGACTCTGTCCGGATACAGTCGCACTTAGAGGAGCTCTGTCACGCCTGTCACGCCTATGCACGCTTTCGATTGTGTGTTCGAATGAGAAATCAAAAGAAGGGTAGCTTTGCGAAAGCTTTGCGTACCCAGCTAACACACAGCGTTTTGCAACGTTAACTTGATCGGCTGCACAAAATATTATCCGAACAGTGGGCAGTGGTGGCACAGTGGTTAAGGCCCTGGCTTACTGATCAAAACGACGAGGGTTCAAGTACCACCAAGTTCCAGCTGCTGGGCCCTTGAGCAAGGCCCTTAACCCTTGATTGCTCAGTTGTATAAAAATGATCTGAATACGGGCGTCTGCCAAATGCCGTAAATGTAAATGTAAATTGTGACAATTCTCACTCTCTCCTTCATTTGCTGAACTGATCACTCCTACTAGGGTCGCCGGGAAGGGGGGGGCTATCTCAACCGACACTGGGCGAAGGCGGGGTACACCCTGAACGTCTCACCAGACCACTGCAGAGCCAAAACACATACAACCATTCACACACATGCACACTCACACCTAGGGGTGATTTGGAACAGCCAGTTAGTCTAATGAGCATGTCTTCACACTGTTGGCGGAAACCAGAGTAATCAGAGGAAACCCGTGCAAGCACCGGGCGGACATGCAAACAACGCGGGAGCTTGTTATCGTGAGGCGGACGTGCTAACCACTGCGCCGCCGTGCCGCCTACTTCCAAATAGCTGAGCACTTTTCTTTAGACTTTTGAACCTGTAAAACGATACCAATTAAGGCATTAGGGAGCTTATTTTTGGATTAATACATTTAATGCATTTGATGAGTTTTTAAGGAGGCCGGTCTGCAACTGATTTAAGATTTAAACCATATAAAAACTTCTTACTGAAGCTGTAATGAAAAAAAAATCCGAATACAGAAGCAAACCGCTTTTTACGTCCCTCAGTTCACTACCCATGACACTAAAAACTTGGACCGTCCTCAGCTTGCTTGATGTGGCCAATTTTACTGAGGTTTTCTTCCTGTACACACACACACACACACACACACACACACACACACACTGCTCAAGTCATCACATATTCTCTCACAGATTCCAACGTTCAGTTTGATAATATTTAACTGCACGTATCTGCGTATGAATTCCTATATTCTATGGTATGCTCGTGAGAGCGCCTGGTCCTACGCGGTACCGCGTCGTCTATACTACGGATTTGCTTAACATCGGGAGATCTTTGATGTATTTCTATCACAAAGAAGAGGAAAAAAACACGCCGAACATTAAATCCATTAAGAATGCGTGACTACGACGTGCTGTGCGGTCGTCGCGCGACCTTTAGACCAACAGAAACGCAGAGCTTGGCCAGATTAAGAGCTGCTATTTCCTCTGATTGGTAATAGAGAAAATAATAAGGGGGCGGAATGAGCCGTTTCAAAGACTTCTCAGACATGAAAGAGTCTCAGATAATGCTAAAGTATAGGCTTCATGAAGCAGACGTGATGGGGGCGATGGGGGTGATCTTTGTTCTGAGAATGAGGTCCTCATTTGTCCTTGATGGCAAAGTGCATTATAGAGACACTACAACAAGTGAGCAGATGTTTCCCAAATTTTACGCAGCTGTTGGAAATCTCGACCGCGCGCTATTAACGTTCTGGAACACTCTCTTGTGTGTCAGCTTACTTATTATATATAAGAACAAGAATAATGTTACTTTGGGGGGGTCGGATCAAATGCTTCATGCAGGGGTTTCTGTGCGGAGTTTTTCACATTCTCCTCGTGATTGCATGGGCTTCATCTGGGTCCTCCGGTTTCCTCCAACAGTCCAAAGACATGCACTTAAGGCTAATTTGTCTTTTGTCAAATTGCCCCTAGGTGTTAGTGTGAGTGGTAGCCCTGTGATAGACTGACGAGCAGTTCAGGGTGTACCATGCCTTCACAAAGAGCTGGCTGAGATAGGCTCCGGGGCCCCCTGTGACCTTAATAGAATGAGCAAGTGTGTGAGAGTGTGAGAGGTTCACTTAAAAAAATTCAGTTCACTGAAACTCATAAAGGGGCGTCCACCTCAATGCAAGAAGGTCCTGGGTTCGAGTCCCAGGCTCTGTGTATTTGTGTTTGTATGGGTTTCATCTGGGTACTCTGGTTTCCTCCCACAGTGCAAAGACATGCACGTTTGGCTGATTGAGGTTGTTTCTAATTGCTCTAAGTGTGAGTGGAAGTGTGAAAGGCTGTGTGGATGTGTTGACTGGTGAGTGGTTCAGGGTGTACCCCGCCTTCGCCCAGAGTCGGCTGAGATAGGCATCAGCCTCCCTGTGACCCAAGAATAAAGCGTTTCAGCCAATGAGTAAATGAATAAATAGAACTTATAAAGTCAGTTACAACAATGATACTTGATTGTCTCTTTGTGCAAACGTTCTTAGGTTTACGGTATGTGGCAGACGCCTTTAACCAGAGCAACTTCCGGCTTTTTTCCCATCTCATTTATACAACTGAGCAGCTGAGGATCAAGGACGTTGCTCAGGGACCCAACAGTGGTAGCTTGGTGGTACTGGGGCTTGATCTGCCAACCTTCTGATCAGTAACCCAAAGTCTTAACCCCCTTTTTTCCCCCACCATCTTACATGAAAATGCATTTTAATGAACTTTTTAGATACATTTTGTTCCGAACAATCACAGAACTCACAATAATCACATGACAAACATAAGTGCTTCAAAATCTACGCATAATATTTCACCTTTACGTTGTTATTGTTATTCAGGCAGGAAGACAGACAGGCAGGCAGACACACAAATGAAAGACTGGATGGGTCAGCTGTCCCATATCTCCGGCACCCCTAATTCGAGTCCCCCAAAATGATTCACGGTGAGTCACTTGCCTGCGATGAAGCTCTCAGAAAATCAAAAATTCATTTCAGCTCATTCAGCAAGGAGGAGACGAGTCCTGTTAAAAAAATAAAAATAAAAAAAGGCTCGTTTCTTGCTTGAAGAAGCCTCAGGGGATGAGAATCATGGAATTCCCACAATGTCCCTCCTTCCTCCATGACAGCAGGAGAACAACTCCTATTTCGGACAGCCATGCCTTGGGGTGGGGGAAAGGTCTTGTCCGACTTCGCCCACACTTGCCTGAGAGGCCAGAAATAAAGAAATAGAGCCACTGGAGCCATCCGAGCTCCTTCAGTTCTCTCAGTGCTTTTTGCACGTGTACACCTCCTCTTCGCGGACGCAGGTCTGGCACTCGACATGGCAGCACCACCGTACCTGGCAGTTGCAGGACAGTGTGACGAGGCGCAGCGCTGTGTTGTAGCCACGTCCGCAGCAAAGGCTGCTGCAGCTCGTGTCCTTGGTGCAGGAGCGACCGGCCGTACCGGGCGAGTACCGAGACGGTCGGCAGAAGCTAGGTGACTCTTCTAGGAACACCAGCTCGGAGGGGTTAGGCCTCGGAGCAGTGTCACCTCGGCGAGCCGGCCCGGCCAGCTCGGTGTCACCGGTAGCTGCATTGGTGACGCTGAGGACGCGCACGGCCATGTCGTAGCGATACTTCAGCAGCTGGCCCGTCACGTAAAACGGCGAGAGCTGCTTCCAACACGTGCGTACTGCACACGAGCCGGAGACGCCGTGACACTTGCAGGTCGTCACCAACCCGTTCTTTACAGCCTGAAAGAGATGTAGAACATAAATTAGCATTTGGGAGACATGAGGGAATACAGGAACGAGAGCGGAGAGCTGACAGATGAGGCTGATTCATTAGTAATGATCTTATCTTGGATTCTTATATGACAGAGTTATTTTCCTGCAGGGCAGAGCTAGGAATGTGTGTGTGTGTGTGTGTGTGTGTGTGTTTTATGAGTCTGTGTGTGGATTCTGGGTTGTCTTGGAGCTGATACACCCTGAGCTATTGGTGATGAGGCATGGCATGTGGTAGAACTCATGGATGCAGGAGGACCTTGTCTCTAACTGGAGATCTTTGTTCCATGGTTCTTCACGTTCCATGATCCATCATTCTGTCGTTCTCATCTCATCTGTCTGTAGAAAATCAAGCATACAGGATGCGAGACACATTGTCTCACTGTGGACGGACTGATATGTCTCCAGTACATGTAGATGGTCAAGAAATTAGCCACTATGCTCCCAGAAACAAAAGGGCAGGAAGAGGTCATATCACCGGTGGGTCAGGTGGGGTGAGGGTGAGACCCAGGGGCAATATGTAAAGAGAGAGGGGGCTGCCCGAGTTATTCCACCCAGCACAGGTATGAAGTCCCTTGAGGGACATGTTTTCTCCTCCTCTACTCCATCTCTCACTCGTGCTCTCAGAGATCCAGCGTGATGGCGAGATAGAAAGAGCAGCATAGGGGAGGGGAGGACAACAAGCATTTCACCAACCGGTTTGTTTATGCCTCTGAGTGTTAACTCGGGGGAAATCTGAGTTCGATAAAGGTGTCACTCTTTCTGCCTGAGGCTGCTTATCCCCCGGCCACCCCGAAGAATTTATGGACAGCTTGAGTGAGGCCATGTAGAGACGCATAGCATGCAGGGAAATCTGCTCATATATTTCACGCACTACTCACTCACTCATTTGCCAGACCGCTTAATCTTATTAGAGTTGCGAGGAGGATGGAGCCTATCTCAGCCGACACCGGGTGAAGGTGTGGTACACCCTGAACAGCTCGGCAAACCAACGCAGGGCAAACACACACACACACACAGCCATTCGTACTCAAATTCAGACCTAGGGGCAATTTGGAACAGCCAATTAGCTGAATGTGCGTGTGCATGGACTGTGGGAGGAAACCGGAGTACCCGGAGAAAACCCACATAAGCCCGGGACTCAAACTTAGGACCCTCTTGCTGTGAGACGGACATGCTAATTTCTACCAGAGGCGGGGATTTGGACAAAGAAGACTTCATATAATTTTGGAGATAAAATTCTGGATCCGAGAATTTATTATTTTTTTTACAGATTCTTTTACATTGTGAGATGGAACAATTTTCGTCATTTTTGGTTCATATAGGGAGGAGAGCTCTGCTGGGTGGAGGTTTGTGCTCCCTGAGTGCTCTTGTTCCTTATGTTATAGCAGTGACCCTGGTACTAGGAATAATCGGTTCTGGGAATGAGTGAGTGATGATTTAAACCAGCGTTAAACCAGAGATTAACTCATATGAAAATGTAATCGTGATAAGATGTTCTCCCGTATCTTCCAGCCCTATCATCACCCAAAGTTGATCAAGTTATGGAACTTCACCCCTTTAAAAAGCTGACATACGATATCCGTCTGACCAATTAGGTTCGAGGATATGAAAGCAGTCACTCACCCGGATGCCGGCGTTTATATTATGTGCGTCGACCTGAGCCCGCAGGTCCTTGCTAACCCGTTTCTGGCCCAGGAACTTCTTGAGGAACCTGGTGCTGTACTTCAGGTTGTCTCCACACACTCCCCACTGCCATGCTTCACGCTGTTGCAGACCTGGAGTGTCGTCACATGTGCAGCGTTCCATACGGCCCGAACTACACGCTTTGGCCAGAGTGTGCGACAGCGCTGCTGAGGACACCGCCAGGAGGAAGGCCGTCTCCTTAAACGCTGTCGACAGAGAGTTGGGTTAATCCTTTTATTTCAATTAACCTGTTCATCCACCCTCCAGAGCTATTTATTCATCCATCCACCCTATCTCTCTATCCATCCACCCTATCAATCCACCCATCTCTCTATCCATCCACCCTATCAATCCACCCATCTCTCTATCCATCCACCCTATCAATCCACCCAACTCTCCATCCATCCACCCTATCAATCCACCCATCTCTCTATCCATCCACCCTATCAATCCACCCATCTCTCTATCCATCCACC
>JAQMYF010000003.1:5863954-5886454 GCA_030014195.1 Neosilurus mollespiculum | reverse complement strand
ATAATAATAATAATAATAATAATTTTATATATATATATATATATATATATATATATAAAATTATAAATCGTTTTTCTTTAGCTGAAATTATGTAAAGAACCAGAATCAATGCCGTGCGTAATTGCGCGCAACAGCTCCACATGTACCTGCTTCTTAATAGCGCCAAAGTAGATCCCTACACTGCATACGCACCTAGAGACACACTTAACAGTTCTTAGAATATACATATAAAATTATTCTGTGTATATTTTTTAAAGAAATTAAACACAAACAGCATAAAGAGTTGTACTATGAAAACTTCCCAAACATCTGAAGCGGCAAAAATAAAGAAATGAAATCAACAGGAACTCTTAAACTAATTCCTTAAGGAATAAATCTGAAAAAAAGAAAATGCATCTGACCCGAAGTAAGCTGCTGCTGCGTGGGAGAGCAGGATGATGCAGAGCGCGGTGAGTCGCAGCAGGAAGGCGGTCCCGGTCCCGGCGCGCATGGCTTCGCCTCGGCGCTGCTCCTCATCGCGCTGCGTGGCCGCGGAGAAAAAGGAAAAATCCCCGCTGCAACTGCACCCGCGACCTCTTAAAGGGGCAGATGCACCCTCTTCCCCCCTAACCCTCCCCTCCCCTCCCCTCTTCCCCACGAGCACAAGAGGAGGGAGGGAAGGATGCGGTTTAGTTCGCAGGGTTGCCAGATTTGGTGCGTGCCAAACTGGTAGCCACCCACACTCCCATAAATTAAACACCAAACTCTATTTTTCCTAGTTGGACCACAGCTCTGGAAAGCTAATTAAAGGTGCAGCACAAGCACTTTTAGAGGTAAAAGGATACATCTTTTCTCCTAAAGGTACAAAACACAAAACATGCAGCCTTGATAGGACCACCCCGGCAACACATTTGCTACCTTGACCTTATACAGTCTCAGAAACAAATCGTACTAATTGGTACCTTTTCTTGCCACTGGGGTGGTACTCGTAACTTTTGTTTTACATTTAATATGTAGGCTATCTTTCACATGGAATCCCATGTAGATAGCTTTAGTGTAAACGATTTAAGGTATATAATTGCACCGTTATTCATTTTTGAGATTAAAGCTTTAAACACTTTGAACATGACATGCAGATTTCATTACGGTAAAATGCTACTAAGCGGTACTTTTCTTGTCACTCACTTGTAACCACAATCATGGGTATATTTGGGTTGTTTTTTTTTTGTGTGTGTGTGTTTTTTAAAGATCTTCATCCACTTGGAAATGTGGTTTAAGTGCACCGTTAAACATGACCTAAGATATGCAATTGACCTGAAATTACTTTTTAGAGTAAAGATTTGAAGGTACCTTTCCAGGTAATAGATATATAGCTTACTAAAGGTGCCATCCCCACAACAATGAAACCTACAGTTTACCACCCTTGTGTCTGAACAAAGTAAAAACATACTATATGCACTAAAATGTGTGCTTGAGGGTGGAAACCTGGCAACAAGGACCAATTATGTACCTTAAATCATTGTAAATGTGCTTTATATCTGCTTCAGGTGAATTATAGTCCTACACATTTAGCTCCCCTTTAGGGCATGAATGGAATGATAAGGAAAGTACAACTTAGGTAGACTCCAACATGATGACTAGCTGTATTGACAACTTGGAATTAATAATAAGCCACTGTAATTGATTTATTACAGGACAACATGATTATTGATATGTTATTACTGTATGTTCTGGATAGATTCACTGGAACACCCATTTCAGACCAACCTGGCAACGCTATACAAGCAAAAGGCGACACACACACACACACACACATACACACACACACACTTGTATGCCTCTTTCTGATTGGATAGCTGCCATTTCCAAAATCAGCTGACCTTTCAAAAGGTGAGTTTACCTGATAAAGGGTGAAGATATGCGTGCATTCACACACCGACATCAAAAACATACACCTGCTTTGTTTTTAAAACCAATTTAATCAATGATCATAACTGGTCTATTAATGTAATTAGATGTTGCAGCTTATTTAGTGCAGATGTTCAGGGTGCAGTCAGTGACCCCCAGATGGTCCACAGTGTTCTTGTTTTGGTTGATAAAACACACATTTATTATTTGAATCATGCTGAAATAAAGGTGGACTGGATGAGCGCTTGTTTTTTTTTTTTTTTTTTTTTAGGAATAATTCAATATTTAAAGCTGAGCTTTTATAACACTGCAGACATTCTTTACCTCAGTCAGACATCTCTCTGTTCTAACATCTGATTATCACATAAAGCTTGATGTGCTGAATAAAACACTTGGAGGCATCTGATTGGTTCACTCTTTGGGGGTTAATAGACGTTATCCAAAGTGGAATCTACATGTGACTCTAAATGAAAATATTAATATATAGGAAGAAGATGAATGAATATATATATATCCACCGGGCTCATGATCAAGCGATCATGGGTTCAAGTCCCTGTTGTACCCCCACCGTGCTAAGACCCCTGGGCAAGGTCTTAACCACAAGTGTGCCTCTGTCCACCCAGCAGTATAAATGGGTACCAGTAAAAAAAATACTGGGAAGGTAACCTGCGATGGACTAGCGTCCCATCCAGGAGGAGTTGAACTCCTAGTCGCTCCACGCTACAGAAACCGGGGATAAGCACCGGCCTGATAAAGCCCAACAGACTTACCTTTCCTACCTACCTATATATATATTAATACACCCTGAACAGCTCGCCAGTCCATTGGAGGGCCAACTCCCACACAACCATTCACACAAACACTCAAACCTAGGGCAATTAAGAACAGCTAATTCGCCTAATGTGCATGTCTTTGGATTGTGGAAGGAAACCAGAGTACCCGGAGTAAACCCACATAAGCCCGGGACTCAAACTTAGGACCTTCTTGCTGTGAGATGGACATGCTAATTTCTATCAGAGGCGGGGATTTGGACACTCCACATATAAACGCCCTCGCCTATCTTGGGACTCGAACCCAGGACCTTCTTGCTGTCAGGTAGACATGCTAAAACCTATGACACCATGTCACCAATAATTAAACTACTCATTGAACATTTTAATACTACTAGAGTCACGGGGAGGCTGGAGCCCATCTCAGTCGACACTGGCGAAAGTGGGGTACACCCTAAACAGCTCGCTAGGTCATCGCAGAGCAAACACACACACAACCATTCGCACTCGCACTCACACCTGGGGGCGATTTGGAACAGCCAGTTACTTTTGGGTACTCCGGTTTCCTCCCACAGTCGAAACACATGCAGATTAGGCGAATGGGTTGTTCCAAATTGCCTCTTAGTGTGAGTGTGAATGGTTTTGTGTGTGTGTGTTGCAGTGCGATGGTTCAGGGTGTACCCCGCCTTCGCCCAGAGTCAGCCGAGATAGGCTCCAGCCTCCATGGACTCTAGTAGAATTACACAGTTCGGCAAGTGAGTGAGTAAGCATGGCATTAAAGTTTTGGCGCACGGTGTTGTAGTGGTTAGCACTCACGCCTCACAGAAAGAAGGTCTCGGGTTTGAGCCCCGTGGATGGTGAGACAGTAACAGCATGTTGGGTGGTACGGTGGTGTAGTGGTTAGAATATCTGCCTCACAGCAAAAAGGTCCGGGGTTCGATTCCCGGGCTCGGCCGTCCCTGTGTGTAGTTTGCATGTTCTCCCCGTGCTGCTGTGGGTTTCCTCTGGGTACTCTGGTTTCCTCCTACAATCTACAAATCATGCAGATGAGGCTAATTGGCTCTTCAGTATTCCTCCTAGGTGTGAGTGTGAATGGAAGTTTGTCCAGCAGAACAGGTTCTGCAGGAGGAAGGCTAGCAACCCTCTCATGTAAAAACGTACTGTGCGCTGCAGCAGAAACCACAAAGGTGGCCCAGTGCATGATGGGTGCGGAATGGGAAGTGGGTTCGAATTTAGAAACAGGGACGGTTTTGCATAGCAAAATATTCATCTGGTAATTGATTGCGGTGACAAATTTCGAGCAGAGATATCTCGTGTTCACCGTCATTTACGTATGAAGCTTTAATTGTTTAGAAACGGCGGCTCCATTCTCGCTTCCTGTGCAAAATTAACGCGCAGCATATTCGATGCCGTTACTTCACCCCTGTCATCACCTCACACGACTGGTGCTCTAATCACTCATGGGATCTCGCCTTATCTCAGTCTTCTGTCCCTCTGAGTCTGACCAGCTGGACTCCGCATTTCCAGGATGATGTCACGCTCTTTGTTCGAGGCGCTCGCTGGCGTATCTGGAGGTGTGTCAGGTGCCCTTCCTGCTAGTATCACAAAAAAATACAGATTGTGACTGGGTTAATCCTGGAGTGGGGTGAGTGACTGAGCTGTAACTGAATAATTAAGGGATATATATGTATATATAAAACATTTGGTCATAGCGTAGTGGTTAGTATGTCCGCTTCAGAGCAAGTAGGACTTATGTGGGGTTTGCATGTTCTATGTTTGCATGGGTTTCCTCTGGGTACTCCAGTTTCCTCCCACAGTTCAAAGACATGCACATCAGGCTACTTGGCTGTTCCGAATTGCCCCTATGTGAGTATGTGAGTATGAATGGTTGAGTCTTTGCTGCCCTGTGATGGTCTACCAAGCTGTTCATGGTGTGTACCCCTCCTTTGCCCAGTGTTGGCTGAGATAGGCTCAGCCTCCCCGAGTCCCGAGTAGGATTAAGTGGTTCGAGTTCAAACTGAGTTAGCGAGTGACGTTAAGTAATGCTAGGCACTGACAGCTCCAGGGACGCTGGTTTGATCTCAGAAGTGCGGAATTGCACATCTTCTCATTGTGTCTGTGTTGGGTTTCCTCCTTGATCTCTAGTTTCCTCCACCACTCAAAAAACATACATGTAGATGGATTCGCAATGTTAAATTCCGCATAACGGTGACAGACTGTAAATGTGTGGGTGCATGGTGCACTAGGATGGACCGCCATCCTATGGTGGGTGAATTCTCCCATCATGCCCCAAGTGTTACTGGTACGGGCTCCGGATCCACCACACCCACCAGATAAACAAATGAATAATTGGTCTGTTCAGGCTTTTAAACCAACAGCTTGCTAGGCTTCTGAAAACTGAGAAAGTGATCATAAAAATAATTGTACTCATCCTTGAAGGTGATCTGTCTGGAAAACCTACTTTACTGAGAACCTCTAGATAAGGAAATCTTTCAGATCCCTGCTAGAGTTAAACGTTCTAAAGGTCTGAGGCTCCATCTGGTGGCATTGTCGGGACATACATTCATTCATTTGCTGAACTGTTTAATTTTACTAAGGTCGTGGCGAGACTGAAGCCCTTCTCAGCCAACACCCTGAACTGCTCGCCAGTCTGTCGCAGGGCCCACACACACACAACCATTCACACACACACACACACACACACCTTAAACGTAGGGGCAATTTAGAACAGCCAATTGGCCTAAAGTGCATGTCTTTGGACTGACAGAGGAAACCGCAGTACCAGGAGGAAACCCATGAAAGCACAGAAAGAACATGTAAACTTCACATAGAAATTTCCCTGTTGAGCCCAGGACTCAAACCCAGGACTCAAACCGATGACCTTCTTGCTGTGAGGCGGATGTGCTAACCACTACGCCGGTGGACATGCTAACCAATGGTCCCGCGTGCCGCCTATTACAGGGAAATTATAGTAAAACATACAACCCTAAAACCATCAAAAATCTATCAGACATCAGTACTGACAGAATATTTATAAGGATTCCCTTTGGAGAAAACCTGCATGTTTGCGGCGGCACTGTGGTTGGCATGTCCGCTTCACAGCAAGAGGGTCCTGGGTTTGAGTCCCAGGCTGAGGCGTTTCTGTCTGAAGTTTGTATGTTCTCCCTGTGCTGGATTTACTTGTTGGCAATTTGGACTAACTGGTTGACCTAATGTGCATGTCTTTTGCTTTTTGGAGGAAACCGGATTACTGGGAGGAAACCCAAGGAAGCATGACTGCTTGATCCTACTAGGGTTGTGGGGAGGCTGACTTTGGGCATACCTGGAAAGCTTGGGGTACACCTTGAACAGCTCGCCGGTCTACTACAGGGCCAACAGGTAAACCATTCACGCTTACACCTTACGGCAATCTGGAACAGCTAATTAGCCAAACGAGCATGTATTTGGACTGGAGGAAACTGGAGGAAGCCAGAATACCCAGAGGAAACCATCACGAGCATGGGAAGAACATGCAAACTCCATACAAAAATACCCTTGCAGAGCCCAGCACTTGAACCCAGGACCTCCTTGCTGTGAGGTGGACATGCTAAGCACTACGCCACGATGCCGCCCTCCAGATATCATCATAGGAAGAAGAAAAAAAAATCACGGTTTGAATTAGACACGGTGGATATAAAGACGGTTTATATTACAGTGATTGAAACTGGGGCATGGTGGCGTAGCGGTTAGCACGTCCGCCTTACAGCAAGAAGCTCCTGGGTTTGATTCCTGGGCTCGGGCATTTCTGTGCGGAGTTTGCATGTTCTCCCCATGTTTGCGTGGGTTTCCTCCACTTGCTCCGGTTTCCTTCCACAGTCCGAAGACATGCAAATTAGGCTAACTGGCTGTTCCAAATTACTCCTAGGTGTATGTGAGTGTGAATGGTTGCCCTGTGATGGTGTGGCGTACTGTTTAGGGTGTACCCCGCCTTCGCCCAGTGTTGGCTGAGATAGGCTCCAGTATCCCTTGAAACTCATGTAGATGGGTGGAACTAAAAATTGTACTTCAGTCAGCCAGCAGGGGCACTAGACCTGTAGTAGCTTTAAGCTGACAGCCCATTTTGATGGCTTTACTGTAGTTCATCTGTGCTTCAAGTCAAAAAGATGATAAAAAAAAAAGGTATTTAAATTTAAATATACCTCCTGGAATTAAATATAATACATGAGTTATTTGTTGTGCTTGATTGACAACCTCATAAAAAAACTAAACGGTGAAATAATGATCATCATTCACATCTGATCCGTCTTGGTAGAATGTAAACACACACTTGGTTACTAGAGAGTCGGTTTAAGTCGTAGTGCTGTCGCGGATGTTGCAGTCGGAAGCTGAAGAGTTGGATCTGTGTCTTTAATCCACGCCCACAAGAGAAATCCGGATAGTCACGTTTGATTGGATGATATTGATTATGGGCGGGACGATATGGCCACTTTGGACGAAATGATTGGCTAGAATCTTACTTTGGACAACGCCCATGGCGCGGCTGCCTTCAGTCCGGTTAAAGACGCCATTTTGTCGTTAGCGGTGACGAGGAGAACAGGGATATTGTTGGAAAGCGGCATTGAAAAGGTAAATAAAAAATAATAATAATAAACGGAAGTATAATTTTCTTTCTTTTTTTTTTCGTGGTACAATTCACAAAAGAGTATCCGTTTTACGGGACATTAGTAAAAAAAAAAACCCTGTATATTTCCAAGCTAATACGTTAGCTATTGAATTAGCTACGTTAGGGAAGGTATTTTGCTAGCATGCTAGCTAGGCTAATATTTGACTAGCTAATTCTGTAGCACGGACAGCTAACATTTACCTTATTTTATTAGACTTGGCTTATTTTTCACACGACGTATTGTGTAAATATGTAAGATATATTTCGTTAGTACGAGTTAATTTAGGAAGAAGACGGTTAAGTAGCCGTCCTGTCTGATTAGCTCCGGTGCTAAGCTTATCGGTGGATGTTGCTAACTCAGAAGCTCGAGATCTCTGAAGAAAAAGGCAACAGGAAATGGTTCAAGGGGCTTATTTAACGTGAAAATACCGAATTAAATCAGTCGGTTTAATAAAGACAGAATGAATGGAGGAAAAATAAGTATGTGTAGGCTAATTTAATTAGTCAGCGAGCCTGGGATGGGGTAGGCCTTGTGTTTCATGTGCGGTTGTACTTGAGACGCATTATGAAGGGTTGTGGAGTGTTCTAGCAAACTGGGGTTTGGTATGAAATGGGATTAAATAACCAATATCTTTCATATCAAATGAATATATCGGGGTTTTTTATGTGTTCCTGAAACGCATTAAATGTTTATATTGCATATATGTTTGTTATTTGCTGAATGATTTATATTTGGAGGTAGTTATTGGGTTCCTGGTGTATTGGAGTGTCCTGTGCTGACGTCACCTGGGGACCCCATTCATATGATAGGAGTGATACAGGTCAGATTTTGTTGTTTCCGGCTGAGAAATACAGGGGAAGTATTTTTAAATATATATATAATTATATGTAGGTTATAGATGTCAGGTTTGCAAATTGTTCAGGGTGCATATTTGTTTAAAGTGCCCCCAAATATATAAAATTGCTTTTTGTTTCATTATGATCTGAAACAGCCTGAAAAATGACACCACATTTGTTAAAACTGGATGGAGATGAGTGAAATGATGCAAATCATGGGTTGTCCGCAAGCTCGTCAATCGGACCAGGCCGTCAAAATATCATTTACTTTGCACGGACCACCATCCTAACATCCTGCCAATGAAAATGCTGTATATTGGAGCGTGCCTCATGCGCTTCCTGGATGTTGTGTCCAGAGAGATTTAGATAACAATTAAGTATGAATTTTCCAAATGTCTGATATGGAACAGCGTGAAAAATCATGAAAAATGATGCCACGTTTGTTAACATCGGATGTATATGAGAGAAGAAATCGGTATGGTATAATTTTTTTCGGACCCGAGGTGTAACGCTAACCAGTGCTATTAAGTGAGAGAACTTTTGCTGTTTAGCGAATTTGGTGAAGCGCAAAAAACTGCTTCCAAAAACATGAAGTGTCCTGAAATTTTAAATAGTTATTTGAGGTCATCATAATGACATCATAATCAGCTATACGAGGTTAGTGTAAAGCTATGGCAGTCTGCAAGGTGCGTACTTTGCAAAGCACTGAAAAAAAAAAAAAAGTCATAAACTGTGTATGAGCTAATGCTTGGATACCAGGTGCCTCGTTCATGCCCTTTAATTATTTATATTTGGTGGGTTTAGTATGCAAGTTTTCCCAGACAGGATGTAGTAATTTATTTTTAGGTGCTCTGACTTGACATTGACAATCAATGTAGGCTCCATTGTTACATGGATTTGATCATTGACATGTTCTATTTTGTAAAGCTGTACGGTTTTGTGTACACCTGATAATGAGAACTTTATCCAAAAACGTGCCATTCTACCTTTAACGCGGAATGAAAGGAAAGCCTTCCAAACCCTCGTTACACCGAAAATATGTATATTTTCATCGTCAGGTGGTTTTTACTTGCATATAAAAAGGTTGCAATGTACTAAAAAGCGCTTGATAGTTTTGCATTAGCTTGTTTGAAAAGGCCGCTGTTTGTAGTCCGTCTCACTCCTGCGAGAATAGGATGTAGACCCATCAGTTCCCATAAGGCAAGATGCCAGCGAAAATAACAGTATACGGATATTAAACTAACTGATCAGTTGAATATTAATGTACTTGTGATTAATGCTTGACACATCTGCACATAATACAACATTATATTTATTTGCATTATATCAGACAGGCGTCTGCTCGTTTACATGATGAGCACATGGTAAATACCCAGTATATTTAAAGCAGAAAACTTCCGTATGAACTGATTGTCGCCATCCCTGTCCCGTATACACCCCCCCCCCCCCCACACACACACACACACACACACACGCACAAAAAGACCAATACAATGTATGCAAGCTTTTAATAAGTTTGTGTTTAATTTCCCTTTAGTGTTTTGGTCAGATGTTATCGTTACATTGAGTAACAATGATAAAGGTCCAGCTGTACTCGTCCTCGCTCACAGTGATGAGCCTCTAACCCGAGTGCACAGACAGTCTCTTTTTAATGCTTGCATTTTATTGATGATTAAAATAAGGACACATTCATTCACACTGTGTTCTCCCTCATACTGTCACTTTTTCACGAGTTATCACTTTTCTTTCGCACCACAGACGCCTTGTTTGTACATGACCTGGAGAATAAATGCTTACTGTTCTGTTCAGACTTCTTTCAACATTCTCTTTAGACTAAAATAGTAAAAATGAAAGAATCTGTCAAAGCCATCATTAAACAAATTGTTTTTTGTTTAAAAAAAAACAAAAAAAAACACACACTTTGCTGGTACAGGTTGACGGGCCTTTTTCTGGTGTATCGGTTGTTGCTTGGAACTTTAGTGTGGTATCAACATTGGGAAAGTCTGATTCCTTAAATTAATTGCTAAGAGTTCGCTTTGTACATGTGGTTGTTTGGTTATTTTGGCTTGATGTGTTGAGAAACACTACTTGATACGTCGGGCTATGATGATCTCGGTCTATCTTAGTCTGTGTGTGTGGCGCAACCTCGACATCGTGGGCGAGATCAGATGGTGTCATGTGCCTGGCTCGGAGCTCTCATATCCTAGAGCTTCAGCCACGTCGCACATGCTTTTGTTTACCTGTGATGTCACAAGATACTTGGAGACATGCCCTGTAGATCGAGCACAGGTGAAGTGTACAGGTGCTGACTTATGATATTATTATTATATCAGATTATAATATATATTTTAAGATATATTTTATATATATATTATAAGAGACAAAAAAAAAAAAAAGAAGTCCAGGACTCCTTGTGTTTTATAACCGTGTCTTACTACCCTGCTTCCAGTCTATCCTAGAGCCTTAAAGACCACAGTCAGCAAAACACCCATGTCTCTGCAGCTCGGTCGTGTCACGGCTGACCGATCCGCAGAAAACTGTTAGGTCGAGGTGTCAGTCCCGATCCTGTTAACCTGCGTAGTGGGGCGTAGATCATCGGCTCGAATGAAAATCCCTACAGTGGTTGACAAGAGGGAAAGCGGGGCAATAGGATCGTCTGTAGGCCGTGTGAGCGTCGTGCCGGTGCTTGCGGTTGTCATGGAGGGGGTTGACCTTGTTTTCGCAGGTCTGAAACGTTTGCAGAGGGCTCATTATTACCTACCGCACCTCCCTTCTCTTGTCCTTTGGCAGTCAATAATTAATCCTTCACGGACCTCGTGAATTACTCATGAGGCTCGGTTTGTCGTTGACTTTCATGGAGCGCCGGCTTCAGGTAACCTATTAGACATTGTGAAAGATATCTGTGAGCAAAACATGATTACGGATATATTTGTTCATGGACAGACATTCTTAATTATATACGCTAACCTTAGTGCTTGTTTTATGTGGACATGTTTAATTTTATGCCACTTTTTATTTATTTACTGCTTATTTTTGTGAAGTATGTAAATCCTAATCATTGGCACCCTTGGTCAAGATTTGGTTTTAAAGGGTTTGGACCAATTTTTTATTCTGAAACTAAAAATATAAAAGAAGGACTTGTGTTACAATTAGTGGCACCTGTGTTCCCAGAACAGATATCTCCCTTTGCGAACGTTTCAGACAGCACATCTGGACCTGATTGTGTCCATTGAGAACGGTGATAGACCCAAAGTTATTGTAGATTTCCAATTCCACCCATTTATCTATCTATATATCTGTCTCATTTTGAGTTTCTAAATGAGCTTGTTTCCCTCCGGTCCTCTTACTCAGTCCTCTCTGTTTCACCCCTGCTTGTAGGGTGGAGGCCAACTTGTAGATGAATCTCTTAGTCTTCTTGTGGTACAACAAATCGATGTCTCTCACTCTTCTAGCCGTGTATGTGTTTCCAGTATGAGTCAACGTTCCAGCACACTTCCTCATAGCTGTACTGCTGTTGTACGTTCTGAAGGCCTCTATGTGTTACAGATGTAGACTCAGGGATGAATAAGTGCAAGGTTTAGTCATCTAAGAAACATTTTAGCTGCGGAACCCGATGGCACGCGTCACTGTGTGGGTTGGGAATGTGAAACTGGGCAGTTTTCCGTCACTAGGACCAGAAAATAAAGGCTGCAATGATAATTCCACTTGTTTTTTTAATATGTAAATCATTACCTATAGTTCCGGTTATTTAGACAGTTTAAATATGTTTATAATCGCGGTAATTATGACCGCTGTTATTTTAATTGCTTATTGCATAACCGATGTGTAATGGTTGCCTTCCTGTATTTTGGTTAGAAACTTTTGGTTTTGCCTGTTTAGAAGAGTGGAAGTGCTTTCGTCTGCGTTCTTGCGACAAGAAAGTAGAGGCTGGAACATTTTTTTCGAGTCCTCTGATTTGGTTGGTTAGACCCACGTGAAACATGAGCGCAACCAGAAGAACGAGAAGCTTGTGGTATGAAAGGAGAGCCTCACAAAATCTCCTGTTACACATGAACACGTATATTTTCATTATAAGAAGTAGTATTTACTTACATTTTTGCAGTTTCGTAATCTGATGAAATGTGTTTGGTAGTTTTCATAAACCTGATTAAAAGGCCACCATTTGGAGTCTATTTCACTCTTGCGAATGCATGAAATCATGAGAATAGGACGTGAATCCATCAGTACATATCAGGCAAGATAACGGCAAAAATAACAGTATACGGATATTAAACTAAACCTCTGAATGAAATAAAACTATGTACATCACATAATACATGCTTACATTTACATACATCAGACCAGCATGCGCTCATTTACATGAACGAATTGGGTGTCCCGCTGTTCATTCCTATGCAAATTACTTACGTGTTTACCGTCCCATTCACACGAATCAAGTGCATTTTTTTCACAGAGGAGCTTGTAATAACAATAATGTGTTTTGATGCACAAAGACGTATGCAAGCTTTTTTTTTTTTTTTTTTTAAGTTTGCGTTCAATTTTCCCATGATGCATCACAGATAATGTAAAAAAAAAAACAATACAATGTTAGCCTGTGGTAGCTGTTTTCTGATTGAATTTTATTTTACCTAAATTGTAGAAAAATGCTTTTCCAAGCACCTCGTAGCCGTGAATACCCAATCAGTATGCAGGACAACACCAGGTATGTACGATACCTGCCTGTCACGAAGTAGGCGTGATGCTTTGCAGGCACAAATGTAATACCAGGTATGATGACGTGAATTACTATCAAAGGACAACACAGCAGGGCTGGAAACCACAGAATGCTGTCATCGGCTTCCTGGTCCTACACACTGCATGACTGTAACAGTTAATTAACCGTGTCGTAAATCAAGGGAAGCAAACGTGTTTTAAAGGAATTTTTTATTAAAATCTCTCTCTCTCTCTCTCTCTCTCTCTCGCAATGTGTTTGTTGTTTGAAGTTTATGAAAACACGTGTGCCGTGTCCGGCAGCGCTAGGATGAAAGAATGAACACGGCACACGTTCGGGTTAGTTAACGGAACGCGTCGTTTCAGACCGTCTGAGCGGGCAGGTGATTCGGAACATCCGAAAATCCGACCGCGCAGAAATGTGGCATTACTTGAGAACTTACACAAGCTTGGTTATTTCCTCTTGATGTAATCTTTGTAGGTGTGAAGGGGGATGTTTAAAGGTGGAGACCGTATTTGGTTACCAACACCTTTAAACACTGACTGGTTACTGTAGTGGTTTACGTTCTGGATCTGTTTAACCACCTAACAGAAATAGCTTTCTGATGTAATTTTGTGTGTGTTTCAGTCTCATTTCTTGTTTTGGTTTATTTTTTTTTGTAAGCAAGCATGTATCTGCAGAGATGAAATTATATCTCAGTCTTTCTCTCTCTCTCTCTCTCTCTCTCTCTCTCTCTCTCTCTCTCTCCTGTCAGTCACAGAGATATTTCCCAAACCTGGGTGTCTGTGAGCTCGGGTTCGTGTGCGTTATGCTGCTGGATTGACATCTCAGAGGAATCGCGTGAAAGCCTGCACCCTCTCAAATGGGTGTTTAGGAGGAAATCGGGAACATAAAACTTCCTAAAGTACTTCCTACTGCGCTCCTGTATATTGGACCTAAATGTTAACAGTTGACATTGTGTGTGTGTGTGTGTGTGGGTGTGTGTGGGTGTGTTAGGCGTGTCATAAAAAAACGAGTCTTCCCGGCCTTACTACCGTTTTTTCTCGGAACCTGTTCCCGAAACGGCAGACTGCACGCAGCTAGTGTAAAGGCAGTGTAACCTTTATGATGCACAGCTGCGCTTGGCATTTAAATCGTTCAGTCAGATTTATTGGGGCTGTGTGTAGGCTGTTTGTCTGTTTTCTTGTTAATTCATCTTTTTTGTTTTTTTAAGCTTCGTATAGCAGTGTCTGATCGACCGGGTTTGAGAGCCCTGCTCTGATTTTCTGGAAACTGGCTGTCCTTGTGTCTGAACTGTGTTCCTCGTGGACCTTACGGTGCATTATGGGTATCGTATTCCCTGTCCGGCTTGTCATCGTTTTGTTCGTTTTTGCTAGCGGGCAAGAATAAAAAATTAGGGTGCTGGAGGGCGTTTTTGGACGTGACTCTCGCCCTCGCTGCTCCCCGCAGTGGCGCTTCCTGTTTACATGCAGAGGCTCATACAAGCGTGTTTTCTCTTCGTGTGGACTTTATGGTGAGTGGGAGAAGCTGAAGAAAGCACTGATGTCGCTGTTCTCCAGCAAGGTTTAAAAATAATTTAAAAAATCTTTTCTTTTCTTCTTTATTAAATAATTTAAGGGAGTGCTCGTGATTATTTTTGCCCATAAGAACAAGCGTCGTCATGGCTGATGAGATTTTTGTGCAAGGGTGTGCTCATCTCCCTTTTATATCGCACATCAGACGGCAGAAGATAAGCGATCCTTCTCCCGGTTTGATTAATTCAGAGCTCTGGTGTCTCCTTTTACAGGCTGGTCAGGTTTCTGGTTACCTGCAGTGGCCTACATTCGCATCATCACTGACCTCATTGTTCCTTCCTCCCCAGGCCCGAGCAGCCACGCAGTGCTGAGCCGTAACCTTTGTTTCTAACCACACAATGGGAGTTTGGCACTTGGAAGTCTTTTTGCTTTGCATAGAGAAAGTAAACAGGTTCAAAGTTTTGACTTAATTTTCCTAATTTGTGAGGAAAGCTGTAGCGCTGGGTTGGTCCGTGTAACAAGGCAAGGGCACAAGCGGCAGTGGGGAAGGGGTTAAATGAACATCATGCTACGTTTGGTAAAGCCCTGGCAAAAATAAAAAAAAAAAAACGAGGAGAGTGGTGTTGGACAGAGGGTTGCGGTGTATTTTCAGTGTTTGGGTGGCTCTGGGTTACTGATCAGGAGGTTGGCGGTTCAAGCCCCAGTGTCACCAAGCTGCCGCTGTCGGGCCCTTAAGCAGGGCCCTTAACCCTCAGCTGCACAGTTGTATACAGGTGAAACTCGAAAAATATCGTGCAAAAGTTCATTTATTTCAGTAATTCAACTTAAAAGGTAAAACTAATATATTATAAACCCTTTACTTGCAAAGTAAAAAATTTCAAGTCTATATTTGTTAGAGTTTTGATGATTATGGCTTACAGCTTATGAAAACCCGAAATCTAAAACCTCAGAAAATTAGAATATTACATGAATAAAAAAGGATTTTAAATACAGAACTGTCGGCCCTGTGTAAAGTATAATCATGCAGATGTACTCAGTACTTGGTTTGGGCCCTTTTACATGAATTACTGCCTCACTGCGGCGTGGATGCTATCAGCCTGTCGCATTGATGAGGTGTTATGGAAGACCAGGATGCTTCAATAGCGGCCCTCAGCTCTTCTGCATTGTTTGGTCTCATGTCTCTCAACTTTCTCTTGGAAATGCCCCATAGATTCTGTATGGGGTTCGGGTCAGGAGAGTTTGCTGGCCAACCCAGCACAGTAATCCCACAGTCACTGAACCAGGTTTTGGTACTTTTGGCAGTGTGGGCAGGTGCCAAGTCCTGCTGGAAAATGAAGTCAACATCTCCGTAAAGCTTGTCTGCTGAAGGAAGCATGAAATGCTCTAAAATGTCCTGGTAGACGGCTGCGTTGACTCTGGACCTAATAAAGCACAGTGGACCAACACCAGCAGATGACATGGCTCCCCAAATCAACACAGACTGGAAACTTCACACTGGACTTCCAGCATCTTGGATTGTGTGTCTCTTCGTTCTTCCTCCAGACTCTGGGACCAGGGTTTCTAAATGAGATGCAAAATTTGCTCTCATCAGAAAAGAGGACTTTGGACCGCTGAGCACCAGACCAGTTCTTTTTACTTTAGCCCAGGTGTAAGACGATTCTGATGTCGTTTGATGATCAGGAGCGGCTTGACGACAGGAATACGACATTTCAAACCCATGTCCAAAAGCTCCCTCACACTTTTGAATGGCCTTTTCCTGACAGTCCTCTCCAGGCTGCGCTCATCCCTGCCGCTTGTGCATTTTTTTCCTCCACACTTCTCCTTCCACTGTACTTTCTATTAATGTGCACTTTAAGAAGCTTTTGAGGCTCTCCCTCCTTGTGGAGGGGGTCAGTGATGGTTTTCTTCACAACTGTCAGGTCAGCAGTCTTCCCCATGATTGTGAATTCTACAGAACCAGACTGAGAGACCGTTTAAACGCCCAGGAACCCTTTGCAGGTGTTTGCGATTATTTCGCTGATTACAGTGTGACACAATATTGAACCTTTTCACAATATTCTAATTTTGAGATTTTAGATTTCGGGTTTTCACAAGCTGTAAGCCATAATAATCAAAATTATAAGAAATAAACGCTTGAAATATTTCACTTTGCATGTAATGAGTCTATATAATATATAAGTTTCACCTTTTAAGTTGAATTGCTGAAATAAATGAACTTTTGCACGATATTCTAATTTTTCGAGTTTCACCTGCGTACAACTCGGCAGCTGAGGGTTAAGGGCCCAACAGCAGCAGCTTGGTGACACTGGGGCTTGAACCGCCAACCTCCTGATCAGTAACCCAGAGCCACCCAAACGCTGAAGAACACCGCAACCCTCTGTCCAACACCACTCTCCTCATTTTTTTCCCCCGCAGCTTCTGTGCAGGCTCCACCAAACGTAGCATGATGTGCTGCTTTCGTTAACCCCTTCCCCAATGCCACTTGTGCCTTTGCCTTGTTACACGGACCCACCCAACACTACAGCTTTCCTCAAAAATTAGGAAAATTAAGTCAAAACGTTGAACCTGTTTCTATATTCGAATTTTTTGAGTTTCACCTGTATATTAGATGAAAACTGTAAGTCGCTCTGGATAAGGGCGTTTGCCCAGTGCTGTAAATGTAGTGAAAAATAAGATGTGTTTGAAAGTGGCAGCAGCGGTGGCTCGGTGATGGACTCAGGGTTACTGATCAGTAAGTTGGCGGTTCAAGCCCTGTTACTGGCAAGCTGCCACTGTTGGGCACTTCAGCATGGCCCTTAACCCTTTCTACTCCAGGGTTTGGTCTGCTATGACTGACCCTGCGCTCTGACCACGACTTCCTAACAAGCTGGGATATACTAAGAAACTGGGGGGGGGGGTTACAGTGGACTAATGCTAAGGAAACTGATTGGATCAGTCAAAAATTAAATTAAAAAAAGATATTTTAACAAAAAGTCCTCAATTTTACATCAGAAATTAGGATCTATAGCTTCTGGGTATTGAGCAGTGGTTCCAGATGTTGTGGGGCCACCAAGGAGGTTCAGTTAACGGTTCCTTAACAGGATTACATAAAAGGTTATGTCGGGATATTCATGAAATTTCTACGGAATGCAAAGTTTAGGACAGAGAAGACCCCCCTTTGATTTTTAGACATGATTCGGGTCAAATTAGGGATCCAGGAATTTTTTAAAGGATTTTTTTTTTTTTTACAGTTAAGATGTTTTTTATTTATTTGAATATGTGGTATTACAGCAGGCCCAGAAGGGGGCGCTGTGTCCTTTTTTTTTTTTTTTTTTTTTTTTTTTTTTTTTTAAATAAAGTTGGTGGAGGTTTGCACTCTCCAAGCACTCCTGTTAGTGTTCTCACTAATTAAACACAGCTTGTGGATAAACACGAGAAGTTAAGAGAGAGGAAAAAATCAGTCGCAGACACTCGTAGTGCCGTTAATGCAGACGAGCCTCGAATAAAAGCTTTGCTGTTGATCTGATGGGAATCTCTCGTGTTAAATAAGGTCTAGTGGTAAATTCTTTACGCTTTGGTGAACAGACTTTTTTTTTTTTTTAGTTTGACTCCATTCTCACATCCTTCTCCTGTTCTTTGTTTTTTTTTAGCATGGTGTGGCACTCTATCTGCTAATTCCTCATTGTCTCTCTTCCTGTTTCATGCTCGTGCTTTTAACAACACTGACCCGACCGTGTATCTGTATCTGATACTTGATATGAAGTACGATATTCTGAGCTGTTTTTTTTTTAATTTTGTCTCCCTCAGATCTGCCACCATGGGGAATATGTTTGCAGGCCTCTTTAAGAATCTCTTCGGGAAGAAAGAGATGCGAATCCTGATGGTGGGTCTGGATGCTGCTGGCAAAACCACCATCCTGTACAAACTCAAACTTGGAGAGATCGTCACCACCATCCCCACTATCGGTGTGTGTTTCTGTCCTGTCGTTAATGTCATTTGTGTTGCTTGTTTTTTTTTTTTTTTGTGTGTGTAGGGAGAGTTGGGAGTAAACTGTGTGCCGCTAGTCGTTTTAGTAAATAATATCTTGAACATTCATGTTATATTTATTCGCTTTTTTTTTTTTTTATCCAATAGTAAGACGTAGATGAATCTGAGACTATGAAATGAGAATTTTTTTTGTATTTATGCTGCTCCAGAGTATCCAAAATGGCTTCCGTCCATTGCAGGGGGTGTAGAATGATGTATCTCATTGAGTTTTGTGTATATAATGCTACACATGATAATGAAATTTTACTTTTGTTATCATGTATTAAAACATAAATGGTGTATATTTATAATTAATAAAGGAAATTGTTTGCAAAATGAAAAAAATTAGAAAAATTTTGACGTGATTGTTAAATTGAATGAAAAGGATAGCGGCGGTTTTGCTAAGACTTTGGTGCTTTAATCTGTCGGGTGGGTTGTTACACGGGGCACCACATTTGTGCAGGGTGTGATTATTTTATTTTTTTCAATGCCTCGCTCTGGTACTGTCATGTCATGTAGGTCGCATAGGTGTGGCTCGGTGTGTTCAGCGCTCGTATAGGGGAAAGGCGACCGATTTCCGTTAAACTGATGGTGGCGCCACTCATCCATCAAACTCGTGCCATAGAAGAAGAAGAAGGGGGGTCATTAAAAGCGCCAGGCAAACTATCAAAGCCAGTCCATTGCAGGGCAACACACGCAACCACTCACACTTGGGGCAATTTGGAACAGCCACTAAGTGTAATATGTGTTTTTTGGACTGTGGGAGGAAACCGGAGTACCCGGAGGAAACCTGTGGAAGCTCAACACAAACGCCGGGGATTCGAACCCAGGACCAGGGATTCTGTAACTATTGTGACATGCCTGTGAGCAGCTTAAATTTATTTTATAACAATTCTGTACAAAAAAATTTACAATTTGTTGAGTGTGTGTGAGAGAGAGAGAGAGATGGAAAGGGGAAGTGGTGGTGATGCAGCTGTTAACAGTCGGGTTTGTAAACAGCTGCATCACCACCATCACTGGCATTGACCCGAGGCTGTAGTGAAAACTCCTGATTAGTGACCCCGAGCTGTGACACTCATCACTCCGTAGGCTCCTCCCACTTCAGCATAGCGGCTCGCAGACGTGTTTCTCTCTGACCTTCTGTCCTCTTCCTCCTCCGCAGGTTTTAACGTAGAGACAGTAGAATATAAAAACATTAGTTTCACGGTCTGGGATGTTGGCGGTCAGGATAAGATCCGGCCGCTGTGGAGGCATTACTTCCAGAACACGCAAGGTTGGTGTCAAGCAATGAAAAAAAAAAGTCTTCCCCAAACATTTGTTGAAATGGAAGGAAGGATTAATCTGTCCGTCGTGTCTCCGACAGGTCTGATCTTCGTGGTGGACAGTAACGACAGGGAGCGAGTCAATGAGGCGAGAGAGGAGTTGACGAGGATGCTGGCTGAAGATGAGCTCAGAGATGCTGTGCTGCTCGTTTTTGCTAACAAACAGGTGTGTGAGTGTGTGTATGAGAGTGGGCGTGGCATTTCAGCTTGTCTGCGTCAGGTTTTTTTCTTTTTTGACTCCACGTCAGCAAAAGCTGAGGCTGGCCCGCCTTGACCCAAGGACGAACTGATTAGATTTTGTAGTTGAAAGGTCAAATGTCAAAGTAAATTTTTTTGAGACAGTAATCAGGTGTTTTTTTTTTTTTTGTTGTTTTTTTTTTGTGGTGTCACATGACCCCATGTTTCCTCTCAACAGATTAGACTCATTAGTTTGGAGAACTAGTAACGACATTACCGCAGAACTGCCGTTCTTTCTAATCTTTAAATATTCTTCTTATCTGATAAATAGAGAAGTTGTGGGACGGGCTGTAAAATCCCGCCTCTGTTTGACCCGGGGTTCCTCGATGTGGTTTATATATAAATGCAGGGTTATTATTGTATTACTGAGGATCTCATGTGTGTGCCGTGTTAGTTTTTTTTTCACATACTTGCTTTAAAATCTTTGCTGGTCTTTGTTGAAATAGTCATTAAATTATACATAAATTATAAAGACAGTTTGTGTGATTTCTCTCGTCTTGGTAGCAAGTCACAGGTTTCTACAGCCAGATGGCAGTGATGCTCCTAAACGCCATTAGAAAGCAAAAACAACAGAAGAAGAGGTTGATACTGGGGGCTGGTGATGAGATATGAGAGGTTATTGTACATACAGGAAAAAGAAAACTCTGCCGGGTAACGCTAGAGCGCAGCTGTACTTGAAAGAGGGTGTGTGTGTGTGTGTGTGTGTGTGTGAGTGAAGTAGTTTCATTTCTTGTATCCTCTTTTTTTGCCCACATACAGGACCTGCCCAACGCTATGAACGCAGCAGAGATCACAGATAAACTGGGTCTGCACTCGCTGCGGCACCGTAACTGGTACATCCAGGCCACGTGCGCCACCAGCGGAGACGGGCTGTACGAAGGTCTCGACTGGCTCTCCAACCAGCTGAAAAACGCTAAATGATCCATTCCTTTTAGCCCCCTGTGCTCTGTGTGTGATGTGATGTGCGTGCATGCGAGTGAGAGAGTGTGTGTGTGTGTGTGAGAATGGCGGCGCTGGATTTAGCCTCTCGGTCCCCCACTTTATCCATCCCTTTTTTCTTTTGTTTGATTTTGTAGACTTAGAGGCTCTCCCCAGTGCTGACTTGTGTACACACACGCTGGAATGGAAGAGTGTGTGTGTGTGTGTGTGTGTGTGTGTGTGTGTGTGTGTGTGTGTGTGTGTGTGTGTGTGGGACGAGAGTGAGAGCAGCTCTGCTGTGCCTTTTGAACACGCATTTGTGTTCAGCTTGTACAGCTTGGCTCGCTCTCTCTCTCTCTCTCTCTCTCTCTCTCTCTCTCTCTCTCTCTCTCTCCCTCATCAATCATGTCGTTTCTTCATATCCTTCTCCCCAGTTTTCACAAAGCAAAGAATGACCCAGGATGCTGAATGTTTTTATTTAATTACACACAGAATAAATGAATATATTGAAATAGGTTTTGATTTCCACCGTCTGATGATAAGAGTCACGCATGTCTAACATGTTGCTAATCGTTGTCAACGTTTCTTTTTTCTTTCTTTTTTTTTTTGGCCCCACTTATGATGAAACTCATTGTAACCTGCATCAGGTTGGGAGAAAAAAAAAGAAAAAATTAAGACAATAAATGATGTTTTCCATCCTAGATCCTTCTTTGCGTTATTTCAGAAAATGAGGCTCATGAGGTTGCCATGAACGTCGCTGTTTTCCTGAGGCATATCGAGGCCTGACTAGTGTAACGAAGGCCCGGAATTTCCACTGAAGTACAAGGTTGTCGGTTCTAGATAACAGGAAGTAACGCATTTCGAAATCTTTCACCTCGCTTTCCAGTCGTAGCTAACGATAAGCGGACGCTAGCATGATTTCCGTTTAGTCCTGATCCATGACTCTGTGTCTAATCTGTTTTCGGCGACATTGGCATTGTTTATTTTTTCTGACTGAACGAGCGCTTTATAGCGGAAACATGGTTTGTTCAGCATGTCGTTGAGAACGAGAGGAAACTTCCCACAGAGCAGCGAGGTTGTTTTGGAGCTGCATGCGCTCTGATTCCTTTTTTTTTGTTTGTTTCATGGTTTTGTTTGTTTCCTCATCGTTGGCTTTGGGGAAAAATTCCCAACAACCATGGCTGCCTCTTTTAATTGCTGCAGAGAATTGATATCCACCACTCATCATTTCAGAGGGAAAATAAAGTGCAAGTTCTTCTGCGGAGGGAATTAAAACCGGTTATGGAAGGGGGGGGTCCAAAACGGCAGCCTTTTCCTTCCGGTCGTGTTTACATACGAGCAAATTAACATTGCTGTATCTGTATCCATCTGTTAAAACCGGCTTAATGCGCTCGCTGTTTTATTTATACTATTCTCTTCTCTTGGATTATAGCTCCGCCCCCAATCCAGTTTTTGACTTTGATCGGATGAACCGAACTGACAGCTCCTTTTCCTCTTATCTGTATCCCGAAGTCGTCTTACGCTAATTCCAAACCCAGCACCCCGAACGTCCTGACCATGTGCCGACTTCTCAGAAACAAACTGCTGAACGTGCACCCTCATCAGATCCACCACCGGCAGACATTTCATTTTTCCTTCTTTCTTTCTTTCATACCCC
>JAQMYF010000003.1:5815516-5836756 GCA_030014195.1 Neosilurus mollespiculum | reverse complement strand
TCTTCCTCCTTCCCCTTCTTTCCCGTCCCCACCTCTCTCTCTTTTTTCTCCTTCCTCTCTCTCGTCCCCCACTCTCTTTCTGCCCCCCCCCCTCTCCCAGCCCTCTCTCTCATGCACACTTGTACATGCAGAAAATACCAGATGAGTTACAGTGTGCCAGACTGCTGATTTTTTTTTTTTTTAAGTTTTTATTTGAATCGGTGACATAGTTCAAGCAGAATGTTTTTAAATTCGACCAGCTATTTTCACTCAGGTATTCTGAATTTAAAAAAAAGGAAAAGGGAATAGTTGTATGCAGCCTAATCCATTTTTTTTACCAAGTTCTCATTTGCCGAACCGTTTAATCCGATCAGGCTCACGGGGAGGCTGGAGTCTATCTCAACCAACACCAGGCGAGGGGGGGGTACACCCTGAACGGCTTTGTCAGATCATTGCAGGGCAACACGCATACAACCATTCACACTTACATTCACTCCTAGCGGCTATTTGGAACAGCCAATTAGCCTAATATGTATGAATTTGGACTGTGGGAGGAAACCGGAGTACTCTGAGGAAACCCACACAAGCATGGGGAGAACATGCAAACTCATCACAGAAATGCCCGAGGCCGGGAAATGAAACCAAGACCTTCTCGCTGTGAGGCAGACATGCTAACCTGTACGCCTTCCTGCCGCCCAAGGGGGATTTAGTTCTGTCTGTGACCAATAAATAAATACTGGGGAATGCGCATTTAATAAAAGCCAAAACCTATGCATGGACCTATCATGTACGTCTTCCTCCATGATGTCTAATGTTGGAGAAATAAAAAGAAAAGGGCCATATATGCAATATTGCTGCCATGCCACCCATCCATCCATTAACTATACAGCTTATCCATCAGGGTCATGGAGAAAACTGGAGTCCAGACTAGATAACTGGAGAATGTCCATGAAAGCCATATTATCATAAAAGCCAACTGGAATTTCCATCGCACTCTAGCATGCATGCGTACGTCACAGTCGTCATCACTGTGCACTAACAGCAGCACAGCAAAATAACCAAAGGGGTAGCAAAATTCTCTGGCCAAGATTTAGCAACCTCGGAGCTTCCGAGGCTCCCAAGTGTTCCGCTGAAAGCACACGACCCAGCCGGCAGTACATCAGAGAAACCCAAATGATAAAGAAGATGGAACCAAATCAGTTAACGTACCCTCATCTCTAAGCTCTGTCTTTGCTTGGGGACAGTCGGAAGTCGGGGATCAGCTCTATGGAGATATCACTTTCCCACGGTACCTATGCACTGCTCTAGATCTCAGCGTACTCTCTATCGTTCCATCCTTCAAATCATCTCTGGGATTCAGGTGGGGTAGTGACCCCACCAAGTGTGGTGAAAGTCCTTGCATGGGTGTGGTCAGGATTCCGTTCAAAGACAAACATACGGATGGACAAATTAACGCTAGTGATTACGATACCTCCGCCAAAAAATCCATCCTTATTGGACATTGTTGGCACAAAAACTTTGCACTCACTCATTTGCCGAACCGCTTATTCCTAATAGGGTCATGGGGCAAGCTGGTGCCCATCTCACGCACACAAACATTCACACCCACACTAACACCGAGGGGCAATTTGGAACAGCCAGTTACCCTACTGTGCATGTCTTTGGACTGTGGGAGGAAACCGGGGTACCCGGAGGAAACCCCACACACCAACGTTTTGAATCGATGAGGGAAAAACTGAACCGCTCCATAAAGTTTTCTCCAGAATGGATTCTTATTCCGAATGCTTTCAGTACGCTTAAGGTCAGGACTCTGGGGTGCCATGTGGAAATGATTCCTCATGGTCCCTGAACCTCTCGCTCATTATTTGAGTCCCCATTTTATAGCCGTGCCATCAGGGAGGAAAAAGTACATTGTTTTGCTCATTCAGTACATTCAGCTCATCAGCTGATCATTTCACTGCCACATTAATGTTGCTGAGCCTCGACCGGACCAACTGGAGCAACCATGCCATGGAGATTACATGCTGTGATCAAGGATAAATGCTCTTTACAAATCGAACGGTGGCGAAGCCTCACAGCTAGATGGTTCATGTCCCAGGCTCGGGCATTTCTGTGTGGAGTGCTTGCTTGCATAGATTTCTTGCATAGCATCCATGCTTGCATAGATTTCCTCCGGGTACTCCGGTTTCCTCCCACAGTCCAAAGACATGCACATTAGGCTAACTGAATGTTTTAAATTGCTTCTCGGTATGAACGTGAATGTACCCTGGGATGGTATGGCGAGCTGTTCAGGGTGTACCCTGCATCTGCCCACTGTTGGCTGAGATAGGCTTCCTCGCGACCCTGGTAGAATGACCCTGGAGAATAAGAGAAGCCTGGATTGAAAGTGAATTTCGAGAATTCTTGGAGCTCTAACCAAACAGAGGCAGTGGCACTGCGTGACAGCCCTAGCCTACAGGCTCCAAGCGAAGACCTGCTCGTACCTCTGATTGGATGCATGGTTGTTTTACATGCTGTGGCTAATTTTAGTCCACTGTCCTTCCCGCTTTCCCTTCCCCATCTCCTTTCTGTCTCATACCTCTCTTTATCCTATTCCTTACCCAACTTACATCCCATCATGCATCTCTCTCTCTCTCTCTCTCTCTCCCTCCCTTTCTTTCTCTCTCTGTTGCTGTCATCATTATGACCTCGCAAATTGCTCTGCTATTATAATCATCATTGTCATCATTGTGGTGCCTCAGCTCTAGATTGGAGTGAAATCTGAAAGGCTGATTTTGTGTGTGTGTGTGTGTGTGTGTGTGTGTGTGTGTGTGTGTGTGTGTGTGTGTGTGTCAGACAACCAGTGACCATCAGCTTCAACCCTTTCAGATATTAATTAAACCCTTTTTCTGCCTTCGGATGATTCCTGACAGTAACATCAAGCTTTAAACGTTCCTCAATTCAGCGCGACATCAGCTAACCGGGATATGTCACCCTGTAAACACTCGTGTACAATATAATAAGACTTCTAAATAAGAAACTCCGATTAGCTGCGTCGCGGGCTACCCGAATGAAACAAGATTGAAAAGTAAATTTAAATTAGCATTTCATCCATCACCAACAAAGAGGCCGGATGGAAGCAGATCTCTTTTTTTTGCTATAAATTTATTTCACGTGACGCCACCCTCTATTTCGGGGAAAAAGAAAGCTTTAAAAAACGGATCCTGTTCGTGATATTACAAGCCACCTTCCATTTCGTTTGTATTTTAACGATTTTATTACTTAAAGCAAGCCATACACGGGCCAATATATGTTTTATCTTCCATTATCAGTTTGTTTGAGCTGGATACAATTTCTTGAGGAAACCACCCCGGTTCATGGGCTTAGTATCTTTTATACACATGTTTTATGTCTTGTTTTGGTTCTGCGTGTTTGTCGTTACAATCCACATGTATGTCTGTTCACAATATAAAGACGTCACATCATTGTATCACTCTGGCAAACAAATTGCATGCCATGAATCACAATGAAACGTTTGATTTGACAAACCTTACCTTTTTTTCACTCGCTCATGTCATCCATGTCTGTGTTGTTGGTCGCCATCTTGATTAAAGATAGTTCGGTGCTCTCACCAGAAAATGGTGTGTGCACTATATTTACATTCACCAAATCCAAATCCAACTGTTCCCAGCACAAGGGTAATTGACACTTGTATGCAGGAGAACAAAAACTTTCTGAATTCTGATACTATTTTATTCCCAAAAGACAACACTGTATTTCATGTATATTTAATATAGATTGTAAATGAACAGGTGTCTTTAAGCTAGTATCTCATGGAACAGGGAATGCTGATAAACTTTGCGATTCTTTGGATTCGCCAATATTCGTCATAAAAGATCAGGGGTCAGTAGCCTGTAGCAATGTTTAGCGACAATAAGGAACATTTATGCAAATGTTTGCGAAAGTGTTTGAGAAAGACAGTTGGTGAACATCAGCAATTATTTGCTGCTCTTTTGCCACTGTTTGGCAACGTTTGAGACCTTTTGCCAACTCCTGGTATAATGCCAGCCAAATCTTGGAATTGAACCACCCTTACCCCTATTGATCGACCCAATCCTACAAAAAAGGGTGAACAAACTCTGCCCAGCATTCCCCACTTGGTGAACCAAAAAGAACTTTAGTTGCACGTGTTTGAAAACGCTTGCAACTGATTGCGGAAAAATTAATTTGCAACAAAAATTTGAACATGCTTTACATTATTTCTCAAGAGTGTTCGGTTCTCTTTTGTTTCGCACTGTGTGATTTTTTCTGTAAGCTTTTGTCAGGCTAAAGGTAGCATCGCTATATGAACGTCTTCACTGAAAGTCACTTGTGATAAAATAAAAGCAGAATGAATGAGTTTCACTAATGCAAGTGAGTGGAAAATTGATTTGCGCACCGTAACCGGTTTAAATCTGGGATTGAAGTGAACATCCATCATTACTTCCACCAAGGAGGTTGTTTTTATCGGCCTGGCTTTATTTGTTTGTCTGTCTGTTAGCAATATCCTGCCCACAGTTTATATGATGGGTAGGTAATCACCCAAGGATGTTCCCATTACATTTTGGTAAGAAACCATACACTGATGAAATTACAAAAAACAAAAAAAAACAAAAACCCTATCTATTATAATGAGGGGAATTTTAAGTCAGGCCTTATCTGATTTAAATAAAATTTGCTTCGTATATTCAGGATCAGGAGCTTTGATCTGGATCTGATCCAAATTGCGTGTTTGGCGGCAATTGAAATTCATGAAAAAATGGAACTTCCATTTTCTGGAAATGTTGTGAAACATCAGGCCTGCAGGGGGTGCTGTGTACCTAATTCTTATAGCTTGGCAGAGGTATGCGCTCTTAAGTGCTCTTATGCTCTGGATATGGTATGGATTGAATATGGCAGTGATAAGGCACCTTATTTAAGTAGATGAATAGAGCTGATCAGGGTCAAGGTTTTTATTGGTATTGGTATTGAAATGGCTTTGCAAGAAATGTAGGTTATTTTTTTATTCAGATTTTTATCTGCTGTGCTGTGTTTTTTTTTTTTTTTTTTTTGTTTTTTGTTTTTTTTGACACTTGTCAGGAAGCTGAAGTGACTGAATTAAGTTTCCATTTACACCCAACCTGTGACAGTGACCCATTCATCAATATCAGCGAAGATTTCACTGTTTTAATGGAGTATTTAGTGGAATAAATAAACAAATACCATTTTAGCAATTGAAGACGGATAACTCACTCAAAAAAGAGAAAGGAAATAGAAAGCAACATGAAATTTCATCTCCCCAGCAGGACGACTTGTCTGATTTGGGTAACAGATTTGAGTTATAAACTCTTCAGGGGCAGCAGGTTGGCGTTGTCGAACAGATGGACCGCAGGCAGGCGGCCGTGTTTCCTGAATTTGAGTCATACATTATTAATAATATCGGTCATTAAGAACTCCCTCGCTCTCTCCGTCACCTTCCTTTCATCTGTCCATCCTCTTCATTGTCTTCTCGCTCACCTTGAGAGTTATACTCACACACAAACACAAACATACACACACACACACACACACACACACGAATGCGCCAGTGTCCCTTAGCTGATCCTTTTAACGTCCTGCAAACACTCTACATTATTTATCGTCATAAAATTCCTGGGGTTTGACCTTGAGACGTCGTCCACATCCGTTTACTAAGACAGTGTTCTCTGTATATTAATAGACCTACTGTATATTGTATTATGCATTAGCTTTTAGATCATGCCTGCAGGATTTCTTCCCAAAGCTGCAAACATACTGGAGTATGATCTGAAGCATGACCTTATCACGACCTTGAAGGTCTCCATGGCAACTGTTCGACGTGGTCTGGCCTGACTGTGTACCGTGCGCCATGCTTTTTCTTTTTTTTTTTTTTTCTCCCACCTGCATTAGGCTGATATTTCGCAGATTGGTGTGTTTGATTTGCCTCTCAGTGACCATTTGTGCTGGGAGAGAGTCGTTTGCTAGTGACTGTCCTTCACGGTCCCTAGTGATAGAAGAACAAAGTGATGTAGAAGACCTCATGTTACTATCCTGTGGCGCTAGATACGGCGCATTAAAGCGTTCCTTCCGAGAAATACAGATGCTACACTGCAAGCTCTCTACATTCATGATTGATGTTGCCCTTTCTGCTAATTACAAATAATCAAAAGAAGCCGCCAGACATGCAATTTGTTCGTGTAATTTTTTTTTTATTACAGGACGCATTAGGAACAATTTGGCTGATTCGCTCGAGGACTGGTTTTGAACAGCCGTTAAGTTGCACCTTTACTGTATCAGACCTAAAAGAGAAAAATGAACCTGAACATGCTACCTGGTCCCGAATATATATAAAGGAATGCGTGATTTATGTAAGTTTATCTCACAGAACACATAGAGTACTAATTTAGCATATACGACACAGGAACAGCTCAATCTGATTGGTCTATAGATGTTTTTATGAATGAATAATGCTTGAATCTAAACTATGGACACTGACGCCTTTGTCACGGTCACTGGAACAAGTGACGTCGTCATTGACACACTTTTAAATGCAGAAATAAAACCATTAATATATATATATTGAGGGAACATGGTGGATTTATGATGATTGCGCTGAACGTGGCAAAATGTTTGCCATGATAATTACGATGACACCAATCGTGAGGGAATGTGGGAATTGTGGTAGAACACAGATTAACAGTCCTTAACAGAGCGTGACAGACCTTGATGCACCGTCATAGAGGATCTTGATGAACTCGGCACCACGATTCCTTCAAGTTTAATCTCTTGGATGCACCCTGCCACCGTTTTTATACCCCGATAGTCATAATCATCCAAATCATGCAGCTCCGCGCGGACATCGCGAACATCGCGTCCCAGTGTAAACCCAGGGTTGCTTAGCTCTTCTGCACCTGCTCACATGTGCACTCGGAGCTCACCTGTGTTTAGGGAAATCGACAACGCAGTGGCGTGACGCTGATGTAACCACCCGCAAGTTTTGCAGATTTTCCTAAACCACAGTTTGTTGGCAATTTTAATCGTAATGTCTTGTACTTTTTATCCATTTATTTTTATCGAGTGTCTATGAAGCGAAACCTAGCCATTGGGGTCACACAAGCCAGTGTGCTCTTAATGTCTGTCCCAAGCCCAGGTAAATGGGAAGGGTTGCGTTATGAAGGGCATCCGGTGTAAAACCTGTGCCAAATCAAACATGCGGATTCAATCTTTTAAGGACCATCCACTGTGGTGACCCTTAACGGGAACAGCCGAGAGAAGAAGAAGAAAAAGAAGAAAAACGGTCTATGAAACAAGTTCCAAGCTCCATTTATTACATCCACCAGGTGTCTGTTCTGTGATCATGTGTCTGTCTGTCTGTATGTGTGACTGTGGCCATGATAATTTGAAAACCAACAGACGAATTTCCATGAAATTTTTATTAAATGTGGGTCTTGGGCCAACGAAGAGCTGGTTAAATTTCAGTTATGATCTGATTATGGCTCCAGGATGGTTTTGAAGGATTTTTTTTAAACATTGCACGATAGGGCAAGAAAAGGTGGAAATCACCCAGAATGTGCCAGGAGAAAAAAATACAGAACTCAAAAATAATTGCAAAACGGGCCACAATGGGCCACTGTAATTCTACATCATCTGCCTCTATAACCCATGCAATGATGATATTGTGCTATCTTGGAGGAGGCCTGCACTCTCTGAGTGCATTTGTTATCACGTGCCGTCTCCACCTTTTGTAAGTTGTTAAATGATGAAAAGCAAGCTGCGATCTGATTGGTCGGGAGATAAAAAGTCGCTGATGATGTCACTTTTTTTTTGGAAATGCAACACCACCCCCCTCCCCCCACCCCAATTTTCTTTTATTTACATTTTAAACAACCCAGTTTCTTACATTTATTTTGCATCTTTTCACCCCCATGCCTATCTATCACTCCATATCCTTCTTTTCCTCCTCCACATTTATTGACTGCCCCCCCTCCCGCTTTCTTTATTCACTTTTATTTAAATTGCAGTCTGGAGAGAAGCCATTTGGAAAACCATTCACTATTCATGGTTGCCTTGGTGGTCTGTTTCTGGATGGATCCCTCATGAGACTCTCTCTCTCTCTCTCTCTCTCTCTCTCTTTCTCTCTCTCTCTCTTAGTCACACATACCTGTATAGAGATCATCCCAAGAACCTAATCTCCACGGAATGAAAGAGGAGAGAGGAAGAGAGAGCGAAAAGCCCAGGTTTTGTCCTGGTGCTGAGTCTGTAGCTTTAAGAGAGAGAGAGAGAGAGAGAGAGAGAGAGAGAGAGAAGCTAATATATATTTTTCTCATTCCAAGCAGTGCACTGACCATCTTAACAATCTCTCTCTCTCTCTAAAAGACACACACACACACACACACACACAGAAATTCCCAAGATGCTGAGGAACGCTTGCGCACAGGTTCTCTCTCCTTGATAAGCACACACACACACACACCTCACACTCTGGCGTGCAGGCGGTGCTGAGCAGAGCTGTGAGGAGCAGCTGGAGAGAAGCCATCTCACAAGAGGACAGAGAGACAAAGAGATAGAGAGAGAGAGAGAGAGAGAGAGAAGAGGTGGACAGCACACTGTGAAAAAAGCATCCAATATAGCAGGAGAGAGAGAGAGAGAGAGAGAGACAAAGGAAAGGCAGGAAGAGGAGAAGATAAGGAGTGAACAGGAAGCGTGGACCACTCTCAGTGTGAGGACCAAAAGGAACAGGAGGGAGGAGGCTGGTGTCTTTCTCATCGGCGGCGGAGCACAGACTCGGCATTATGGGAAATGCACCATCCCAAGGCATGTCAATCCTTACTTATATATATTATGGAGGAATGGGAATGGAAAGACCTATGCATGTGTGTGTGTGTGTGTGTGTGTGTGTGTGTGTGCTTGCTGGTCCATTGTCAGCATATGCTCAGTGGTTATATCAATGAGATCCAGAGTGTGTGGAGATGCAGTAAGGGAGGGGAGAGGTGTGGTTGGGAGGAGCGAGAAGATCGACCGGGTGGATGTGGAGATGGAGAGATGGAACAGAATGAAGGGATGCATGTCTGGAAGCACAGAAGGAGGAGGAGAAGAAGATATGCAATAATGGATGTAGTAAGGGATAAGAGTAAAGAACGAGAGAATAATTCTTCGTTGGTGATGTTTGGTGGTTTGTGTGAGATACAGAAACAGGAACCACATACAGGAAGTCATGTGTGTGTGTGTGTGTGTGTGTGTTATTGTCATAGCCTTTACACATGTTTGAAGGCAGAATCAGAGAGAAAGTGTGTAGCATCACATGAAAGGGTTAACACAGGAACCTGTACTACTTCATGGAACCTTCAGAGAACCTCACTGAGAGATGATCAAAGACCTTCGGTATCCATAGAACCCTTGAGCAACCATTTTCTCTTGGAGTGGACAAGTCTGAGGACCTGAGGCCAGGGAACACACACCAACACAATTCTGATTTATTCCTTTATTTATTTACTTATTAAACCCATATTTAGGCTTTATTTACATTCATTCATTCATTTGTTGGAGCCTATCTCAGCCGGCTTAGGGTGAAGGCAGTGTATGCCCTTAAGAACTCGCCAATCCATCACCGAAACACTTACACTCAGCGAAGAGCGATTTGGAACAGCCACTTAGTCTAATGCCTAGTGCATGTCTTTGGACTGTGGGAGGAAACCGAAGTACCCAGAGGAAACCTACCCAAGCACAGAGAACAACATGCAGACTCCACACTGAAACGCCCTCACGTAGCCTTGGACTCGGAGACCAAGACCTTCCTGCAGTGAAGTGGAGGTGACAACCACGACGCCACCGTCCCACTCCTGTATTTACATCTGGTTGTTTAATGTATCGTAAAAATTAGATAAATCGATACAGGTACTCTGCACTTCCTGTCTTTTGAGACCTGAAGAACTTAGCGGTTAGCACGTATGCCCCACATCAAGAAGGTCTTGGGTTCGAATCTCAGGCTCGGCGAGGTTCTCCCTGTGCTTGCGAGGGTTTCCTTCAGGTACTCTGGTTTCCTCTCAAAGTTCAAAGACATGCGCATTAGGCTAATTGGCTGTTCCCCCAGGTGTGAGTGTGAGTGTGAATGGTTGTGGTGTTCAGGGTGTACCCCGCCTGCGCCCAGTGTCGGCTGAGATAGGTTCCAGCCTCCTGCGACCTTAGTACTAATAAACGGTTCAGTAAATGATGAGTGAGTGAGTATTTATTATTATCATAATGATCTTATTCAACTCCTATATAGGAAACGTGGGCGTGGCTTTGCAGCATTGGTGCGACGCATGACATACTGAGCAGTGTCTCCATCCCACATTGAAACAATACCATAATGGTGATATGGCAACCCACAACCCCATCTAGCACGTCACATCAAAATGAACCTGACCCATGACCAGCTTTTGAATTACAAATGTTAGAACACGTATGATGGCTCACGCACTTAAAAAAACTACTGACACCCGTGAACAACACAGGAAGTGTGTAATGAGCTGATTTGCATCTGAGACCTGACATGGTCAGAGTTCGAGGCAGCTAACCAGAGCTGATTAAAAATGTTAATGTAAAGTACGGCGTCCATATTTGGGTGTAGAAATTGTGGTTTATCTTCTGTTATCAGTTCATTTTGTTTGAACATAAAGGTTTCCTGGTGAATCCACCCCAGCTCACGGGATTAGCATCTATTATTCACCCGTTCCACATCTGTTTACAGTAACAATAACAAGACCGTGTGACCGGAGGAACGATCTTGCGCATGCGAGGTAACTGGGCAGTGCAATACAGGTCCATAGAAGGGATACGACTTAAAAGGAAGTAAAAAAGATGGCGATGTTTACTAATACCATGGCGCCTGGTGAAGGGTACCTGACCCCCGCATACAGGAGGAAGCAAATGGTTTCAGAAATGTATTCCAATTTATTTCCAAGAGATTACACCGTATTTCATATTTAAATAATATATCTGGGAAGGGAATTGGTGCCTTTACAGTAAAGAGAGGAAGAGAGAGAGAGAGAGAGAGAGAGAGAATGATTTATTTCACAATTAATTTTGTTCTGTGCTAAATTTTCTGATGGTAACAAGTGGGCCCTCGAGCAAAACCATTAACCCTCAACTGCTCAGTCGTATGAATGAGATAAAAATGTAAGTCATTCTGGAGAAGGGCGTCTGCCAAATACCACTCACTCACTTTCTCTCTCTCTCTCACTCATTTGCTGATCCTATTCAGGTCGCAGGGAGGCCAGAGCCTATCTCAGCCGACTCGGGGCAACCCTGGGGTTCACCCTGAACAGCTCGCCAGGCCACTAAAGTAGTCAACACGCACACACCCAACCATTCACACTCACACTCACACCTAGGATCAATTTGAAACAGCCAGTTAGTCTGATGTGCATGTCTTGGGATTGTGGTTGGAAACCGGGGTACTGGCGGAAACCGGCACAAGCACATTTGCAAGCAAACTCCACATAGAAACAGCTCTGCCGAGCCCAGGACCTTCTTAGTGTGAGGCAGACATGCTAATTGTTACGCCACCGTGCCGCCCTTAATACCATAAATTCATTCATTCATTCATATTCTTAAGCCGCTTAATCCTAATTATGGTCATGGGCTGGCTGGCGCCCATCTCAGCCGACTCTGGGCCATTGCAGGGCAACACACACACACACACACACACACACAATCATTCACACTCACTCTCACACCTAGGGGCAATTTGGAACAGCCAATGAGCATAGACCATGAGTGCATGTTTTTTGGACAGTGGGAGGAAACCCGGAGTAAACCCACGCAAGCACAGGGAGAACATGCAAACTCCACACAGAAACCCTCCAAGCCCGGGAATCGAACTCATGCCTTCTTGCTTTGAGGCGGACGTGCTAACCACTGCGCCACCATGCTGTTCTTGCCATAAATGTAAATTTAAATGTAAGAAAAGCCATGAACATGAAATCTGGTTTGCTGGCCAGAATCAGATGTTTAGAAATCTTCAAAAACTGCATGCAAATTGGGTTTAAATCCAGTTTCATGTGGGTTATCCCATCAAATCTTTCCCAAAAAATGGGATTTGAGTTGGCTGTCTGAACAAATCCCGTGATCAATGGGTGGACCGAATCAGCAAAAGAAAAAGTAGAAAACGGGTAAAATTAGAAAGCAGTTTGTTCTCTCCTGGGATTGAGACCTGCTTCAGTAAATGGGAGATTGAGGAAATGCTTACACAGAGGAGGGAGAAAACAGATGGCAGGGAGGTGGGGGAGAAAAAAGGCTTGATAATTACAGCAAAAACAATACGAGATGTCCTGTAAAGTGGAACGCCTGATCACAAAGCGACTTGTCGTTTCTTTGTCCCCGCTTTTCCTTTTCTGAATCAGGATAACTAAGAGGTCGCGAATAAAGATAATTAGAAAAGGCAGAAGTGAGGGACAAAACGCTTCCAGAGGCAAGAAAGGAGGAGTAGATAAAATGAGACAGAGAGACAGATAAAAGAGGAGAGGAGCGATGGAAGAGAAAGGGATGGGACGGCTGAAAACATCTGTTGCAAATCTGATTATCAGTCAGTGTTGTGTCTCCGAGCTGACGTACGTAGACCCCAACTCTGGGCGGAGACGGGGTACAGGTCACCAGTCCAGCGCAGAGCCATCATGCACAATTAGCCTAATGTGCATGTCTTTGGATTGTGGGAGGAAACTGGAGAACCCGGAGGAAACCCACACAAACTCCACAGGGAAATGCCCTTCACCGAGCCTGGGACTCGAACCCAGGACCTTCTTGCTGTGAGGCAGACATGCTAACCACTATGCCACAATGCCGCCAGGAATTTTATAGCATATGCTCTATACAGTATATGAAAATCTTGCACTGTTCAGCAACGTAACATTTCTTACTTACGAAATAAGCTATAACCATGACAAAATGGCGATAACACCCTTAAGCCGAGAGCCAATCAGATTGCAGCCTTGAACATCCTGAACTTCTGAAGGTTGTGGCCAAACCAATGTACAACAGAGTCTTCAGAATGTTTATATTTCATGATTAGCACTTTGTTGTGTGAATGCTTCAAAATTTATGGCACTCTTTGGGTGGGAGGGGCATACTCTATTCCCCACCGTCAATCATAAGATATCCATGAGCTCATGTATGTAAAAGAGGGTAGACAGCTCTTTCCTTGCAGTGCCTTTTCTTATGACATGACATCATTTGAAAACGATGCCGCTGATTTGCTTGACCTGTGGGTGATACAGAGGCGTCCGCCTCACAGCAAGATGGTCCTGGGTTCGAGTCCCGGGTTCGAGTCTCCGTGTGGAGTTTGCATATTCTTCCTGTGCTTGTTTAGGTTTCCTCCGGGTACTCTGGTTTCCAGCCACAGCCCCTTACGATAATGCTTATCTAACTGCTTCGTATTGCCCCTAGATGCAAATGTGAATGTTTGCGTGTGTTTTGGCCTTGGCGAGCTGTCCAAGGCTGCCTTCGACTGGCATCGGCTGAGATAGGCTCCAACCTACCCATGACCTTAACAGGATAAAGTGGTTTGGCAGATGGATGAATGAATGGATGCGTGACCTGTTTCAAAGGAAGCTTATGTCCACTCCGTGTTATTTGCGTAACTCAGGGACCAATACCGTCCATCATCCATGTACCTCCCACTCAGAATACCCCCCCTCCCCCCTATAGCTATCCTCTACACTGATGTACTGCAGCATGCATAACAGACAGGATGATAGAAAACCTTAACATTTCATCTTGTATGTTTGTTTTGTTTCAGCGGATTTCATCAGATTGTGCTGGAATACGGTGCTATGATATGATTTTTTCATTTTAACCTCACTGTCAGTGTGATGCCACGAGAACACGCCCTCTTTGAGGAACATGTCATGCTGTGTGTACATTAATCCTGGGTGTGGGATGTTTGTTGTGTGGGAGGTCATTCTGATATGTTATTATTCTCACGGCTGTGCTGAAAACGATCCATCAAACTAATGCCCCCCCTCCCCGCACACACACACACACACACACACACACACACACACACCCCACTATACTGCTCATGCACATACTATATTACGCATACTGGTTAGCACGTCTGCCTCACAGCAAGAAGGTCCTGGGTGTATCTGTGTGGAGTTTGCATGTTCTTCCCGTGCTTGTGTGGGTTTCCTCCGGGTACTCCAGTTTCCTTCCACAGTCCAAAGACATGCACATTAGACTAACTGGCTGTCCCAATTTGCCCCTAGGTGTGAATGTGAGTGTGAATGGTTATGTGTGTGTTGCCCTGCAATGGTTGAGGGTGTACCCCGCCTTCGCCCAGTGTTGGCTGAGATAGGCTCCAGCCTCCAGGCGGGCAGAGTCAGGGCAAAATGTTTAATTCTAGTTATATACATGTAATATGCATGTTATTTGTTAGGAACAACACTTTATAATACATTCTACAGGTTACAAATATCAGTATGACACAAGGCACACCCAGTCGAGGAATCACCCTGCGGAAAAATAAAATGGTAACTTCCTGTACGCCATTTAATCCGTGTATGCCATCCGTCTGCTCATGTGAGGTGTTGGATGGAAGCTGGACTAGTTTGTGTGAACAGTATATGTATATGAAACATGCCAACACCGAGACATGATAGCAGAGACACATTTACCGACTCGTTCTGTCTGTGCCTTCATTCTCTTCTTCTACCCCTCTGCGGCTGCCGTTCCTTTCTTTTTAGTTCAATTTAATCCTCAGTCTTTTATGATGAAGCTTCCTACAGGAGTATGATTTACACCCGCTTTAATGCATGTCCTTTACCTCTACAGTGTGACGGACTGTGACGGACTTGTATGTGTTGTGACACATCGTTCTCTACTGTGTGTGTGTGTGTGTGACTGCGCTTATATTGCTAGCTTTTTGAAGGATACACACAGGGATGTGTGTGTCTTTGGGGCTGAGCTACATGAATATCCTCTGAGATCCGCTAAGCGTCTGGCTTACATGGTGTTAAGCCTGGAATTCAGTTCAGACTCTCTCTCTCTCTCTCTCTCTCTCTCTCTCTTCCACACACATTAACACGTGTGCTTATGGTATCCTCACTCACGCATTCATTCATTTGCCGAACCGCATTATCCTATCATGGCCGCCCGGTGGCTGGTGCCTATCTCTGCCGATACACCCTGAACAGCTAGCCAGACCACCACACACAACCATTCACGCTCACTTTTACAGCTAGGGGCAATTTGGAACAGCTAATTAGCCTGATGTGCATGTCTTTGGACTGTTGAAGGAAACCGGAGTACCTACAGGAATCCCATACAAGCATGGGGAACACATCCAAACCCAGGACCTTCTTGCTGTGAGGTGGATGTGCTAACCACTACGCCACCGTGCCACCCAATTATGAGGACCTTAAAAAGATAAATAAACCCTAATCTCAGTAAGAAAAAGGAAAAATCTCATATTATTATATGATAAAATATTATATTACTAAGAGACGTATAAACACACACACACGCACACACACAGGTTAATTATATCGGGAACTGTGAGGGCTATCCAAAAATAAACATTACTCTATGTGTGTGTGTGCATGTGTGTGTGTGTGTGTGTGTGTGTGTGTGTGTGCATGCACTCTGGGAATTAGATGTGTAAGGTGGTAAGCACATTACATCAGCCATGTTGAATTTATACGAATTTATGCGAAGTTCCCACCCTTTAAATGAATCCACCTTTAATAACAACCTTTAAACATCATTTTAATACAATGTCCGCCTCACAGCAAGAAGGTCCTGGGTTCAAGTCCCAGTCTCGGCTCGAGTGTTTCTGTGTGGGGTTCGCCTGTTCTCCTCGTGCGTGCATGGGTTTTCTTCCGGGTGCTCTGGTTTCCTTCTGCAGTCCAAAGATATAACAGTAGGCTAACTGGCTGTTCCAAGTTGCCCCTAGGTGTGAGTGTGAGTGCGCATGGTCGTGTGTGCTGGCCCTGCAATGGTCCGGTGAGCTGTTCAGGGTGTACCCCGCCTTCGCCCAGTGTCAGCTGGGTTCGGTGTGAGTGGGTGAGTGTTGAGCACTGGAAAGTTCCAGAAATCCTCGTGAGGACTGCAGGAAACTGTAAATATGCATGATATGCAAATCAGAAACACTTCTATAGTCTATGCTGGTTATCTTCTGACCTCACCTCTTTAACTGTACGCTACGTCAGTGTCGTACTATTCGGCTATTATATAAACATCGATTCGAGATTACTTATGTCGAGGAATTGTTGACGTATCACAGCGTGAATCATTCGTTGCTACGTCTTAGGGACATATAGCATGTATATCTTTCACTGCGGTAATGTTAGCGATATTTGGCTGACGATGGAAATTGTAGGCGTATACGAGGCACAAAACGCGTACTTTTTATTGGAAAATCTCCGCTTCATCACTTTACATGTTTTCCTGAGGTAAAGTAAGCACGTAACTAGCTACTTTACAGCTAACTAGCTGAGATTGTATTTGACCACATGTTAGCATAAAGCTAGCCGAGGGTGTACATATCTGATCAGTACTTATCATACCATATGTGGTTACAAGAGGCTATACAAGACATGATTTTCAGAGATATTTACTTCAGAATATAGAATAAAAATAAAACAATAATTATTTAGTACATTACTAACTAACATTAATGAGTTAGCTTAGCTAGCTTAGCATAGTTAAAACAGTAATTAAATATCATGTCTTGCAAAACAAGCTGTGGTAAAATTTCTATCTCAGCCGATACTGGGCAAAGGTGGGGTACACTTTGTACATCTTGCCAGACCATCACAGGGACACAACCATTCACACTCACACTTACACATACTGGACCCAAAGGGCAACCTAGTTATATGAACTATATCTCAATAAATCACCCAGGACGGAATATTAAAAAAATATTGGTTGTATCGGCCTCACAGCAATAAGGTCCTGGGTTCTCCCCATGCATGCATGGGTTTCCTCCGGGTACTCTGGTTTCCTCCCACAGTCCAAAGACAATTAGCACATTAGGCTAATTGGCTTTTCCAAATTGACCCTGGGTGTAAATGGTTGCCCTGTGATGGTCTGGCCAGCTGTTCAGGGTGTACCCCGCCTTCACTCAGTGTCGGCTGAGATAGGCTTCAGCCTCCCAGTGAGGATAGTAGGATCGAGTGGTTTGGGAAATGAGTGAGTGAGAGAGATAACTATCTGTTGGGGAAATATACCTAAAGATCACTCCTATCAGCGCACAGACGAGCGTGTGTAGAAATGTCAGAGATCCCTGTCATAACAGTGTGTGTGTGTGTGTGTGTGTGTGTGTGTGTGTGTGTGTGTGTGTGTGTGTGTGTGTGTGCGTTTTGTGCCAATTCCCCAATCCATGTTATGCGAAGCGAGAACCTGCCGTGTCCTGATTGGCCGCTGATGACATAATGGTTTCCGGACAGTGCGTTTGTGATTGGATGGGAAGCTCCTTCAAAGAACCCGCTGTAGAGGGCTTAGCATGATGGAGTGTGGCTCCATTACAGCATCATTCAATGCTTCTTCATACTTTGCCCCAGTGCACTCTGGGATATGTCAGTCCTCTGAACATTGCTTTGGCAGGTAACCTTGCAAAAATACCACCCACCACCTCCTTTATTCACCTTACCACTTGTCCTGACGAATCTGCTGCTCACTTTTCTGATCTCACACACACACACACACACACACACACACACACACACACACACACGTGCAACCAGGAGCTGTTCACATTTACAGGGCTTTTGTAATAACTGCTGTTTTATAATAACATTGCTCTGTTGTGGGTGGAGTTCAGTCTAAATTTACACACAATGCAACATTTCTGTTCTCACATAAAGTTTCTGTGGCACGGTACGAGAGACGGTAAACGGAAACCACAGCCTTTGGATCCAAAATGAATTTATAATCAAATCTAAGGTGCCGATCAGTGAAATAAATTCTAGAGCTTGTTTATTTTTTACTCCAAACAACTGCATTCTGACTGATTTAATTTTAATGTCTTAATTGTTCTCTAAGTACAAGAACAAAAATTATTTTGGTACTTCAGCTTCCTCCCACAGTCCAAAGACATACATATTAGGGCAATCAGCTGTTCCAAATTGCCCCTAGGTGGGAGTGTGAGTGTGAATGGTCGTATAAGTGTTGGCCATGGAATGGTCTGGCGAGCTGTTCAGGGTGTACCCCACCTTTAACCTTGATTACAGCACATAATCTCCATGGTTGTTTTAGTTGGTCAGGTCGAGGCTCAGCAACATTAATGTGGCAATAAAACGACGTCAGCACCCCCCCCCCCCCCCCAAGGTCCTGTCCAGTCCAGTCAAACAACACTAGGTATGTTGCAAATGAACTGAAGGAATAAGATACAATGCACCAATCAATCTGATGAAGAGTTTACAAAACACACAGCTTCAGCTCCAGCTGAATCTAGGGCAGCATTTTTCAGTCCCAGAGCTCGAAACCCCTCACCTCTCATTATTGTTTTCTGGAATCTGTGCCAATAAACAGCTTGATAATCAGCTGAGCTGAATATACTGTATAATATTAGCTTTATTAGATTGAAAACACTGAAGTCGCCAACTTTGTTGTATCCCTCTAGGAATCAATTTAAAGGTCCATTATGTAATTCAACCAGCTGAACACCCTCCCTCACCCTCCCTTCTCTTTCACAACATGAACCTTTTAGAAGGTAAGGTGGCCCTCAGGTGCCCATAGCAGGTGCCCCTTTTCTTTTTCTGAGCTAAATAATAAATAGAAGCCTCCATTTTTCAAAATTTGGGTTCTTATACTTGTTAGCCAGCAAGACTAAAAAAAAAAAAGAAAAAAAAAATTGTTTTTCCTGTCACTAACAAGCGACAACGAGCCAATCAGAGGCAGCTGTGAGCTCATGCATTTTATATATTTACATATATATATTTTCTTTTGTATCCTATATTTTATCTTATATGTATATTTTATTTTATTCTATATATTTTCTTATTTTTATCCTTTTGCATTTTATATTTATCTGACCTTTAAAATCCCTTAACTGACCTTTACATCCTTTAAAATTTTTTAGTTATTGTTCTTTTCTTCTTGTTGCTTTAATAGTTTATTCTTTACATTTTTGGACAGTCGTACTAAGCATTTCACTACATATTGTACTGTGTATAATTTGTATGTGACAAATAAAAATTTGAATTTGAATTTGAATGGCTGGCTAGCGCTTTCCTCCAACTTTCTAAGAATAAATATCAATGACTGAGGAGACTGATGACAGCAAAGTCAGAGATTCGGAAATTACAATGTAATAACACACATTAGTTTGTGGTTTAGATGCAAAAATCATGGCAGTGTTGTATGGTGCACAATGAGGGTCATGGCAGCATCATGGGGTTGGTAATCTGGAGAGCTAGCAACATTTACGTGTAGCATCTCTTCAGGGTTCTGGCTAAACCCTTCCCTGCCGTTGGAGGTCCTTCCAAAGCCACGCCCTTACACACGCACTCCCATCTGACTGCTGGTTTGTGCACGAGCCTTGTGCACAACACACAGAAGCATTTGATTGGATATTTTTTACAGTATTACAGCGGCCACAGATGACAGATTTTTCCGGTACTTTTCCAGATCTCGTACATTCACACCTAAGGGCAATTTGGAGCAGCCAGTTAGCCTGATGTACATGTCTTTGGACTGTGGACGGAAACTGGAGGAAACCCACTCAGACACAGGGAGAACATGCACGCAGAAGCCCAGGACCTGAACCCAGGACCTTCTTGCTGTCAGGCGGCAGTGCTAACCACTATGCCACCGTGCCGCCTTCGCAACTAGCTTAAAGTTACATTTTTGCCCTCCGTTTTTTTTTTCTCTTACAATCCATAAACTCTCAATCATCACCTGTGTGAAATATTTTATGTCCTTTCGTACCTACATGTGGGGGTTTGTGTACAACCCGCGCGGATGTTTGATAAATCCTGCGCGCCGGCCAGCTGACATGTTTTACATGAGCTAGCGGTATATCATTCACGTGAGATTGTGCTGAGGTAAGCAGAAACATACACAAATGGTCCTCTAGCGGTTTCTCCCAGTGGATCAATAGGGCTTTATGGAGAAAAAAAAAAAGAAGGAGAAATCCTGATCCTAGATGTCATCTGCTTTTCCATCATCCACTCCCTCCATCGTCTCGCTGTCCTTAAGAGACGAGGATTAAATGAGGTCCGGCGATGTGTGTGAAACTGAAGGAAATTAAAGGCGGGGTTGTCGAGTCTTTGCGATGTTTACTTTTGGATGGAAGTTGGAGCTGTGTGAAATGAAGACACGTCAGGAAAATTCAATCTCCCTCTCTCTCTCTCTCTCTCTCTCTCTCTCTCTTTCACTATCTCTCACTCCATCACCAGCCGATCTCCTGTCCGTCTCCCTATAAAGCAGTCATGGTGAAGTACATCAGCGCCGCAAAGCCTCAGTAATGCCTCATCTCGCCTGCAGTCAAATACGATTGGCCTTTCTGCCGTCACCGTGGAGACAAGAGGCTGGGCGCCGCGGCAACCACTGCCTGACTATGCTTTCTCTTAGTCCCGTTAAGCCTTATGCTGATCATTTCATTTGGTGTTTGTGTTGCAATAAAAAAGAAAATACATTAATTTATTAATTTGTTTCGGAACCTCTTACACCTACTAGGGTCATGGGGAGGCTGGAGCCTATCTCCGCCAACTTTGAACAACCATTCACATTTACACTTACCCCTAGAGACAGTTTGGATCAGCCAATTAGCCTTTGGACTGTGGGAGGAAACCGGAGTCCCCGGAAGAAACACACATGAACGTGGGGAGAACATGCAAACTCCACACACGTACACCCGGGACCTTCTTGCTGTGAGGTGGACATGCTAACTACTATGCCACCATGCATCCCATCTGCCAAATGTGAACGCGACCCCATGCAGAATTATTTGTATTCGTCGTTTTTTTGGGGGAGGAAAATGGCATTTAGGTAAAACATTCAGGTTTTGCACACCTTCATAGATATGTATGTAGCGCTCTCTCCTCTCTCTCTCTTTCTCTGTCTGTTTCTGTTTCTTTCTGTTTCTCTCTCTTTCTGTCTCTGTCTGTGTTTCACCCCCCCTCTCTTTCTGCCCCCCCCCCTCTCTTCTCTCTCCTATCTCTCTCTCTCTCTCTCTCTCTCTCTCTCTCTCTCTCTCTCGCTCTCTGTTTCTTTCTGTTTCTCTCTCTCTTCCTGTCTCTGTCTCTTTGTGTGTTTCACCCCCCT
>JAQMYF010000003.1:5786855-5797243 GCA_030014195.1 Neosilurus mollespiculum | reverse complement strand
TCTCTCTCTCTCTCTCTCTCTCTCTCTCTCACCCACTCTCTCTCTCTCTCTCTCTCTCTCTCTCTCTCTCTCTCTCTCTCTCCCCCCTCTCTCTCCCTTTCTCTTTCACACACTCTCTCCCTCTTTTTCTCACATACAGTCTCTCTCTCTCTCTCTCTCTCTATCTCTCTCTCGCTCGCTCTCTCTCACTCTCTCCCTCTCTTTCTCACACACACTTTTTCTCTCTCTCTGTCTGTCATTTGCTGTCCCTCTCTCCCTCTCTCTCACACATTTTTTCTCTCTCTCGCACACTCTTTCTATCTCTCTTGCACTCTTTTTCTCATTCTGTCTCTCTTCTCCCTTTTCCCCCTCACTCTCCCTTCACCCCCTCATTTTCTCACTCTCTTATTCTCTCTCTTTCTCCCTCTCCCCCTCACACTCTCTCATGCTCTCTCTCCCTCTCTTTCACACACTGTCTCTCACACACACACACTCTTTCTATCTCTCTTGCACTCTCTCTCTCTCTCTCTCTCTCTCTTTTTCTGTCGGTATGTGTGTATGAAATGGAGATTGTGTCAATGCTGAATATATTGGCGTAGCAGATTGTTCTTTCTTTGCTAGCAGCATGACATAGACAACCCAGACTCACTCTGCGATCTCACACAGACTTGAGTATGTGTGTATGTGTGTGTGTGTGTGGTGCGTGTGTTAGATTTGGATATACATGATTGCGACATGCTGTGTTCCATCCAGGATTTAAAAAACCTAAAATTCTTAACAGCACGTCAACATTGTCTTCCAAACTCACTGCTTTGTTTTAAAAATAGCATCCGACTGCAGGCGGTAATATGAACAATTCCTTTTATCCAGCATACAGAGACACGGCATCTCCATCCCACCAAGCTTCCCCAGACCTGCCTCAATTCGATCTGAAAGTTATAATAAAGTGTTTTCAATAATATTGATGCTCATGCAGGCCACCTCGTCGTGCTCCTTCCATAAATCACAAACTGCAATAAATCATAAAGGACTGTTTGGGATAAACTTGTGCCCCTTGCAGTTTCTTATATTAAGCTATTATTATTGTTACCGTTCCGGGCGGCACTGTGGCGTAGTGGTTAGCACGTCTACCTCGCAGCAAAAAGGTTCTGGGTTTGATTCCCAGGCTCAAGCGTTTCTGTGTAGAGTTCTCCCCATGATCGGGGTACTCTGGTTTCCTCCTACGTTCCAAAGACATGCATATTATGCTAATCAGCTGTTCCAGATTGCCTCCAGGTGTGAGTGTGCGTTTAGGGTGTACCCTGTCCTTGCCCAGATAGGCTTTAGCCTACCCGCAACCCTAGTAGGATTAAGCGGTTCGGCAAATGAGTGAGTAAGGGCGTCACAAATATCATTATACACAATATCAATATCATACATATTTCTTTGGAAGCTTTGAAACGGTTGATATTGGCTGGAATGCTCAATTATTTTAAGCTACAAAATAATAAAATGTTTTGAAGTACGGGGGTGGTTCAGCATTCAGTTATCTATGCTAACACTTATTCATGAATGATAAAATTAGATATCATGTAGGTAGGTTTCCGTAGATGAAAGATCTGGAAATTTAAAGGTTGTCACTTGCTAAGTAGCAGGATAGTAGCATGTAAGGCTAATGTTAGCATGGTTTTAAATGTCCTCATTATAGTTTTTTTTTTTTTTTTAAAGAAATGTCAGATATGACTACAAAGGGTTAAATTTTCAGCCTTTTCCTGCTGAGACTTGGGGGGATTTGCTTAAAAAAATGAAAGGTGGTAAAAATGTGGCTGCCGAATCAATAGTTGCAAATGTAAACAAGCAGAAATAGCACTCGGAGAGCACAAACCTCTGCCAAGTCCACTTACTCATTTGCCGAACTGCTTAATCTTACCAGGGACGCAGGGAGGCTGGAACCTCTTTTAGCTGACACTGGGCGAAGGCGAGGTACACCCTGAACAGCTGGCCAGACCATCGCAGGGCTAACACACACACAACCATTCACACTCACACTCACACCTAGAAGCAATTAGGAAAAGCCAATTAGCCTACTGTGCATGACTTTGGACTGTGCATGACTTTGGACTTTGTTTCCAGAGGAAACCCACGCAAGCACGAGGAGAACATGGGAACTCCACAGAGAAATGTCTGAGCCTGGGAGTGGAACCCAGGACCTTCTTGTTGTGAGGCGAATGTGCTAACCACTAGGCCACCGTGCCCAAGTCCACCAATCCCCAATATGTCAAAAATCTCACAATGCTAAATTTTATTTAAAGAATTCCTGGATTAAGAATTTTATCCAGATCATTTCTAAAATTTAGTGAAGTTTTCATTGTCCAAAGCCACACCTCTGGTAGAAATTTCATGAAAATCTACACAACGTTTTGCAAAAAAAAAAGAAATATACAAACAAACAAACAAAACCCAGAAAGTACACAGCACCCTCTGCTGGACATTGTGTAATATGACTCTTCCAAAAAAATCATCCTATCCTATACCCTCACAGTATTAAAGAATCCTTTAAAGAATTTTCGGATTCAGAAAATAATTCTGATCATCTCCAAAATCCAACAGAGCCTTCCATGTCCAAAGCCCTGCCTTTGGTCGAAACTTCATGAAAATCTGCACAGAACGTTTTGCCTACTCCTGCAACCAATTTAACAAACCTAACAAAAACAACAACACTTCCTTGGCGAAGGTTAACAATGCTAGTCCAGTCATATTAAATGATCAGCTCTCGTTCTTGTTGTGTAGCATGTTTACGTTTTATTTTCCTGTATGGATATTCTGCCCCGTCTTCATGCTGGGGTAAAACAGTGGGCTGGGTGAAGTGTATAACTGATGACACATGCTCTCATACACACCATCTGCTGCGTCCTGCTTTGGTGACTAGTGCTGATATCATCTTAGTTGGACGGATGTCAAAAACGAAGGCCCTCCTGTGACCGGTTGGCATCGACATCTGTTCAGGTGGAGGCGTGTCGGTGTGGGTGTTCCTCAGAGCTTCCTTTCGAACATGCGCTCATCCAGTTCAGGCTATCAAATCCAATCTGCCTGGGATGAGGGACTTCATCAAAGAGGATGCTTTGCTTCACCCTGGAACTCTTTGTTGGCTCATCAGGAAGGTAGAGAGCTAGAACGAACCAGGGTAGAGTTTGCATGTGGGTTGCTGTTGGAAGATCGCAGGATTTCTTGTGGATTCCAAAAATAACTGTGAGCTCAATCAAGCTGAACATGGTATTATGGCTTTCCTCTCTCAGCCTGCCAATCAGTCAAATTCAGCTAACGGCTTGGGAGTTAGTGCTCTCGTCCATGCTGCACTGCGAGTGTGAACTGATGCATTGGCTCACTTCACATGAACGTTCACATTGGTCTTCATGCTCCTTGGTTGGTCAACCAAACGATGTAAAAGATGCATTAGCTTTACATCTCTTGAAGGAAGTACAACTTAGCCTACAACCTTGGTAGATGATGTAAACTCTTCTCTGTTCTGGCTCCGAGATGGTGGAATGATCTTCCCCAAGATATCCAGACAGCTGAGTCCCTGGGTGTCTCCAAACGACGACTGAAAACCTACCTTTTTCAGAAGTACCTGGATTAGCAGTTTCAGTTCTATCAGTTCAGTTCTATCTTATATAAATAAATAATAATATTAATAAGAGTAATAATAACCCCACCCATTAAGTTCTGACTGATTTATTTATGGCATTTAATGCATTTATGGCATTTGGCAGACACCCTTATCTAGAGCGACTTACGTTTATCGTTGCTAGACAACTGAGCAATTGACGGTTAAGGGCCTTGCTCAAGGGTCCAATAGTGACAGCTTGGTGGTACTGGGGCTAAAACCCTCGATCTGATCCCTGATCAGTAACCCAGAGCATTAAGCACTGTGCCACCACTACACTACTGGTATACTTAGTCTAGTGAACCAGTATCAGAATATATATTCACTGATACTGACTTCAAAACACTGATGTAAGTCACTCTGGATAAAGGTGTCTGCCAGATTCCATGAATGTAACTACTTAGAAAAATTCCAAAAAGTCCCCTAGAGGAAAAAAAAATTATAACCTTATAGAGGTCATCCTGCTTCAGTGATGGAAATGGTTGGAAGGTCAAATCCCCAGTTTTTAGCCTGTGCTCAAATGCTAAGTCTTGCTAGGAGAGTAAATAAGTTAGAAGTGACTAAACTGGAGGGAAATGGTGCAAAAGCTTTAAAAAGAAAGGAAGATTTGACAGGGATATAGAGGGCGAGCCAGATTCAGTGCTCGTGGTTGAAATGGTTGGGAATTCAAATCCCAGTACCCAGTATGGTAGCATTTTGCTCTTTCAGATTGGTACCTTATCTCAGCCAACATCGGATGACACACCCTGGACAGCTCGCCAGGCCATCGCAGGGCCAACATACACACAACCATTCACACCTTGGGGCAATTTGGTACGGTGTATGTAAGGTGAATGTCTTTGGACAGTGGAAACTGGAATACCTGTGCAAGGGTGAACTTTCAAACTCGAACCCAGGACCTTCTTGCTGTGAGTTGGACATGCTAACCACTACACCGCCGTGCCTACCAGTCAGAGATTAGGTCTTAATAGGGGCTCGAGGGGTTCAGAGACCCACTAATAGAAACATTTCCCAAGATTCTTAACCCTCAAATTGCTCAGCTCAAACGCCTGCTACGGATTCGATCTTGTTTTGCTTTTATTTGACGTGTATTCCTCTAAGGTCCAAAAATCTCTGAAATTAAATTTCCAAAGTATTGTCAATTATTCATGGGTCACTGGATTTATAAATATTTCGTACACTCCTTCACTGAGCTTCTTTAACAGCAGGGCCAACTGGAAACGCTCGATGTGCGCGTCTGTGCGTTCGCCAGAAGGGAAAAGCCTCACAAGTGGCTTCAAGACGTGTCTTATTAGATTCCATATCCGGCAAATATCAGCTGCCGAACAAGGAATCAAGCAGATGGTAAACTATCAGAGAGCCTCTTCGGTGCTCTACGGCTCGGGGCTGGAGGAGCACTGAGAGGAAATGATTAAGAGGTAATGATCAGGTTCTGGCTTTGGGTGGATGCTGCTGTGTGTTTGATTTCCCAGTGCTGGGGTGTGTAGGGTCAGGACCCGTGTTCCTGACATGGGGAATAATGGAGTGGAGACATTTTGATTTGCAGCTTGCACTCGTCGTACTGCTTTAAGCAGTGACATATGGGGCATCTGATCATGATTTATAGGATCCACTAGAGGTGTATTTATGGATTTATAACCCTCATACGTGATGTCACCTAGACGAGGAGGGGTTCCATTTTAAATCTGATTCCTCTCCCATTTGGTTCATTAAGCATCTCTTTTCAGATTTCTGTAAAGCTGCTTTGTCTTGCTTACCTCATATACAAATACGATATGATAAAATGGGCGGCGCGGTGGCGTAGTGGTTAGCATGTCCACCGCACAGTAAGAAAGTCTGTTAGCAGTCTGATCAGTCTGTTAGCAGTCTTTACAGTCAGAGCAGTCTAATGTGCATATCTTTGGACTGTGGGAGGAAACCTGCAGAACCTGGAGGAAACCTACACAAGTATGGGGAGGATATACAGACTCCACACAGAAACGGCCACGCTGAGCTCCGGACTCGAACCCAGTACCTTCTTTCTGTGAAGATAAGGGCAGCGGTGGCTTAGTGGTTAAAGCAATGGGTTACTGATCTGAAGGTCAGAGGTTTCGAACCCCAGTACCACCGCTGTTGGGCCCTAAAGCAAGGCCCATAACCCTCAATTGCTCAGTTGTATAAAAAATGATAACTGTAAGTCACTCTGGAGAAGAGCATGGATGCATATGTGGTTGCTGTGTGAAGTGAACATACTAAATTTTACCCCCCCGTGCCGCCCTGCAATGGACTGGCGAGTTTGGGTAAGAAATATATGGTTTAAAGGTCATTTTTGTTTAAACCATTACTTTAATTTCCACTTTAATTACGTATAATCTCTGCATCTGTTCTTGGCAGTAGTCTCGTGTTAACTAAAACACATGACAGTTGATGTTTATTAAGTGTACTGTTCAAGCACTCCAGCAGGAACTTTTGCCGACACGCACGAAGACACCCTCATGATGCATGACAGTCACAATCACTTTATGTAATTAGGAACAATTAGGATTGATTGAACTGGTGAAAGCTGACTGATGAGAGAGAGAGAGAGAGAGAGAGAGAGAGAGAGAGAGAGAGAGAGAGAAATGTTTTGCTCATTTTTGCAAAGCTGCTGGAATTCAACATTTAATAATTTATAGTGGGGGGCATAGTGGCGTAGTGGTTAGCATATCCACCTCACAGCAAGAAGGTCCTCGGTTCCAGTACCAGCTCGATGAAAGCATTCCAATGCGGAGTTTGCATGTTCTCCCCGTGCTTGTGTGGGTTTCCTCGGGGTACTCCGGTTTCCTCCTGCAGACCAAAGACATGCACGTTAGGCTGACTGGCTGTTTTAAATTGCCCTTAGGAGTGAGTGTGAATGGTCTGTCGAGCTGTTTACGATGTACCTTCCTGTGCCCAATGTCGGTTAAAATTTGAAAATATAGTACCTGACTCTTATTGTAGAACGTATGGAAGCCCATCGCCGCCACTAGAGAAAAAAAGTCTGCTTGTAATTCTTAATTATGAGATAGCTAAGCCATAATTATGAGTTAGTATATCATAATTGTGACCTAGTCACATAATTACATGTTAGCCTCTTAGCTAAATTACAATTTTAAGATATCCAAGTTGTAATTGCGATGCTAAGTCATATTTAAGAGTTTGTCAGTCATAATTACATCTTAGCATCTTAGCATAATTATGACTTGGCTATCTCTTATTTATGACTTAACATCTCATAATCATGTCTTAGCATGTCATATTTATGACTTACAAACTCATAATTATGACTTAGCATCTCATAATTATGACTCAGCGTCTCGTAATTATAACTTAGTTATCTCACAATCATGACTTAGCATCTCATACTTATGACTTAGCATCTTGCAATTATTACTTAGCTATCAAATATTTATGACACAGCTATCTCATAATTATGTCTTAGCTTCTCATACTTATGACTTATCATATCATAACTATAACTGAGCTATCTCATACTTATGACTTAGCATCTCATAATTATGACTTAGCATCTCATAATTATGACTTAGCATCTTATACTTATGACTTAGCATTTCATAATTATTATTTAGGTATCTCATAATCATGACTTAGCTATCTCATAATTAAGACAGCATCTCATACTTATGACTTAGCTTATCGTGAATATAACTTAGATATCTCATAACTATGACCCAGCATCTCGTAATTATAGCTTAGCTATCTCATACTTATGACTTAGCATATCATAAATATAATTTAGCTATTTCATAATTATGACTTAGCTATCTAATACTTATGACTTAGCAATCTAATAATTATGACTTACAAGGCAACTTTTTTTTTCTAGTGGTGTAAATGGGCTTCCATGGTAACGTACAGAACACGATTCGGATGTTCAGTACCCCAGCGCCTGTCCTTTGACCTGGATGTTCACAGATGACTTCATCATCAGTTATTTCTGCAGCAGTAGAAATGTTTAAGCTGTTTCTTTTGTACATTGCCAGATATATTCCCACAGACGCTGCAACATCCAGCTTCAATTTGGTCTGCCATTTCTCCAGGGTGAAATCCTCTTCAGTTATTCAGAGGCTGCAGCTGAATTATGGGACAGCGTACTGTGGCTGTAGATGATCATCTGGATGCCATTCAAGTGCGAATAAATTCGTACAATGTATTCAGACACCTTACAGGTTTTGATGTATGTAAGATGTCCTTCATTTGCCAAACCATTTAATCCTACTAGTGTCGCAAGGAGGCTGGAGCTTATCTCAGCCGACTCTGGGTAAAAGGTGGGGTACACCCTAAACAGCTCGTCAGACCACCACAGCACCACACCTCACAGCGCACAACCTATCACACTCGAACTCACACCTAGCAGCAATTCTGGAACTGCCAATCACATTTGCACATTTTGCATATTTGTGCACATTTTTGGACTGTAGGAGGACATCGGAGGTACCCGGAGGAAACCCATGCAAGCGCTTGGAGAACGTGAAAACTCCAGACAGAAAAGAACCCAAAACCTTCTTGCACCCAGTTATATTTATGTAATAGCTAATAGCTATACAATTAAAGGCAGCCCGGTGGTGTAGTGGTTAGCACGTCCACCTCACAGCAAGAAGGTCCTGGGTTCGAGTCACGGGCTCGGGAGCTTCTGTGGGGAGTTTGCATGCTCTCCCTGTGCTTGTGTGGGTTTCCTCTGGGTACTCGGGTTTCCTCCCACAGTCCAGAGACGTGCATGTTAGATTAAATGGCTGTTCTAAAATTAAATGTGGGTGTGAACGGTTGTGTGTGTGTGTTGGCCCTGGGATGGTTGTTCAGGGTGTACCCCACCTTCGCACAGTGACGGCTGAGATAGGCTCCAACCTCCCGTCCAGCATCCCCTCGACCGTAATATAAAGCACGCTTTAATTTGTCCTCATGTTTATTAACGAGCTACGTATTACATTCGTTTTAATGCTCACGATACTGGAGATGATGAACAAATCGCAGGTGAAACATTTTGCCTGAAGAGATCGAAACAAGCCGAGACACGGTTTCTTGAGCTTCCTGCTTCTCTGTCCTCCAGCTCTCGTGTTTTTGTTTACCAAACGTATTCTGTCTGGCATTGTTCAGGCATGACAACCGCTATTGATCCTATTCTTCTCTCTCTAATTAATGTATTCTTTCTCTTATCTGGTGTATGAAGAGCTATTTCACATCTTCTATCCACCCTCAAAATGGAGCCGTATCATGACACCGCTGTAGAATAACCGCTGTCCAGGCTTGACCTTCTGGATTATACGCGTTAATTAGCGCAGAGAATAGACCTAGCAGACAGTTAACGCTGCAGAAGTGTATCTGATCCACACAGGATCGTATGAAAGGATTTATAAACGCTTCCAGTGTTGCTCTCGCTCATTTTCCATTTATTATAATCGCCGTGTTATGCTTCTTTCTCTCGTCTCTACTCACACAAATACACCGGGTGCAGCCTCATAATCAGTTTAATTGGGAGCCAGCGGAAAAGATGCAATTTGGCAGCGAGTGGAAGAGCAGAATGAGAGAATGAGAGATTACAAAAAGGAAGGATTGTGAGGGAGAGAGATGTGTTGTTAGAAAGATTGATGGTGGCTTTTGGCTGCTGTTTTGTTAATATGTTACGAGAATTTTCCCTCGGGATGAATAGGCGTTAATTCTGACATTTATATGTGTGTGTGTGTGTGTGTGTGTGTGTGTGTGTTGTATTGTACTAATTTGATTTGACTTAATTGATTATTATTTGTATTTATTTTTTTAATGTGTGTATTTCTTTTGCACACTGGTTCTCTATAGATAGAAATTAAATTAGCTCCAAAATATTGGCACCCCTCAAAAAAGTCATTGGAATCCCCTCTTAAATAAACATGAATAACAAACACAGCGATGATATTTTCACGCCACATTTCTGAGGATATATATGCGATATGACAGGTATTCATCCATTCATTTTCTAAGCCACTTAATCCTAATTAGGGTCGCGGGGAGGCCGGCGCCCATCTCAGCCGACTCTGGGCGAAGGCGGGGTACACCCTGAACAGCTCACCAGGCCATCGCAGGGCCAACACACACACAACCATTCACACTCACACTTACATTTAGGGGTGATTTGGAGCTGCCAATCAGCCTAATGTGCATGTCTTTGGACTGTGGAAGGAAACTGGAGAACCCGGAGTAAACCCATGCAAGGACGGGGAGATCATGCAAACTCCACCCAGAAACGTCCGAGCCAAGTCCGGGACTCGAGCCCAGGACCTTCTTGCTGTGAGGCGGACGTGCTAACACTATGCTACCATGCCGCTCGGCTTAAACATGTTAAAAACTTTAAAGAGTGCCAATAGTTTAGCCTCATATGTTTTTATGCACAAAAAGATTACCTGGGAATAACTTTTGTAAACAGAAAGGAGTTTAGTATTAATAATTGTGAGTGGTGTTGATTTTATATCACTGTTGCACTTGAGGGGTGCCAATAGTTTTGGAGCTGATTAAAAGTTCACAAAAATGCAAAACTCAGTATTCATTCATTCATTCATTCATCTTCTGAACTGCTTATTTCTAATTAGGGTCGCGGGGAGGCTGGCGCCCATCTCAGCCGACTCTGGGCGAGGGCGGGGACAGTTCGCCAGGCCATCGCAGGGCCAACAGTCACATAACCATTCGCACTCACACTCACTCCAAGGGGTGATTTGGAACAGCCAATTAGCCTACTGTGCATGTTTTTGGAGTGTGGGAGGAAACCGGAGTACCCGGA
>JAQMYF010000003.1:5738082-5751539 GCA_030014195.1 Neosilurus mollespiculum | reverse complement strand
GAGAAAGAGAGAGAGAGAGAGAGAGAGAGAGAGAGAGAAAGAGAGAGAGAGAGAAGAGGAAAAGAGTGAGAGAGGGAGAGAGAGCGAGAGAGAGAGAGAGAGAGAGGAAAAGAGGAAAAGAGTGAGAGAGGGAGGGAGGGAGGGGGGAGAGAGAGAGAGAGAGAGAGAGAGAGAGAGAGAGAGAGGCAGCACTGTGGCTAGCATGGCAGCAAGAAGGTCCTGGGTTTGATTTCCCCGTGACTCTAATTAAGATTAAACGACTTAGAAAATTAATGAATGAACAAAATAATAAAAACAAACAAACAAACAACTAACTAAGGGAGGCATGGTGGCATAGTGGCTAAGACATCAGCCTCCCAGCAAGAAGGTCCTGGGTTCGAGGCCCGGCCGGGTGATGGTGTTCCTGTATGTTCTCCTCGTGTTTGTTTGTTTACTTACCATTGAAATGTGCGGGGTATTTTTGGGTCCATCTGTACTTAACGTGTGTTATAAAGAAATAATAGACTGCTGAATGTAGTAATTGACCAATCAGAATCGAGTATTTAAATGAGCTGTTTGAGAAAAGAGGCCCAAAACACTTCAGGATGTTCTGTTATAGAAAAAGAATCAACTTTGATGTCGTGGTAGATATTTATTTTTCTTCCTGTCTCTGGTGACGGGGTGTGATGGTCCTGTCACTGTGTCATCACCGCTCCGAGATGAGTTACGGGTAGAGAGCCGTAAAGCCGCCATGGTGATGTACTGTACATGTTTTGAGTAACGGGACACGGACACATCTGTGCAACATCTGCTTAAAGAGTACAGGAGGGATTAGCGCTGATGTTACGTGGAGGTCGGGTTCCAGCGTGTCTCTGGCATCGACCGGCCGGGATCGATCTGGACACTCAGCTGAAGCGTATTAGCATGTTAGCATCCAGCTGAAGTAAAGTGCTCTCTCTATCTGTCCTTGTTTCCATGTGTAAACATCATCACACTCAACAACGATGACGACGATGATGATGATGATTTTTTAAATTAACCATCACCTGTCAGACGTGCCACCACCGCCCCTTCCCAAACGACTCGCAATCTCCTGCTATTCTCTCATCTGCACGTCCTGTCTAGACTTCCAGACTCGTAAAGTCTTTATCCATGAGTCTATCTCTCTGTATGGGTGTGATGGTGATGATGATGATGGAGATCTGTTGTCATGGTGATCGGACGGATCGTTCTCGAGGCTCGGAAGACTAGTCGAGTGAAGCAGTGATCATCACGTGGCACAGCGGTGTAGTGGTTAGCACGTCTGCCTCGCAGCAAGAAGGTCCTGGGTTCGAGTCCCGTGCTCTGGTGCTTCTGTGTGGAGTCTTTGTGCGTTTCCTCCGGGTACTCCGGTTTCCTCCCACAATCCAAAGACATGGACATTTGGCTAACTTGCTGCCCCTAGGTGTGAGGGTGAATGTGAATGGTTGTGTGCGTGTTGCCCTGTGATGGACTGGCGAACGTTCACCCAGAGTCGGCTGAGATAGGCTCCAGCCTCCCCGCGACCCTCGTATGATTAGTCGGTTCGTTAAATGTATGAATGAATTTTAAAATTGTTATACGTCTCACCTTTTTAACTCTCTCCTCGGTTTGGACTTGTTAATCCCCTTTTTTTTTCCGTTTCCCGTTTGTTTTTCTGACTTTTTATTCGTAGACGATTCTCATCAAACCGTTTGATTATAACATTCCGAACCCGACACCTGCCTCAGTTTATTTATGCCTCCTCTGGGCTCACGCAGCTGTTACTTGTCCTCTTTTTCATCAATCTGTGATGGTTTAGAGTAAGAAACGCGTGTATTCTTAAATCTGAATGGCCCAGTTAACGAGACAGAGCGTCTCAGGTGCCTGTTTATTTCTTTCACCGTATAATGGATGGATGAAAAACCGTTTGTTCCCGAGACCGGGGAGGATGATGGGAAAATGACAGCATTTATGGGGTTTTTGTAACAAGAGCTTTAGTCATTTTCTTGACGATGTAAAAGAGAAATGAAATGTGAGGCACAAAGCTTTTAAGTGGGTGGAGGAAGATGAAGGGGAAACAGAGTTCAACTGAGAAGCAACACCGGAGAAGGAACATTCTAAAAAGACTTTATTAACCGTATTATTCCTACAATCAACACGGCAGAGTGGTGCCGCGTTATAACGTCATAACACTGTAATTAAAACCAACATAAAAATAATAAACCTGATACGTCTGGCGAATAAACTAAAACTCATTTAAACACAAATAAACTCCAGATTATTTCACTCACTCGCTCATTTACCGAAATAATCCTTATCGGGTCGCCGGCGGGCTGGAGCCTATCTCAGCCGACACTGGGCGAAGGCGGAGCACACTCAGAACAACTCGCCAGACCATCGCAGGCCCAACGCACACCCAACCATACACACTCACACTCACACCTAGGGATCAATTTGGAACAACCAGTTAGCCTAATGTGCATGTGTTTGGACTGTAGGAGGAAACCAGAGTACCCGGAGGAAACCCACACAAGCACAGACGGAGCATGCAAACTCCACACAAGAACGCCCGGGGACCCGAACCCGGGACCTTCTTGCTGTGAGGCAGATGTGCTATCCACTGTGCCACCGTGACGCCCCGAATTATTCATTCATTCATTTTCTTTCTAAGCCGCTTAATCCTAATTAGGATTAGTTGCGGGGAGGCTTGTGCCCATCTCAGCCCACTCTGGGCGAAGGCGGGGTACACCCAGGACAGCTCGCCAGACCATTGCAGGGTCAACCCCCACAAATTATTTCAGAGAAGGAAAATTGACTGAATTAAACTTATAAATAGTAAAATTCTCAGTAGTTTTTTTTTACCCCACCTTAGGACATGCCGGCTGAGATAGGCTCCAGCCTCCCTGTAACCGTAGTAGGATTAAGTGATTTGGCAAATGAGATGAGGTAAAGGTTTGCGTTAGCATAGCAGTGTATAGCATAGCACAGCATAACATAACACAACTGCATAAAATCGTTACAAGGATTTATAGTAGGACGTCTGTGTGTGTGTGTGTGTGTGTGTGTGTGTGTAAAACTCAGCACTAATGGACTACTAAAGAAAGAGTTGTTTCGCACTCAGTTTGATGGCCTCTGGGCAGCGAGAGCAATTATAACGTAGACGCAGAGATCGCGCACTCACACACACACAGAGAGAGAGAGAGAGAGAGAGAGAGAGAGAGAGAGAGAGAGAGAGAGTGGGGATCAGCCTTATTGTTTAACATACTCCATCCACTTTATCTATTCTCACTGGAACACTTTAATACACTTTCTAATTGGCTAATTCTTTGCTATCGTATTAATTTACACCACAAGCCAGTTCCGCCGTCAGACACGCCCGCTATCACACTTATTATATGATTGCGCTACACATTTACAGTGTTAGCTACATGTCCGCTGCATTATTTATTCTGACTGTAATTAGCAGGTGGAGTACTGAGGTAACGTGCTCAGGAGCAGAGGGGGAAAGTGTTTAGCGCAGCACATTTCAGGCGGGAAGACGCAAGTGTGTGTGAGTGTGTAAGCGAGTGTGTGTACCTCGTAAGCTGTCAACCTCTAGAGGCCACTGTAAAACAGGTCGTTGCTTTTGAGGATACATTAAAACTTTATGCTCAGTCCAGGCTACATTTCTTCAGGGGGGGGAGAGAGAGAGAGAGAGAGAGAGAGAGCATGTGTCAAATGTCCTTGCGATTGTCCGGTGGCGTAATGGTTAGCACGTCTGCCTCACAGCAAGAAGGTCCTGGGTTAGAGTCACGGGCTAGGTTTGCATGCTCTCCCCATGCTTGTGTGGGTTTCTTTCCCTCGGTGTGACTGAGTGTGAATGGTTGTGTGTGCTGGCCCTGCGATGGTCTGGTGAGCAGCTCAGGGTATACCCTGCCCTTGCCTTGCCTTGCCTTGGCCAGTCTCCCAGTGACCCGCGTATGATTAAGCAGTCGACGAATAAATAATTGAATGAAGAAGACGCATGATGATGATTATAATAATAATAATAATAATAATAATAATAAAAAGCACCATGGTGGCGTAGTGATTAGCGTGTCCGCTAAGAAGGTCCTGCATCCGAGTCCCGGCTTGGCGAGGAAACTTCTGTGTGGAGTTTGCATGTTCTCCCGGTGCTTGCATGGGTTTTCTCCAGGTACTCCAGTTTCCTCCCACAGTCCAAAGACATGTAGAGTTGGTTAATAAGCTGTTCCAAGTTGCCCCTAGGTGTGAGTGTGAGTGTGAGTGGATGTGTGTGTTTGCTCTGCAATGGTCTGGCGAGCTGTTCAGGGTGTACCACGTCTTCACACAGATTCGGCTGAGGTAGGCTCCAGCCTCCCTGCGACCACAATTAGGATAAATTAATATTTATTAATATTTATTAATTAATTTATTAATAGCATAAATGAATGAATCAATGAAGAAAAATGATGATGATGATAATGATGATGATGATAGTAATAATAACAACGAAGTGGCGTAGTGGTTTGACCTAAATGGAGTATGCGCTGTTTTTTTTGTTTTTTTTACATCTCGATATATTAGAATAAAATATACACGTTTAAATTAAACAAAGTCCTCGGCGTCCTAACGATAAGGAAACTCCACACAGAAACGGCCCGAGCCCGGGTATCGAGCCCAGAGGTTTTGAAACACAGAAACGAATCCAAAGTTTTGCCGAACTCCCAGAATCTCGAGCGAAAGCGTTTACTTTACGTCTGTTGTTCCCGGTTTACGTATCAGTGTGTTTTGCATTGGTTTTGTCAATGAAGCTGATGATCACGAAGCTCAGCGGTGTTAATACAGTACAGCAGGTGGGCCGGGCTTTTGTTTTTCTGCATCCGCGTTCGCCATATGGCTGACCCTGCGGGTTACCTGCTTCAACCCAAGCAAGTAAGTCATAAAAAAAAATTCATTTAGCCTTGCTTCATCTCTCTCTTGGCTCTTCAGGCTCAGTAGAATGATTGTGTTTAATTAGCCCTGGTGTTTTTGACTACACAGAAGAGAGAGGGGGGGGGGGAGAGAGAGAGAGAGAGAGAGAGAGAGAAAGAGAGAGAGAGAGAGAGAGAGAGAGACTATGCCCTAGTACTATGCTGTTCCATTCTAACAAAGTATATAATAAATGCTAATAAAGGGCAGCATGGTGGTGTAGTGAGTAGCATGTCCATATCACAGCAAGAAGGTCCTTGGTTTAAGTCCCAGTTTACATGTTCTCCCTGTGCTTATGTGGGTTTCCTCTGGGTACTCTGGTTTCCTCCCACAGTGCAAAGACATGCACAGTAGGCTCACTGTCTCTTCCAAATTGCCCGTAGATGAATGATGACTCTAGGTGTGATTGTGAATGTTTGTGTGTGTGTGTGTGTGTGTGTGTGTTGGCCCTCTGATGGAGTGACCAGCAGTTCAGGGTGTACCCCGGATTTGCCCAGCGTCAGCTGAGATAGGCTCCAGCCTCGCCATGATCCTAGTATGATAAATCTGTTTGGCAAACAAATGAATGCCAATCAAAACATCTTTCCTTTGCGCTAGTCTGTAACTGAACCCTAAACTTGTGTAGCTAGCGACAGTGCAGGTAGAGCGGATGTGAAAGAAAACAAAGTGCCAGTGTTTGCCCTCATCTCTCTGCCTAGGGCCGCGATCTGGCCCTGTAATGATTTATGCTAATAAGCATATTCGAAGTACCCAATCAGGAAGACATTTATATTTAAGCCAATCAGGCTGAGAGGCTAAACTACACGTCCTCGTATCTAATGAAACCACTTAGCGCTAATGATAACACCATTCATCAGGCTAATTTTGTCAGCGCCTTTGCCACACCAATTCTCTTTGTGCCCATGTGTGTGTGTGTGTGTGTGTGTGTGTGTGTGTGTGTGTGTGTGTGTTGGTTAGTGTTCGATGCTAACAATATTAACCACAAGGTCACTCAATTCAGCTTCTCCTCAAGAGCCCTACATTATTCCTTTATGTGTTTAAAGCACCAATTATACTTCATAAACTGTCTCCTGGCTTCACATTTAATGCTGCATTATTGAAATTCCGTGTGAATTATTCATCGAATGGCAAATTCCTCAAATCCTACGGAGGAACGAGAGCGTAGTATGAGGGCTGCGGTGACACCGAGTGTAGGTCCAGATGATTTCAGCTCTTCATTAAGATGAAGAAGTGGAGGAATTTGGATGATGTCGGAAGCGGGTTTAAAGCGGGATATCGATCTCGATCATGCCGCTCTTGGTATCGACTCCTGGTGTATGAAGCGCCGCTCACTATCGCTTTGCTAATGATTCTGCCTTCATCGACTCCTGGACCATCTATATAACAGATTTACTGACAAAGACAAACAAACTCAAACCGCTACGTCACTGAAGATCGTATTTATAATGAACTATGAACGCATTCGTGTCGGGTTTTAATCTGTTCATAAGGAATTACGCAGATTGTTATAATTATATATGAAACGGGATTAAACGACCCCTCCCCCATTCCCAAAAAGTGTGTGAAATGTAAATAAAAGCAGAATCTTTTGGGCCCTCAGGAGCACTGAATTAAAATCAAGCTTGGTTTTGTCACGGAAATCATTATTTCATAATATTTAGGCTCATTTATGTTCACAATTGCAACAACACATGGCACAAAAAGTTGGGACGGAACAACAACAGTCTGGAAAAGTAAAGGTGCGCTCACATGATAGCCATCGTGATCCTGATTTGCCCCAATCAGATTCTGACGTTATTTCAATGTTAGTCTGATGTTTCAGCCGATTTTGTTCCCATATCTGATTGTTACCTGATGTGATTCTAGTGTTTCATCTGATGTCATTACGATCGATGCGACTCCGATTTGTACAGATGTTGATGCGTTTCCAATATTGTGTATAAAAACAAATGTGCTAATTTACTGGAAAAGTGACTGGAATGTCTCCCAATATTGCTCCCATTTTTTCTAATTTTTATAGCGGAGCTCCCGCGCGGCACTTAGCAGAGCACCATTAACTTTTTTTTTCCAACGTCAAAACCTTTTAGGTAAAAGCTCCGCTTTTAGGCAGTGCATAAATCTATATATTTCCAGTGTTACCGAGCTCCTAACACACAACCTCCCCAAATATTCCACTTTTTTTCCCCAAAAAATTCCACAACACATGAGATGTTGGGGGCCAAGTCTGTCCTGCCGCCTCATTTTATGTGGCCCGCAAGAGCTTTCAAAGAATGTGATTATCGTACATTCTTTGCGTTGACCGTTACCGTGAAACCCAATTCATCATCCTTTCACTAGGTGGTGCCAACTTATTGCAGGTAAGCAACTAGTCATTCATGACTCACGAAAGATTGCATGCTAGCATGTCGCTGTTAAGCCCATTTAGAATAGGTGTTCAGTGATTATTCGGCCCTCGTCCACCTTTAAATTTAGTGATGTGGCCCTCAGTGAGTTTGACATCTCTGTTCTACAACATCCTCCGACGTACACCGATGTTTTCCTATGTGTACCGATGTTCTCCAGTCTCCTCCGAAGTAACATCAGGATAGGATCGGGGCAAGTCGGGATCTTGATCAGTATTGCGTGAGCGATCTTTATTACTGATAAAAAGAAACAGCTGGAGGAACATTTTGCAACTAATTTGGTTAATTGGTATCAGATCAGTGGCACGATTTGGGCAGGGGTTCATCATCAAGGTTTGCATCAACAAATTTCAGTCAAATCCTCAGTCTCCCCGGTATCAGAACAGGCATGATTCTGTGATGGAAATCACTGCATGGGCTCAGGAGCACCTCCAGAAGTCATTTTCTCTGAACACCAGTCCACAGAGATGCAGGATTTTAAACTGAGCACATGCCAACTTTTTTAAAATCGGGGTTGTATTACACCAGGCATAACTCATTCTTTCATTTTCTGAACCGCTTAATCCAAATTAGGGTCGCGGGGAGGCTGGCGCCCATCTCAGCCGACTCTGGGCGAGGAAAGAGAAACATTCACACTCATACTCACATCTAATCGACATCGATAATGTCTAATTACCCTAATGTGCCCGTCTCTGACCTGTAGGAAGAAACCTGGGCACTCAGTCGGCGAATTGAGTCGTTTAAAAATGCAGTAAGGATGCATGGTGATGGTCTCATGGTCATCTCTTCCTTATGACAAACAGAATAAATGGGTGCCTACAGATTGTGCGGAGCCAGGGTCAGTTATTGTGCACCCACAAATGGTAGGCTTACCGGATTAAACAATTGGAACGAGTATAAATCCAGCTATATTTCCGCTCATTGTGAGTTTAAAAATGCTTCCCTGAGCTCTCGAGTCATCTGCAAGAGAGCGCGTCATTAAGAGTAAGCATTAGCATGCAATAAAACAAATGAGCTGCAAACACAATCACCTTTAATGCAATGTAGTGCGCGTGTAATGCAAAACGTATTGCGAGCAAGTCACCTCCTGTTAATATCCTCGCGCTACACCAATTCTCCTGTGAGTAAGTAAGGAAATAAGGGCAGGAAATAGAGAAGAGGAGGGATGGGTGTGCGATCGCGCGGATCTCTGGGAGTGTCGCGCTGATGGAGTGATGTCATTATTCTTCAGATGTTTCTCTAATCTCAGCTCAAAGCCCTGCTCACTCCAGTTCCTCGGTTTCTTTTAGCCTCCTATGACCTCTGACGCCGTACCCTACTGTATCCAGACAAGACTCCGGATGTTTGACCTACTAAAAATGGAACTGATGGAAAAATCCAGTAATCATATGTGATGAAATGGATACTGCTGATTCTAAAATCTCACTGGCCAGCCCATGTTCATAAACCTTGATAAATATGATATATATATATAGATATATATATATACCCCAACATTTGACCTTTCAGTTGCTTGGCAACCATAGCTCACTGTTACCAGATACATTTCACGGCCAAGGTATTTTGTATAGCAAATCCATCTATCCATCCATCTTTCCATTCATCCATTCATTATCTAAACTGGTTATCTGTCAGTACCGCATGGAAAGATGGAGCTAATTCCAGCGAGACGACCCTGAACAGGTCGTCGACCCATTAAAGGGCTAATGTTATTATTGAAAAAATATCATTATTATTTTGATAGTATGGTGGTGTAGCGGTTAGCACAGCTGCCTCACAGCAAGAAGGTCCTGGGTTCGAGTCCTGGGCTCGGCGAGGGCATTTCTGTGTGGGGTTTGCGTCTTCTCCCTGTGCTTGGATGGGTTTTCTCGGCGTACTCTGGTTCACTCGTACAGTCCAAGACATGCCCATTAGGCTAACTGACTCTTCCAAACTGCCCCCAGGTGTGAGTGCGAGTGTGAATGGTTGTGTGCGTTGGCCCTGCATTGGTCCCGTGACCCTAATAGGATTAAGCGGTTTGGTAAATGAGTGAGTGAATGAACTTTTATTTCTCTTCAAATTAGATTTATGTATGTACTGGATAGATGCTGGGTTCTAGAATGCTGGAGTATACCTTGGATCAGGGATGTGTGAGCAGTACGGTCCTGGTGTGTTGATTATCGAATTGCTTTTAATGTATAAAGGGTGTGTAATAAATCAGCGACAAGCAATCAAACATCAGCGCTTTTGGAATTGATTCCTAATTTGTACGAGGTGCGATCGAAGAGTTCCGGGACTGTTCCTGTAGCGAAGGGATGAATTGCGGCGCGGTCATGTGCATGGAGCAGGAGCGTGCGGTAACACTAGTATATAAATGTGCCACGTGATGTCTCGTGTCCATGTCAGGATCTCTGCCACTTTGTGGCACAAGCATTTGGAGCATTTGGAGACCCTTGAAATGCTTCAGCCAGAATACGGCAATGAAGCAGTGAGATGAGTGGGGTGTTTTAGGTGTCGTACACAGCACAAGGGGGCAGGATGTCACTGGAGGACGATGTTCCGCCCCTCTGGATACACGACTGCCACTCAAAATACCTCTCACGGCTCGTTGCTTCATTGTCAAAGGCATGCTGAAGCATTTCAAGGGTTTTCACGAGTTTTGCGGAATGTTCACTCGCAAGTGGGTACTGCTCACTCCTGCTACACGCGCAAGACCCTACTGCTACACACTCCTGCTACACCAGATGACCGTACCATGGTCTGTTCGGTTGCTATAAGGAAAAAAAAGGAAAGACAGATTTTAGTATAGAAGCATGTATGTGCATGCGTGCATGCATACATGCATGGGTGTGAGACTGATGAGTAACTGTGATCGATGTTTTTCTTTCAGCTAACGCCAGGACCTACTTTCACAAACAAGGTAACATCATCCAGCCAATCATAGTCTTTCTCTGGCCAATGTACATGTTTCATTAATCTTCTTCTGCTCAGATGTATCATGTTTCTGCTTAACTGTCGTGTGTGTCTGTGCGTGTGTGTGTGTGTATGTGTGTGTGTCTGGCTGGAGGTTAAGCAGAGTGATTAAAGGCCACTCGTCAGGGTGTCCGTCAGGGTGACATGCATCATTGTAGCAGCAAGCAGTGTGTCATAAGTTACTGGCCTGATTGGAAGGGTGAGGAGGGACGGAGGAGGTGACAGATGGGGAAAGCGAGACAGATGGAGGGGGAAAAAAAGGAACAGAGTAATGCAGAACTTCCAGGAACCTCAGGCCATTTCTATCCTACCTGGTACCGCTTAGTGCGTTTGCCTCTGTGTGTTTGCTGTTTTTTAGTAGGGCGATATGGTGGCGCGGTGGTTAGCACGACAGCCTCATATCACAAAAGTCCTGGGTTCGAGTCCCGGGATGTTCTCCCAGCACTTGTGTGAGTTTCCTCCCACAGTCCGAAGACATGCACATTAGGCTAATTGGCTGTTCCAAGTTGCCCCTAGGTGTGAGGTTGTATGTGTGTTGGCCTGCGATGATCTGAAAAACTGTTCGGGGTGTCCCCCGCCTTCGCCCAGTGTCGGGTAAGATAGGCTCTCGCCTCCCTGTGACCCTAGATGCCGTTTTAAACAGTTTAGCTAACTACATTAACACAAGGACATACATTGGGAAGGTATCGATGTGCATGCATGAAGACCTGCGTATTCCTGTGGGCCAGAGTGAAGATGTGCACACCTGAAATGGAACACAGCTGGGCGACATAGTTTCTCTGTTACTCATCTCACTCATTTGTCGAGCCGCCTAATCATAACAGGGTCGCGGGAGGCTGGAGTCTATCTCAGCCAACACCGGGTGAAGGCGGAATACACCCTAAACAGCTCACCAGACCATCTCAGGGCTAACTCACACACCTAGGGGCAATCTGGGACAGCCAGTTAGCCTATTGTGCATGTCTTTGGTCTGTTGGAGGAAACCAGAGTACCCTGAGGAGACCCATGCAAGCACAGGGAGAACATGTGATCTCTATACAAAAACGCCCGAGCCCAGGACTTGAATCAGGAACTTTTTGCTGTGTGTCAGACGTGCTAACCGCTACGCCACCGTGCCGCCCGCCCTGAATGTGAGGTTTCTTTTTGCTCAATTTTTAATCCATTAGCATGCAGAATTCTCCGTACACGTCCCTGTCAATCAGCTGTTACTATAGAAACGAGACCGTATTTGATTGAGAGCTTTAATATATACTGTACCTGTGATTTAACTTGTAGTTTACTGAACCGATTGTATCCTCCTTGTCATCCTTCTGTGTTTATTCTGAGCATGATGATAGCGGAGCGCAGGCTGTGTCATCTGGCAGCCGCTGCTTTTTTCTTATTCTCTTAAAAAGGTAATCGAATCAGAATATCTCAGTTTCCTCTGAAATGAATCACTAGTGTGAATGGAAACTTGGGTGCCGATTAATTCCTGAACCACCTTCAACACAACCTCATTACAACCTATTCACCTCATTACGAATCGCGTAATCCTATCCAGGGAAGTATCAGGGAGCCTATGTAAGCCAACACCGGCCGAAGGCGCGGTGCACCCTGAACAGCTTGCCAGACAATCGCAGGGCAACACTCACACACGCGCAACCATTTACACTCACACTCCTGCCAAGGGGCAAATAGACCAGCCAATTAGCCTATTGTGCATGTTTTTGGGCTGTGGGAGAAACTGGAGTACCCAGAGGAAACCACGCAAGCCACAGGGAGACCATGCAAACCCCACACAGAAACTCCCGAGGACGGGACTCGAACCCAGAATCTTGAATCAGTGCTGCTCCTTATTTCACCTACTGCTCACAATTGTTTTGCCAATCCGCCTTAATTATAAACAGCGCTGAACCACCTTTAAACCTGTCCCTGCTTAAGCCTGTTAAGGAACACCACCTTCGCTTCAGTATGGTTTGGAACCATTATTATTAACAAAAAAAAGTAATGTCCTGTAACCTTTGTAATTTTTTGGTAGTCCATTATTGGAGCTATACTTTGTGGGCAAACTCTGTCTATGGCCGTGCACTGATTTCTGGGCGATGGGCTGCCACCCTTGGATGCTTGGGCCACTTGGGCCATTTGGGCCATCTTAGGTGGGCTTTGGGGAAAAGCAATAGCATTTTTTATTTTCTTTTTTATATGCAAAATGTCTGTGGCCCAAACGTCCTAGGTTGGTCTAGGGCTAATCATGTAAATAATATAAACATTGGTGCTTTCTTCTCTAATTCAGCCAATGATTGCTCTCAATGACGGCTTATCATCCATTCGCCTCAGTTTAGCATCAAGTCAAGTTTATCTACTATCAAGAATCATGCTAATTTGTTATATGTCGTAACCTACACAGTGTAGTTAGCGCTATAGCTGTCTGTGTGTGTATAATGCAAATAATAAAATTAGTGCTCCGGCTCTACCACAGTGAAATGTTTTGTTACACTAGCATATGAGTAAACAACGACTTGTATTAAGTTGTTTTTTGTTACGCTAACATATGAGTAAACAACGACTTGTATTAAGTTGTTTTTTGTTACGCTAGCATATGAGTAAACAACGACTTGTATTAAGTCGCTGTTTTTTGTTACGCTAGCATATGAGTAAACAACGACTTGTATTAAGTCGCTGTTTTTTGTTACGCTGGCATATGAGTAAACAACGACTTGTATTAAGTTGTTGTTTTTTGTTACGCTAGCATATAAGTAAACAACGACTTGTATTAAGTTGTTGTTTTTTGTTACGCTAGCATATGAGTAAACAACGACTTGTATTAAGTCGCTGTTTTTTGTTACGTAAGGCATATGAGTAAACAACGACTTGTATTAAGTTGTTTTTTGTTAAGCTAGCACATGAGTAAACAACGACTTGTATTAAGTTGCTGTTTTTTGGTACGCTAGCATATGAGTAAACGACTTGTATTAAGTTGTTTTTTGTTACGCTAGGATATGAGTAAACAATGACTTGTATTAAGTCGCTGTTTTTGTTACGCTAGCATATGAGTAAACGACTTGTATTAAGTCGCTGTTTTTGTTACACTAGCATATGAGTAAACAACGACTTGTATTAAGTTGTTTTTTGTTACGCTAGCATATGAGTAAACAACGACTTGTATTAAGTCGCTGTTTTTTGTTACGCTAGCATATG